>CM051503.1:3920190-3994387 GCA_028031935.1 Paedocypris micromegethes | reverse complement strand
CGGCTCCGTCGCACGCGCACCTGTATTTTTTCACACAGACTCTTGAGTCGCGCGTGCACTGCGCGGTTGGACGCTCTGGTCTGTCGGTTTATTATCGAGCTTGAGATTGAATCTCAGTTTCAGTCAGATCGAGTTCTCGAGGTTTTACCCGCGTCCGTGTGAACATGTAATCGCGCACGTGGACTTGTAGATCAGCGTCATGACGAGAGAACGCGAGTTTACGCGCCAGTTATTTTCGTCATGGATGTTATTCTCTTTATTGCTGACGTCAATCAGAGGTAAGCGATTATTGTTGGTAAACTGTGAAAACTAGTAGTGTTTGTGAATATTTTGGTTAAGTGGCAGGTTTAAATTAGTAGTTCACAGTGTATTCTTAATAATAATGACTTGATGAATTAATACAACTGCTGCACAAAGCACGACATGTGTGGTGGAAAAATGTGACTAAAATAAAAACTGATGAATAATTATGTTTAAAGAGCGTGTGCTACTCCAGGGAAAATAAACGGAAAAAATGGAAAATAACTTTTTTAATGTAGTATGTATCGTATAAGGGTAAACTTCATTATTCTTACATATTAAAACCAACGTGATTGCAGTGGGTGAGTTAAGCTGGATGTTTACTGGGGATACCCCCCACCACCTCCCCCGTTCGACTATAATAGGGTAGTTGTGTTTGTCAGTCCCCTGAAACAGGAGTTGTGTGTATGTGCCCGCGCGTGTGCTCGGATCTGGTGGTCAGTAATGTCCGGACCTGCGGCGCAGTGCTTGTGTTCTGATGAAATATGATGTGACTGTTCTGTTCTGGATCAGATGCATCATGCTGCTCTGAATCTCAGACTGTGACTTCTGTGCTGAACAGACTTTCACAGCACATCACAGAATGAACTGTTACAGGAGATGTCTGTGTCTTCTTCCAATGTCCGACATCTGTCTCTTTTTATTCTGCTGAGATCCTTTCATGCAAAATTTTAGAAGTATAATTTTATGACACATGTCCTTGTTTTGGGGTGGTTCTAAATCTGTTTTTATCCTCCAGGCTTGACCATATAACCTTTGTTGAGTATGATGTATGCCAATTAAAGGACTAAAACAAATTTTAGTGTTTCAGTTCTTGTTCTGGTTAACTGGTTATTGTTTGGCTAAGCTGCCAGAAGCTGTATCCAGACTGATGTTCTTTTCATGCTTTCATCTCATGTGTTTATGTTTGTGTGTATGCGTGTTGTTGGTGCAGCGGGTCTTGACCACAGGCCATCAGAAGACTCTTGTCCACTTGGACACTTCCCGTGTGGAAATGTTAGCCTGTGTTTGCCACAGGATCTGCACTGCAACGGCCACAATGACTGTCCTAATGGTGCAGACGAGCTCAGCTGCGGTAACACACCTGTACAATCCTCACACACATTTACACAAGCACATGTTGAATCCTCACACACAGCTACAGTAATACACATTAAGAAGACTCAGACATGGATACAGTAACACACACGTAGAATCCTCACACATGGATACCGTAACACACAGTTAGAATCCCCACACACATTTACAGTAACGCATGTGTAGAATCCTCACACACTGTTACAGTAACACACGTGTAGAATCCTCACATTTAGCTACAGTAACACGTGTAGTTACTTCACACACACAGCTAGAGAAACCCACCCACCCACACACACACACACACACAGCTACAGTAATACACTTGTAGATACTTCACACACACAGCTACAGTAACACAAATGTAGAATCCTTACGAACAGGAAACACACACGTGTAGAATCATTGCATGCAACTACAGTAACACACGTGTTGATACTACACACACAGGTACAGTAACACACATGTGGAAACTACACACAAATTGACAGTAACACACATGTAGAATCCTCACACACAGCTACAGTAACACACGTGTAGAATCCTCACACACAGCTACAGTAACATGTGTAGACTCCTCACACACAGCTACAGTAACACACGTGTAGAATCCTCACACTCAGTTACAGTTACACACGTGAAAGATCCTCACACACATATACAGTAACACAATGTGAGGTGTACAATCCTCAAACACAGTCTGCTGTCACAAAGTGTGTGTGCTTTTGTGTTTCTTCCGTGTTCAGGTGACAACAGTGGATGGGCAGACCTCTTCGACCGGGCTTTTAAAAAACTTTATCGACCACAGCAGCTCTCAAAACATTGCCGTAAAATTCTGACTCATTTCAAATTTACAATCTGTAATATTGTGTGAGTCTGTCTGTGTTTGTGAACGCACTGTGTGTGTGTGTGTGTGTGTGTGTGTGTGCAGAAGTGGATCAGTATCCAGATCGTTGTCGGTGCCTTCACACAGAGATCCACTGCGTTCATGTCGGCTTCAGATCCGTCCCAATGGTGTCGGGAAACATCAGCTTGCTGTATGTCACGCTCGCCTCATCCCATCACGCGTGTCTGTGGAAAGTTAATGCGCCGGTGTGTGTTACACAGGTCACTGAAGAGGAATGAGATTCACTTTTTGCCCAATGAAGCTTTCAGCAGATTCACACAATTGCAGAGACTGTGAGTGTCTTCTCAAATTCCTTCTTTATTACTGTAGTTGTTTAGCTCAGTTTCATTTGTAGGGCAAATTTCAGTTCCGATAAAATAAGAGTCTGATATAAAGGCAGATACGTAAATGTCACCTAAAGCCCTCGTGACATTTTACAGTCAGTTCCGCTTTAACATTAAACCTCGCTTCACATGGCATTAGTGACGGCTGATGACATCACAACTGAGGTTTGTGCTATAGCTGTAAACTCGCCTGCTCTCATTCTGAAGACTCTTTTGAATTAACAAGCTATTTCAGAGCAAACTATTACAGTCTGGCCTGTTTGTTGATGTGAGATGGTGAATGGCGTGCTGCTGTTTAATCTAGAGCGACATTCATGGAGAGCGACTGCTAATAACACACATCCATCGGCATCACAGACCAAACAGTTTCATTTTAGAGCTGCACGAGACTCAAGAGATCCTTCAGATCATTCCCATTTCTGTTAATCACATCAAAGCTGAAACGGAGGAAATTCTCTCTCTCTGCCTCAACTCACTTCAGCTCCTCATAGATTAATTCTTCCTCATGGATTCTGAATCTGAGCATAAGTGCTACCTTTTTCAGAGGAGAAATCAAGTTTTATCTACTCTACTTCTGTCGGATGTATATGTGGCTGGCCATATGTGGAATCAGCTATTGTATGTAATGCCTAGGCAAAATGTACAAAAGCTGAAAGAGTGGCGTCAAAGTATGAAGCACATCAGGTATTTTTACATTTCTATACAAGGCCAAAAAGGCAAACTGGCATTGTGGAATGAGCTCATTCCCGGCAGAACATTTTGGCAGTGGCAAAAATTGGGAAAAAAGGAAAGAAAGAATGAAAACACAAGTTTCGTTAGGCATTAGACATTAATAGAAGGTTACAAAGACGTGTCGAGCTACAAGTTTGGTAATATCCATGATAGAAATGGATGGATGGATGGATGGATGGATGGAGCAGGCGAACATTATTTGAAACTTACATAAACTATTTTACTACAGATTTCTACAAGGCAACTGCATTCAGAGCATTTCCATTCAGGCTTTTAGCGGACTTCACAAACTCCAAAAGCTGTAAGCGCATTCTTTAGTGTGTTGACTACAAGCATCTCTTAACAAGGTCATTACTGAAGCTCTGGATTCTGATTTTCTGTTGCAGATCTCTGAGTCAGAACTGCATCTCTCTTCTTTCTCCCGGAGTCTTCCGAGACCTTCACAAGCTCAAGTGGCTGTGAGTCCAGATCAGTGGATCTTCTGGTCACTTTAGTTTCTACTACGGTAGTCTAAATACTCTCCTCTGAACCAGGTTATTTGAGGCCATCAACACTTTTTTTGCAGCCACTTTTAAACTGTTATGACACTTTGCAAGCGGTATGGCTTCAGTCAACTTCATGCTAAAACAATCCTGTATACTGCGTTAGTTTCTGCAGAAAATGTTGGAGGGCCAAAGTAAGAACTAACATTGATATTTTGGGACATGGCTTAAGTGTTTTAATACCTTTATTGGACTGTAAACTGAACGTTGAGACATTTGTGGGTGAATTATTGTCGTTTAGCTGGTGTGTAGTAAACACTGATTTTCTGCAAAGTTTTTTTTCTCGTTTAGAATTCTGGACGACAATCCAATAACAAGAATCACAGCAAACACATTTACTGGCCTGAGTTCCCTGTTTTTCCTGTAAGTGTGTGTTTAGATTCCTTTACTGTAACATAGGCTACATAAATGCGATGACCATAGAATCTGTGTGGCTGTCTGCAGGTCTATGGTGAACACGTCTCTGGATCTTCTCCCATCTCCTCGACTCTGTGCTCACATGCCATTTCTCAGCTGGATGTGAGTTTTAGCTACTGTTAGACTTTTCAACGTAGAAATTTGCGGTTTCAAACAACTGTACTTGCAGACTTTTAACATGCAACTTCTTTGTTACAAGAATTACACTGGTTACTTTGTGTATGTTGTCACATGTCATTGTTTGTAATTCTACATCCGTTTCACTCTGTCTTTTCTCACAGACACTTTGGGAAAATTCTACAGAATTTTTAGGAACTGCTAATGTAGAAAACCTTGTAAAAAGTTACTTTACATTAACATTTTTTTTCTACTGTGTCTGGGAGAAGACAAAGTGACACTGATAGAGATATGTGCAATTTCTTACTTGGAAAGTTAAATTTGAAATTAGATTAGATCAGCAGCCTGCTGCATGTTAAAGTCCGTTCTCCTGTAGTCTGGGTGTGATTCTTGTTTTTCTATGTAGTTGTGGAACTGTTTGTTCAGCCAAGATCAGCGGATCAAACCGCGGTGAAATTCAATGTCTTTTGCCTTCGGCTATCAAAATACTGATTTCACTTTTACAAGTGTTATACATTTCCGACATTTTCTCCCTAACTACTCCTCTATCTCTAGGGATTTCGAAGGGAACCGCATAAGAACTCTTGGCTTGTCCACATTTCGGTCCTGTGAACGTCTCACCGTGCTGTGAGTATGAACACGTACCTCATAGTGAGGCACATAGTGAGCACTTCCTGTTGATGCAGATCTCCACACTAATGTTGTTGATTGTTGCTTGTGGTTCTCCATAATTGGAGCTTTCCATGAAAGTAAATGAGTGTGACATTGAAGGGGATGATTTTGTTCTGCAGGTCACTGAGAGCGAATCTGCTGGAGACGTTACATGAAAACACCTTTCAGTCCCTGCGCTTGATGGGAGATCTGTGAGTCCTTCAAGCGAATAGATGAAAGTCATCTCAATAGATCTTCTGATTTGTCCTTGTTGATTTTTAAGGGATCTGTCCAGTAACGTGATCCAGGAATTACCAGTCAACCTGTTCAGAGATTTAGTTTCTCTACAGATTCTGTAAGTGCTACCTGCTACATTACCTGCTATATTATCTCTCTCTCTCTCTCTCTCTCTCTCTCTCTCTCTCTCTCTCTCTCTCTCTCTCTCTCTCTCTCTCTTTTGACCTATCTTTCTCCTTTGATTGTCAAACACTAGGTTAGATTCCAAGTTTATGTTTTGCTCTGACACGTGTCTCTTTTTTTCTTGACTTGTCTCAAGAGTGTCTCAATTTTCTCTTGACTTGAGCTTTCTCTGTGCCTCTGTTATTCTCTATATCTCTTTTAAATTTGTATGTTTGTCTTTTAGGAATTTGTCATTAAACCCGCTAGACTTCATCCACCCAAGTCAGTTTCACCCTTTGCTTGAGCTTCAATCTCTGTGAGTCTTCATATATGAACACACACACACACTGTGTGCTCATTTCAATTAAAGCTTATTTATGAAGCACTTTTTGCAATTGCAGACCGTCTCAAAGCAGATGTATGAATGAAACAGAACATTGAGTATAATTTCTCCCGGTCTGCAGAGTGTTTCTCACCTTTGGCCCGAAGCGGGAGAAAATTAATGGATGGATGAGTATAATTCAACAATGACTTTGACAACTAACTGGATATGACCAGTAAGCAGCAGATTGGCAACAATGGCTAAGAAAACTATGAAGGAACAATAGAGAAAATAAACATAGAAAGAATGGACTCACTGATGCCAGTCTCCTCTTGCATTGTAATGTTACAAAGTCTTTGTGTGATGGTGGTTGTGGCTCTGAACGTCTGAACACTCAAACACACAAGTGGTTTCTGAATTATATGTGATAACGTCTTATTCTGTGTTGCAGTGGCCTGGAGGGTGTGAAGATCCCAAACATCCAGACCAACATGTTCCAGCCGATGGAAAATCTCTCATACATGTGCCTGCCTTAACCTTTTACACTCATACTATTATACACAATATCCCATCAATCCATCATCTACCACTTATATAGGGCAGGGTCACGAAGGCCGCAGCCTGAGCAATGGGAGCATTGATGCTCGAACTTTAATTTCCCTCTATACTTATGTCAGCTCAGTGTGGTGAAAAGCAGCTTTCCCAGATCATCCTTGAACACTGCTTCTTAATAATGTTTTGTACATAACCCCCTCATTCCTAACGTACCCATAATTAGTATTTTTATTGATATACACTTGTAATTGTAATAGTTATAATAGTGGCTGTGAAGCCAAAATGCTAAACAGGTTTTGCAAAACTTTTTTTCAAGCTTTTGCGTTTCACTTGTCTCTTTGTCTCCTTTTTTCTTTTCTTCCATGCTGACTTTATAACCAGGTTATAAAGACCTACCTGAGCTCAGCCATAATTAGACTCTTACTTACTCTCCACTTATAGTAGGAACCATATATTATAGACAAAAGAGATATAGAATTCTCCAAATTCATCCAATAAATTCTCAACTAGAATAAAATTATATGCATACACTTATCATTAAAATGTATTAACAAAACATTTGTTTGTGCCAATCCAAATAATTAGAATCTGAACGTTTTTGTTTTGTGTCTTTATATATCTTGCAGATATTTCGATAAGTTCCAGTACTGCTCGTATGCTCCCCACGTGCGGAAGTGTAAGCCCAACTCTGACGGCCTCTCGTCGTTCGAGGATCTGCTGGCAAACACGCTGCTTCGTGTTTCTGTGTGGGTCATGGCCTTCATCACTTGCTTTGGGAACCTCTTTGTCATTGGGATGAGGACGGTTCTGCGGACAGAGAACAGTCTGCACGCACTTTGCATCAAGGTTTTGTGTTGTGAGTGTGCAACTTTTTACACTAATTTTTTGGACAATGTATCAAAAATTGAGATTCAAATAGAATGCTCACACTAGAAATTATAATCTCAGCGAGATTCAGTGGTTCTCCTGCCTTACACACTGAATCACTTTGTCACTCAACATTAGTCTAGAAAGAGAGAAGCTTCAGCTCATGTGCTGAATTTTCTCATGCCGTTTTACATTTCTCTTTAGACATGTGCTTTCATGCTACATGTCTTCATGTTTGTTCACAAAAACAGAGCTTGTAAAGAGAACAACCATAAGCTTCTCTTTACCGACACCTAGGCTGAGTAAGAGCAGTTTAAGAAATCTCTCACTTATGTAGTAGAGGACAAAAATACTCCTTGTATTTCTGAGTGCTGTATTGAAAGCCTTATGACGTATGAAGCAGCAGCTGTCACTTCGGGAAGGGCATCAAGCTCTCAAATCACAAAAGCTGGCACTTTTACAAAGTCAGCAAAGGCGTGACACAACAGAAGCTATTATTTGACTCCACATCTCGCTTTCACTGAGTCTTGCCAAAGAACTTGATTTCAGACAGAAATGATGGAGAGCTGTAGATGAGCTTATTTCCAGCTGGAGACATGGTCTAAAGTAGTTTGTCTGTTTCCTGCTGGCTCATTCACAGTACTGGCGTAGTTGTGGTCCAGCGGTAGGGAGTTGGGTATGCCACATAGATTTTGCAGGTTTGATAAGTTCCACAACTGAGTGTCCTTGAACAAGACACTGACCCCCGCATGCGATCCCCACAACTGAAGGCTGCCCACTGCTCCGAGTTTGTGTATGTTTACTTCACTGTGTGTAACTTCAATTTTCATCACAATTGTTATTTGTTTATAATATGCACTCAGAAGTTTATTCAGAAGTCAGTTTTAAATTTAAATTGTTGAGGTGAAAATGTTTCTTCACTAAATTAAAAACTAAATTTTTTCATAATAAAAAGGACAATTTCACCTGTTTACCAATTACAAATTTAAATCTAACTTATTTTGTGTTTTTTATTTTCGTAAAAATAAAATTATTTTAAAATGTCTAACAATATATGAAATCTTGACTTTCAAGATTAAACATAACAGCAAATAGACCTGACTGAATGTTTGACATAACATTTTATTGTTTTCATCTCCAGGCGCAGACTGTCTTATGGGGGTCTATCTGTTTTTTGTGGGAGTCTTTGATGTAAAGTTCCGCGGAGAGTACAACAGGAACGCTAAGCTGTGGATGGAAAGCCTGGAGTGTCGCGTCATCGGCTTCTTGGCAATGTTGTCGTCTGAAGTGTCCGTCATGCTGCTCACCTACCTCACCATGGAGAAGTTTCTGGTCATAGTTTTTCCTTTCAGTCACCTGCGGCCAAGCCGAAGCCAAACACTCATCGTGTTGAGCGCCATCTGGTTGCTTGGCATATCCATTGCCGCTGTGCCGCTCCTCAACGACGAGGTGTTTGGCAATTACTACGGACACAACGGAGTGTGTTTCCCACTGCACTCGGAGCGACTGGAAAAGCCCATCGCCAAGGGATATTCCACCAGCATTTTCCTTGGTGGGTTTTTGAAATGCAAATACTGTACTGACCTTCAAACGACCTTCAAATTAAAGGTCATTTAAATGACCTTTTAAAGAGCTCAAATTAAAGATTGAACACCAACACTGACATTTGAGGGTTTTGGTAGATACAATACTATCTGAACCCTTATAGAGCTCATGTATGTACTGCAATCTTGAGGAGGAACCTTCAAAAATAAAAGTGTTACTGTATTATTATTATTATTAATATTATTATAACAAACAACAACATTATTTGTTTTCCTCAACAAATAATATGGTGGTACTTCTGTGTAGAGTAGCTGCTGGTCTGCTCTTCAGTCTGGCTTCACGATAAACTATAAATAAGTGTTAAGTTTAGAGTAGAAGACCTCTAGATTCCCCCGGTTCCACAAGAAGGAAACTTGCTCAGCCATAAATTATAGTAAAATCCTGGAATTCATTAACTCACACTTAATAGCTCCACATTTACAGTCATAATTGTCTTCGATCTTTTAACACAGACTTGATGTTTTGTTTTACTCTTGGTTGTTCTACTTTGCTTTTTCTCCATCTTTGAAGCATTTGTATTTTATTTTAAATAAGTGACAGCATCGGGACTGTTAGTGGTGGGAATGACGTCATCCAGTAAAATATATATTAATGACAATAATAATAATATGAGTATTTGTGGGGCGCGTTCATTCTATATTCATCATTCATTCATTCACATATATTCATCCTAGTTTCTGCCTCCAGGTTTGAATCTGGTGGCTTTCCTCATCATTGCGGTTTCGTACTCCAGCATGTTCTTTTCCATCTACAAGACTGGTGTGAGCGCACGTGAGCTCCGTGGACGCCTGAAGCGGGACGTGGCCATGGCACAGCGTTTCTTTTTCATTGTGTTCTCCGACGCCCTCTGCTGGATCCCCATCTTCCTCCTCAAGACCCTCTCCCTTCTGGAGGTGGAGATTCCAGGTCAGTGTGTTGTATCTAATTGACATATAACTGTGTTTTTGAATATCACATTTTTGCTGAGTTCAGTTCTGTATTTGCAGGAAGCATCACGTCGTGGGTGGTGATCTTCATCCTCCCAATCAACAGCGCCCTAAACCCTGTCCTCTACACCCTCACCACCAGCTTCTTCAGGGAGCAGCTCCATCACTTCTGCTGCCACTGGCCCCGAGCAGTTAAACTCCAGCAGGAGCGCAAGAACCTCAGCAGTTCCGTCATCTACGTCCATCCCTCCAGAACATTCTACCACGGCTCATACATTCGTCCACACACACATGCTGACTGTACGTGAAACCACGGGACCATCTTTCCAGTATCTTCGACTACAGTTCCTAGTCCACACGCATGCCAGCTGCACATGAGGCCACGGGTCCAGATGATACAGCCCACACAAAGACATCGGTTGCACGTCAACCTGCGGGACCAGCTCTTCAAAACACTGTGAGAATAATTAAACATAGTAGGTCATGAATTGCTCATTAAAAACAGTTAGTCATTGTCCAGTGATGCTGTCTTTGCAGATTTTTTTATTTGTCTTGGAGTCTTGTTTTTTATACATAAGATCATACTGATTTTCACACTAGAGATGATTTTCTGAGAAAATCAGTGTAAATAAAGTCATTTTCAATACGTGCATGAAACACATAATGTCTTTTGTGCATGAATACTTTTGACATTTTTGCAGACATTCGATCCAAAGTGAATTGGATTGGGTTTTGTGTCACTCCATTTTCCATATACAGGCTCTTGTTTTTCTGTCTGTGGTTTAAGCACGCATAGGTGTTGTGAGTACCATGTTCCACGAACTGATCTGCAGGAAATTTTGAAGTAGTAATTGGTAATGGTGGGACGAAACTCATGGAACCAACGGTAATGTCACACAACACTTTTTCGCTGTATCATTGCTACGGCGGATTAAAACAGTGAATAAAACGGCTTCAAAACGCCTTCATCATTTCTACGTTCTGCGTGATTGCACACAGATTGTCGCGTATATTTGTGAAGAAAACACGAGCACATAATTAATTTATCGTTATAAATGTGAGTGATCATTTAATTTATGGCAATAACGCCAAACGTTTTTATTTTCTGATAATGTGTGATGGTCGTGGTTTATTACATAAAATTGTTCGAAATTAAATGTGTTTTATACTGTATGTTCATACTGTACTATAACGACTGTACTATAACGTGAATACACGTACTTGTTGGCCATTCAGCTTTTATTTTTTAAGCTTCTCCCGATGATTTTCTTCACCAGTGAAACTTCTGAGCGCGTTTCGTACAAATAGACTGACGCGTGGATCACGTGTTTTGTGCGTTCCGTATGCGTAAGGGAAATATGAGGTCATTACACGCGTCGTCACTTCCTCGGAGGGAAAAAAAACATATAAGGGATTGAGCACGACGTTTTCTCATACTTGCGAAATATTTTCTCAGAATATTCATAATTCAAAAATGCAATTTCCAAAGTATACTTTATTTCCAGATGACATGGACGAAGATTTAGAAGAGGAGGAAAGTACTCAAGATGAAAGCCCAACGGAAAAACATAAGAAACTTGTTGGTAAACTGAAAGAAAAGTCACTCATAATCTGCGATTTATGCTGTTTGCAGTTTTTCCCTCCACGGTTTAGGGATATTCCCGAAAGACTTTTAGAACTGGACAAACTTAAACCAGACGAAATTGAAAAGTTGAATGAAGAGCTCAAAGCAATATTGAGCCGTTGTCAAGATTGCTTATGGGCTACCGAATCACCCTTTCGAATGCAAGAATATAAAGAGATGCATGTCCAAAATGAAGTTGACGAGAGTGACACAAACGATGAATCCCAAAAATGATCCAGTTGCAAAATTGTTTTCAGTGTATTTGCAACCATTTGTATTTAACATCTCCATGTTTGATGCTATGTGATGTGTGACAGGACCCGCCGCTTCAGGACTGCTTAGGATAGAGGTGATGTCCAGCTTCCAGAACTTATAAAAACCCAACTGGTTTGTAGAGGTAAGCAGTTTGGCTTGTGTCTCCATCAGTTTATTTTTCCCTCACAGTTTTTTCTTAGTCTTTGTGGGCGAATGGCTGTCTTACTAGTCATTGTTATAGACTTTGTGAGCCAGCCCCAGTAGGGGGTGCATGTAGAATATTGGGTGGCCGAGTGAACTTCTGGTTGAGCTTCTCCTCTAACTATGCTGTCATATCAGTTCACCTATCCATGTGAAGATCTAAGTTTTCATGACATTCAGAATTTTCTATGTGCCGGGAAGCACATATTTAGGGGGACATTGGCCCACCTTGCCCATGCCTAGATCCGGGCCGGATCCTGTTCAGTTTTTTGCGGCTTTGACCGAACAACAGGAGCACAAAGCATAATTCAATTAAAAATCCTGACCATTGAACTTGTGCTTATAACAACAATAAGACTGTTCTACAGTCCATATTTGGGGATCTGATGTTTGCATTTATTCAGTATGAGAAATATGTTCTGTTGTGGTATTGGTCTGTCCTGGATGGGTGGGAAAGACTCTTTGAAAGCTGTCTTCTAACCTTGGAGACCAGGCCTTCTCACTTCGGCTGATATGTCCAGCTGTGTTAATTGTTCAGTCAGTTTTCCATTTATTACTGTAGTATAAGCACGTAGTAGCAAGTAGCAAGAGACACATTTTGTGTCCTGACCTTTTTCCATTTTGGCTTTGTTTTGGTTTAGGGATTAAAATTTTTTTTTTTTTAATGAAAAAAAAAAATGGAACTTAAAAAGACTTTCTTTGTTTTGTTTATTGACATGACATTTAGAGGATTTTGAGTTTGCAACTGCTGTACCCGACTTTTATTTTCTCCTCAAAAATAAGCAAATTATATATATATATATATATATATATATATATATATATATATATATATATATATATATATATATATATATTTATCATCTACCTGAGAGTTTATTTTTCGTTTCACGTCATCCTTCAGACACCTGAGGCATACAAATTGTAACCAAATGGAAAATGTATGTAACCATGGTAACAACATACTATAAATTTGCAGTATATGTACTATATATGCATCAGCAAGACAGATGGCTGGCTCGTCATTCATATGGAAGCTGTCGTATTCTTCTATCCGAATAAAATCTGCGGTGTTGAGGGAATGAGCCATCAATCAATAATGTTTCTAGCATGCATGATTTAAAGCATGTTCTTTAGTTTTCTGAGTTTACAATTCACTTAGTTTCACATTTTCACATACTTACATGCACTTCTTCTCTCCCCTAATTGCTCTGATGGAAGCATTCTTGCTCATCCTCTCTATCCGGTTCTTGTCTGAGTTTTCTCACACTTTTTTGGGTTTTTTCAGTTTCTCTGCTCCATCTCCCTCTAAGCTTTCTCTGTCTGCTCCGTCTCCAGAGCTCTCTTGTTCTGCTCCGCCGTCTTTGGGGCTTTCTCTTTGCCTCCTTTAGGGCTCTGGCCCTGCTCTGCACCCCTCAGGGCTCACTAGCTCGGCTCCGCTCCCTTTAGGGCTCTCTGGTACTTGTTCTGTCAGCACGTCTTCTTCACCTTCCTCCTCTTCCACCTTGAGCTCTACTGTCCCTTCTTCTTTAAAAACCCTCTTGCACTTTTCCATAATTTGGAAAAAAAAAAAACTATTTTTACTTAATTTGTTCATGTACAAACAAAACAACTGATATGTTTTCTGAACAGTTCTTCTACATAGTCTACAAACACATTCTGTTTCTTATTCTGTCTGAACAAGTTGTAACAATAGAATTTACTACAAAATCTTAATTGATTTGCTTTCTCAAACTCCACAGGTTTTTGTTAACCATATTCTGAAGTGAGGCATTTATTTCCTCCCGATACAATACAAAAATATTTTGTTTTCTCTAGGACACATTGACTAAACACACTGATAACTTTTATGGAGAATAGGTATACTGTAGGAATTTGAAATAAACAAGTTATTCCTGTTAGTACATTGATTTTTATAAAGAAAACATTTTATTTTAAAAATAGATTGGTTTTGCAAGTTGTTTTTGTGATTAACGTGTATTTTCGCCAATGTGCCGCTGTTGCTTTAAAGAGATAAATGCCCACTTTTTTCCCATCTTCGGAGGTGGCACAATGATGGTGGTGGCCTCTTTGAACGCATTTGTGAACCTCTTAGTTTGCTGTGTATGACACATTTTGATCATAAATAGGCACTAAGCACTAGAAGGCTCAAATTCCATGTGCAAACCTTTACCTCATAACTGAAATAGCAGTATATAAGGATGCACCGCAAACATCTTCAATACGTTCTCTGATGAAGCTGATTGTCTTGTGGCCGTACATTCCTGCTTTGGCATGACCATAACAATGTCTGCACCATGATGAGCCTGGATGAACTGAACATTGAATGGACCTAAACACTCTGTCGGCCAGCTGTAGGATGGTATGTATGTTTTTTATGGCCTTGTAACACGTCTCAGCTCGCCCGCTAGGACATGGACATTTATCTAGACTATAGATCTAGTTGTAGAGCCAACAGCAACATGGTGGTCCACATTTCAGGTGTTCTCAACACTGGCAGGTGCCCACACGAGGCAGACCTATGAGTGGGAAGTGGTTTTTGAGCTATGGAACACATTTGACCATTCTGAAGTATGCCTTTCCTTCAGCTGCCATTCATGTCTTGGAATCCAGATAAAGTCCAAATGTTGTTTATAAGATCATGCCGAATCGTAGCTGTGCGACTGCTGTACACAAGCTTCATCATCGGCTTCATCAGGGATCGTATTGAAGATGTTTACGATGTGCATTTCCGGATATCTGGGTGAACGTTTTTGGCAGGATATCTACATTTTAGGACAGGTGCAGTTCATTTGATGCCCGTCTTGTTTTGTTCAGAGTAGGTTAAACAAGTAACAAAAACGTTATACGTTTCCTTTAAAAACACACTGTAATGCAACGTGAAACAAAACCGAAGGTCAAGGTCAAATCTGAAGCAGGGAGTAAGTACAGACAGATAGCACCAACCCCGAAAGAAACAGACAAAGAATCAAAAACTGTCTATAAGCGCGAGGTAACTGCAGTTGGATGCAAACACGCACACGTACGTATCTAAATAAAAATCTGTACACGTTCATCCGACTATTTTGAGAATCATTTTTAAAATATGAGAAAAATGTTTTCAATTTTTCATTTTAATAAGGAAATTAGATTCTCTTTTTGTTTTTAATATTTTAACAAGTTAAACCCGCTTTACATTTACGCGCGTGCGCACGCTTATCTCGCGGAGAGAGCGAGGGGGCGGACGGGATAGCGAGACGCGTTTCTGTTCTCGGTGCTTCGCAGCACCTCAGGATGAAGTTATAAAGCAACAAAGTAAGTAAGTTAACGTTTCTTTTACTCTCCTGTCATTAGTTTTGCACCTGGTTCGTTTACACATCTTTCCAAAGTGTTTGTGTGTCGCAGTAACGGCGATCCTTCAGATACACTATCACGACTCGACCTGTAATGTTATATACGTTTTGCCATTTCAAAAACGTTTGGTAACGGTTTTTTTTACCGAATTGCACAAAGGTGGCGTTTCCACGGAAATCCCAACGAAAGCCACAGTTAATCTGTTAAATTAGCATTTTGTCCGTGTAACTAAATTTAGTTACGAACTGTCGAGGGATCTTCCAATTTATTGAGGTTGATGTTGTGCAAACAATCTTGTAATACCAATAGGTTATACTTTGATAAATGTTTGATCCATGCTTATCTGATGCTTTGCTATATTTTTATAATCTTTATTTTACTGCTTTTTCATATCAATACCACAAAATATAGATAGCATATAATTTTACTTGTTTACATTATAAATGCCTGTATCTAGTGAAACAGAGCATTCTGACCTTTACCACGTATTGGAAGTGTAAGTGAATTGTTGTAATTCATAGTGTAACATTCCCTAATGTAAGTGAATTGTTGTAATTCACTTTCTGTTGTGGATCTAGAGATTGAATATTGAATTTAAACAGTTTGTGACAGAACATTCCCAGGCATTTCTTTGAAGTCCAGAACATCACAGCTTGTTTCTCAGGCAACCGCTCTGGTCCTAACACTGGCCTATAAATATGTGAGTAGGTGGCTGTAAATGTCGATTTCTTCAGTGGGATGTTCAGCCACCAACCCACATTTTCCCTCTGTCCAATCATATCTCTCCTTTTTAGGAGATATATATATATAACCATTTAGTTATAAAGTTGGCCTGGATGCTCTGGCAGTATTCAGATACCCAAACGTTAGTGTCACCCTCAAGAGCATTTCACGATGAGATTTCACGATCATGCCTGATTGTTGAACCTGAGCCAGTAACTCATTTCCCTTTATCATCTGCACAATGAGTATTTGTGCGCACATTGATGCTGGCCACAAAAAAAGACCCGACTCACCTGGAGGTAACCAGATCGCAGTGTCTCAGGTTTTCTGCTGCATCACAGGAAGAAGAGACTGTGGCTCCACCCCTTAGTGCGTTCCTCTGCGTTGGATTGGACAATAGACATTAGGGACTCCTCTGTTTACTGACAGACGAAGCCGCTAAAGGGACAGGTGTGGGGTGAGGGCCCAGATGCTCTGAAAGGCCCCATTATCATGGGTCCGGAAGAATGGAGTGCCAGCCTAGAAAAGCTGAAAAGCCTAGAGAAAGCTGCATTCATCTGTGAGCTGCCGATAGCACCTCAGAACTCAGTCTGTGTCAACTCATGTTGAAAATGTCCGCTGCTAATCCTTTTCATAAAGGTTAATGAGCTTGTTTTGAACTTACACTGGTTACAACAGAGTAGAAAAAAAAGTATTTTAAAACACAATAATTTGATTATAATTTAGCAGAGAGCAGATAGACAGCTCGACAGGTGAAAAGACAGACTGACAGGAACGCAGTCAGACAGACTGCGGTGATGAGTACCAGATGGACACTGAGGTGCCGAGATCAGGTGAAAGAGCTTCTTGGATCAGTTAAACGATACGTCCACACCTCAACTCTGGAAGAAGATACCAGTTTAACGTTAAGTGGTCAGCTTGGAGCCAACTGGAAGAGCTTCCGAACATTTTGTTACATATTTAGGTTTGACATAAGTGTTGTTTTCCGTTTCATTATAAGATACAGATGACTATTAGTACGAATAAACTATTCTATACTAGTATAACTATACTATACACTTATATACTATACTATCATATGATCATATAAGCCCCTCTTCACACAGACCAACACAGCGCACACTCATCATTTCCTCTTTTTGTTTCAGATTTTAGTCGTTCTGTCAAACTATTGTTTTATATGAAAGGAAAGTCTCTTTCCTGTGGAACTGAATAAAAAACTAGCATATTTCTTTAATGCATTTAGAATATTGTTTTGCTCATCCAGATGTTTTCCAGTTGTGGATGGTACCCAAGTTTCTCTTGAATTCATATCTTACTCCAATAATAGAAGTGCATCAATTATTCAGCAGGTTCTTCTGTGTTTGTGCTCATTCACATGAACCGGGCCTTAGCGACAGCTGCTGAATCCTCTACTGCTGGAGGTGTTGGGTTCCGTCCGTCTCCTCTCGCCACGGAAACACACTCTTATCAAGCTTCTTCTGCAGATTCAGAGTTGATATAATGATTTGTAGGTCTGTTAGGGGTCTAAAACCTATCTTACTAAATTATTTTTAAAAGGTCACAAATTTTTGTAATAAAATATTGTACATGTACTGTAAATGCAAATAAGATTTTAACACTAGAGGGCGGTACTGTATCTGTTTTACACTTACATTGCATACAGTGCAACCACTTTTTTTTACACAAACTCACAGCTCAATTTGTTTGCCTTTCTGATTCTGGCAGTGGCAATATTATGGTTTTTATTTTTTGTTTTATTTTTTTTTTTTGTGGCACGTTGATGTCATGGAAGCAAGTGTTCTGGTGAAATGCAAAATTGACCATAAAGTGTGTCTGAAAATGTGTGTCATGTGTCCCGTTCTACAAATGGTTGGTCACCAATTAAGAGTGTGTGTCCCGCCTCAGAGTTGCTGAGCTTGGCTCCAAGTCCTCTTGACTCGGCAATGTACAGTAAAAAACTATTGATAGTTGAATAGATGGATGAATGGATGAATAGTTTAACTTTGTAGTCTAGTTTCTCATTTACCTTTCCTTCTTGAAACACTTATATTCAATTTTTATTTATTTGATCTGTCATTGCTCATATTGTCCTCATGTCCATTATTTAAAACGTCTTATTTTCTTTCTTTTTTGCTTATTAACACTGAGTGTTCCTGACCGGTGTGTTGCTTTTTGCTAGGATTTTTAAATCCCTTGTGACCGTTCTTTTAAAATACAGTACACTATCTAGAAAATCTCTAGTGACATATTTTTCGTTTTCATTTTATTTATCACACACACACACAAACACACACACACACACACACACACACACAATGATCCATAAGAAGAGAAAAGAGTATTTCTCTTCTGCCGTGCAGGATAAGAAAACGCCCGTGAGTTGGTGATTTTACAGGGGGAATGACTGGAAAGTTGTGTTCATGTAGGTGTGGACCTGCATGAGCAGCACCAGAGTCTCTGAGGCTTTTACACATATAATGCAGCTTTTCTTTTAGTAGTGAAGGGCTTTAATGTTGATTCGTTTTACATGCTCATAAATTGTACTTGGCTTCTACACATTACCCGCCTCTGCTGCTTGAACTCTCCCAGAGCGCGAGGAAGACGTGAGGAACGGTTGGATGTGAGGAATGTGGCTTTATCTTTCAGGAATCCCGCCCTCAGAACTAATCGCAGGATGAGGGTTTAATGACGGAACCGGCGGAAACGGCTCATTTGTGATAAAACAAAGTTTACACCGCGTCTCTCACTTTTCTTGTTTGCTCACTGTAACCCAACACCTGCCCGTGTCACACTGCTGCTGCTGCTGCTGCTACTGCAACCGGCTGAACTGCATCTCTACTGCGTGAGGACCAGAACACAAGCGGGAGAAAGGAAAAGCCTGCAGCTCGATGGCCCGACGCAGAAAAGTCTGAGTTGGATAAGGACAAAATGTCACACGGTGGCTGCCGTGAGCTGGACGGGCTTGGGCTCGTGCTGGCTGACGTTCCTGAAGACCTGATGCTGAGCTCGGACTTTCGCGGGAAGCTCAAGAAGATCCGGTCCAAGAAAAGAGCTACGGTTTTGGAATGTAGGTGGCGATTAGTACCAGCTCGTGTGTGGATAGTTTAATTGTGAAGTTAGAGAGTGAAACACTTTTTTTTGGAGCTTTTTCTGCTGGCGATTAAGTGATGGGTCTTACAGGCATGCGCGAAATGTCTCACGTTCCATAGATATTTACAAGCTTCGTGAGCGACGTCATGGTCATGAAAATATGGTTTATCAGAGAAGTGCGTGTTTGCAGTTAACTGGGCTGGTTAGGGCAAGTTGTACAGGAAGATAAAAAGGCAGGAAAATGCTGTTTTGGGTTTAAATAAAGCCTGATTGTGAATGCTATTTTATGACACTGGTGTGATCCGAGGGCGATTTAAATCAAGGGTTTACTTACACTTTACAACTTTTAATAGATGCAACTTCTGTGATCTCTCTCTCTCTATTTATATATATATATATATATATATATATATATATATATATATATATATATATATATATATATATCTACCTACTATATAAACACAAATAAGTGAGTAAGTAGTAAAGTAAGTGAGATAGAGAAAGAGCGGGCGCTGAAATCCTCAGAGACTGCTGCATCAGTCAGACGTGCTTCACATTCCATCACTTCATCAGAGCCTGAAAATGCCTCTAATAGACTTTTAATGAGACTCAACCTGACGAACGACCTGCTCCCACTCAAGACTAAATATTTACACCGTATCTCAAAGAAATGTCCTGTTGCTGATGGAAAAAATACACCCACATTAGAGCCAACACTGCATAACATGAGTTATGACGCTTTATAAATAAAAAGAGATAATTCCTTCTCTTTTTTGACCTGATTAACATCTATTCTTTGAATAAATAGTATAATATATATACATACACATATATTATGTACGTACATAGATAGATGTAGATAGATATGTATATAAAGACCGGACTAAAGATGACCTATGTGACCGCACTACCACAAGCTTTTGTTGTGCCGCTTTTTATCTGTCACTCAATCTCTGAGCTCAAGTTGGACAAATTACATAATTACACAAAAAAAAAAAAACATTCAAGGTCACTGTTAGTTCTACTGGTCTCAGAGAAATTTCCTTACACAACACGACACTTTTTATGTGTGTATTTGTGCAAGTATTACACAGAGATTGTTTACTGAGCACTTTATATAATAATCTATTAGAAATCCTTTTCTGTTCTATCTTTACTACTGAAAGGTTGTTGCTCTGGTTAAATTAGCTTCCTCCTGAAATGTGCATTTTTGTGTTTTGCCCTGATGACGAGTAGGCGTTTTTTTGGTCTAAGTGATGGAATTATGATAGTTCTCCTTCTATGCATAATTTAGTTTGTTAAAACAAAATTCTTTTTTAGGCTGGTGTCATGACATTATCAGAATAGAGAGGTGCATTGTGGGAGCATTTGAAGAGTTCATGCACGAGGAACATCTCAGGGTTCACGTTTGCATTTTATATGGTCAAAAAACAAAGTTGTTGAAAATGATGTGGTTGCCGTTAAATAAAACCGTAGTGTGTAAGGAGAGTTTAAGTGGTGTTAGAAAGACAAATAATTGGTACCAGGGTTGTTTTCACCTCAACATCGATCGAGATTCTTCTGCACATTTGCTGATGACTTTTGGACTTTAAAGACATTATTTTCTGGTGACTCAGCACAAAGCTACAGAACTAACGCTAATGCTGGCAGTTCTTAGCACTATTCTTTTTTTGATTGGCACTGGTCAATGCAGTACTCTCTGTCTCTGTCTCTCTCTCTCTCTCTCTCTCTCTCTCTCTATCTCTCTCTCTCTCCCTCCCTTTCTCTTTCTCTCTCTCTCTCCCCCCTTTTCTCTCTCCCTCCCTCCCTCTCTCTCTCTCCTCTCTCTTTCTCTCTCTTTCTCACTCGCACAAACACACACACGCTCACACACACACACACACACGCACACACACACACACACACACACACATGCACATTCTGTACCAAATAGTTTTGGGAAAAAATCCACAGTATGTATGCAATAATAACACAGATATTTGTTCATTATGCACAATAACTGCCTTGCAGAAAAAAAAATCATTTTTTCATTGCCTGAGGAAACTACAACCGGCATCTTCTGTCCTGCATGTTCTCACACTGACGGATGAGAGCAAACACAGGTTATAATTAACCACGTGGGGCTAAGAGGATTTCTCCGAAGAAGAGAGTAAATCGAGAGAGAGGGAGGGAGAGAGAGAGAGAGAGGTTGGATAAACCCGGAAGAGGTGGGAAAAGCTTAGTGGATCTGTGGCTCTAAGTTCTCTCTCCGCCAGTGAGTAGCAGCCGTGCATGCTCCTCGTCTCTGTCCCGCGGCTGATTTCACCTGCTGCTGGAGGGGTGAGACTTACAGGACCTGCTTGAAACCTCGTCCGCCTCCAGACATGACCAGCTTGCAGGACTCGGGTTTCTTCGAGACCAGCATCAGGTCCCTGCTGAAGTCGTGGAGCAGCTGTGAGTGTCTGTACTCCAGAACTGGGTCATGCGCCAGATCCACTGGCCTGACATGGGACGTGTGGTGGAGGATTGTAGAGTAGGTTTGATTCGTCTGGTGTGTGTGTGTAGGTGTGTGTGTGGCTGATGAGTTTGACTTGGCTTAACGGACGTGTTTTTCCTATATTACATTGGAGTGTTATTCCTATATTACGTATATCATGTGTACTGTAGCAGTATATACGTTTTTGCTGTGAAATTATTTTCTGGGTTGGACTTTATTCATTCCTCAAAATAGAGGTGTCTTTAAGCTCAATCAGTAGATCATTGTGTTTTCAACACCAAAATCATGGGTTTGATTTCCAATGAAAGCAGGACAAAAGAGAAAGGGATGTTTCTACAGCAGGGTTTATTTTGGAAATAGAGTTCTGACGGAGCCATGTAACACTTGTTGTCCCAACATTGTGAAAAGCAGATTTTAACACATTTCTGCTTAATACGTATATAGTTTATAATAATGGTGTTGCTGCTTGTTATTGTTTTTTTTGTGAGTGTTCTATGTTTTCCTTGAGCCTCTGTAGTAGATGTATGTAGTATGTATATAAATCATCCTGTAACCTTTGACCTTCTTCACTTGATGTCCTTAAGTATAATTACAATAAACTCTTGTTAAAATGAACTAATATATTGGACAAGGCCAGCTAAAACAAATGATTAGAGTATTTGGAATTCCTGTGGCGTTTGATTTTTCTTCTGTTGTTGTGTCGTGTGATGTAAACAAGTGATCTGACAGCAAACGCCTCTGATTGGTCAGTCTGCTGTCATCAATAAGCTTAGAAGAAAATGACAGATTTTCTAACAACATCAGACATCCTAAAGTGTAAGTTCAATCTTTAGATATAGATATTGTTTATATATTCAATGTATACATATATATATATATATTTTTTTTAACGTGTGTGTATATATATATACGTATATGTATATATATACATATATTATTAACTATTCAGATATATAAAAATATTTATTAAGTTTTTTAGTCTTTCTTCATGAAATTTAGTAAGTGTTTTTGTTTATATTTACATATTTCATATTTTAGGTATTTTTGCTGTGTATATGGCTACTTAGGTTGGTTTGTCTACTCATTCAATTAAATGATTGGACAGGTCTTGTTTAGTCATGATTGTGTAACGATCATGTGGAAATAAGAAGCGTGATAGTTTATCAGGCTGGAGTCTGTGGAGTGATGAGGACATATAGTGTGAACTGCTGGATAAATATAGCGCTACAGCTATGCGTGTCTTTCCCGGGCCTCTGCTAAATATTCCCACCTGACCTTCAGTGGACGCCTGAAGAAGAGCCCCCCAAACCCACGTGAGCAGGTTTGTTTTCGGGAATGTCTCGGTACAGAGCAGGTGATTAAGAAGGTTGAATGAGGTGGAAGATTGGAAAACTGGATCGTTTTGTTCACAGCTATGGATAGCACTGTCATGTGTTGGGATAAAGCCAGTATGATGGGCTTCATCGGGGGTCTCGGTAGGTGTCATGAGAGTGTAAACATGGTAAATGTTCTATTGAAGACCTGTTCTGTCTATATCCACAGACTTATAATGTCCAGATTATGTCTGAAAATAACTGCAGGTGAAATTATATAATAAATAATAATAAAAATAGATAAAATTAAAATGGTTCTCTCTACTATGAGACTATTATTGTAGTTTCGGTCATGTCGATTGTCCACATTTTTTGTACGAGCTAAAAATTGGATTGTTCCGCTGAAAATTATGAATTTAGAAAAATGAAGAAACATTTTTTTCTTCTTTTCATTATTTTTGTACAAAATTAATTTAAAATATTTTTGATCTAGCAGCAAGACCGAAATGATTGAAAACAACATAAATGCAGTAAATAATACTATAAATATACTATTGAAAAAAACATAATAAAATCCACTATATAGAAGACGAAACAACCCCAGAAAACCAGAAACAAACAAACAAACAATGAAAGTACAATAAAAAAGCAACTAAACAGAAGCAAAGAATAGCACAAATATTTTAATAATTTTTTAATAAGTCTCTGTCACTCACTCAGACTGTAAACAGACATTTTGGGTTGAGTTTTAAAATGAGATTTTTCTGTAATACAATTTCCTGCCAATGAACTAGTCTGGAGCCCAAAGCAGAACACATTTTTCTACATTTTTCAATTCCTACTGATTTATCTATTTTAGAAAAATGGAAATGCTAGAAATTCCAAAGTTAGGAATCGCATTTCTATTCTTATAACGACTTGTTATTACAAATGTAATTTTTCGTTAGGGTCACACCTAGGATTTATTCAATGTTTTTTCTGGCTAATGATGCACAAATCTCTGTTGAGTTGATCCCTGTGTGTGTCTGAAGCTTCGGCAGGATACAGACAGCCCCCTGTCCCCCCGTTGTGTTGCTCGCACGGAGCCAGAGGGCCGAGCACCATGACGCCCATCAGCGTGGACCCGGAGAGCCGGCCCGGAGAATATGTGCTCAAGAGCCTCTTCTCCAACTTCACTGCCCTGTCTGAACGCAAGATCCGCATCATCATGGCTGAGCCCCTGGTGAGCTTCACACCATCACACCAAGTCTGAACCTGAATGAGGTGCTGGAATGAAATAGTGTTCATCAGCATTCACTAACACTGCTGGGTCGAGTTACTCAGCACGACACAAGAAATCAAAAGGCAGTGCTGTAAAAATGACTGTTCAATTCATTGATGTCAACAACTTTGGCATATACTGTACCACACAGATTACGTGTGAGTTAGTGTGCACACGAGTGTGTTTTTTGTAGTAGTGTTAAGTAGTGCGTAAATGAATACAAAGTGTGTGTGCGTGTGTGTGTGTGTGTGTGTGTGTGTGAGAGAGAGAGAGCAAGAGATGCCATAAGAATCACATGATGCATCAGTAGACACACTTTTTAATCATTAGACACTAAAACAAGATTTTTCTTTGATTTTGTAATGGAAATCTCATATCTTTAATTAGACAGACAAATAAACAAATAATTTGATGTCCATTTTTTTCAGTAACTCTTCCTCTATTGTTTTGCAGGAATTTTGGTTGAACTTTGGTTGAAATGATTATAAAAAGATGAGCTGAAGAAACACTAATAATATTTTTATTTGTTTTGCAGGAAAAACCTCTGATTAAATCTCTTCAAAGAGGCGAGGATCCACAGTTTGACCAGGTGCTGTTTGAAATACGCACACACACGCACGCACGCACGCACACACACACACACACACACACACATTGTACACTCTAAACATAAAACGTATAGAATGATGGATGTGTTTTTGTTCTCTTTGTACTAACCCATGTCTGTGTACATACCGTATTTTCTGGACTATAAGCCGCACCTGTATATAAGCCGCATCTGCTCTATTTTCGAAAAAACAAAAAACAAAAACATAAACAAGCCGCATCCACTCTATTAAAAAATTAATTAGGTATGCATAAATTATAAAAGAAATATATTGAAATATTTGTGCACGACCGTAAGGCTTGGAGATTCGAATGTCGGACGAAATATTTCGAAATATATTGAAATATTTGTGCACGACCGTAAGGCGCGGAGATTCGAATGTCGGACGTCAGCAATGTCGGGCGGCCCCAGCGCCTGATATTCCCCTATTCAAACACTTTGAAAATTAATGTCTCGGCGGTGACGCGTGATATGTATATTATTAATGAATATTTCGTTCTGTTACTGTACGCATAACAATTTTTCGTTTTTACGTGGTGCAATATTTTTTTATATTTATTTTTTTATTTTGCTTGCATTCGTTAAATGAAAGAATGTATGACATTTTATAGTATTGGTAGCATGATAATTTTTCGTTTTTTACTTGGTGCATAAAAAAATAAAACACTTACTGTTTTATTGCTTGACAGTATGCATCTGCTTAACAATATTTTTTTTATGTTATGTCAAGTATGTACACTTACTTGCCATTATTACTAGACATCTGTTCCTGTGATTTTTGTACTGAGATGTTTGTTAACATTACTTTAATAAAGAATACTACGTGAAAAAAATAGTTTTAAAAGTCTGAATAAGTGTTAAATAAATACGCACGTAAATGCGGATTTTCACCTATTGCGGTCGGGTTTGGAATTTATCTACAGGGTTCACTGTATTTACTACAGGAACAGAACGATTTTGAATTGTAAATGTACATGTATGTAACTAAGTAGATCCTTTCCTAACTTGTATTTTAACACCAGCAACTTTGCTGATTAAAACTTATAAAAATCATATCTGCTTAGAGCGGCCCTAGCGGTGGAAAAAATATGCAGAATAGCCGCACCTTTGTATAAGCCGCATGGTTCAAAACATATGAAAAAAGTAGCGGCTTATAGTCCGGAAAATATGGTACATATGTACAGTATTTACTTTTTTTGTTTAAATGTTTTTAGGAAAATTATATGCAAATTATGCAAATATTGATATGCAGATCTGTAGTGAGAAAACAACTCATAAAAGGTACTTCCTCTTATTAGTTTTAAAGTTAGTTAAAGTTTTAACTACAATTAATAATTTACACAAACCTTTTTTTTTGAGAAACAGGTGCTGCTATGATTGTAAAAAAAAAAAAAAAAGAATTACTGCATATAAACATTCTACTTCACAAATGTTTGTGCAAATTGATATTAGGTCAATATTTTATTTCAAATTGAAGGTTTTAAGCACATTTTGTCCAAACTCTGAGCAGGGAGTTGGGTGAAGTGAAGGCTGGTGTGGGTGGTGTGTGTTTGTGCACATGTTCAGGCAGGTGAATAGCTCTTTCAGGCCTGTGTTTGTGCCGCGTTCAGAGCTTCTTTAGGGAATGAAGGGCGGCTTGTATTCACCCTCGGCCCCCGAACGACGCCCTGTCGGCTCCTCACCGGGGACGGCCCTTCCTTCCTGCTCTCATTACCCAGACTACCATCCTCCCCGCTGTGTCCAATACACACAACACAAACAAACACACACACACGCGCACGCACGCACGCACGCACGCACGCACACACACACACACACACACACACACAACTACAGCTTAGCATTTATCACTCATTCCTCAATACACTCTTCCTCTATCCTATCCATATATGGCCTGATTGTCTTTACTTAACTGCTTTGCATCTGTTTTGCTCATGGTTGCTCATCAATTTGTTTAGTGGCCTTCGATTCAATAAGGCCTTCACTTATTTGTGTTGTAGCTGGTCAGCACACTGAGTTCTCTGGCCGAGTTTTGTCTTCCGTCCATCCTGCGAACTCTGTTCGACTGGTACAAACGGCAAACAGGAGTAGATGAGACTCACGAGTACAGGCCTCGTTCCAGCACCAAGGCCAAAACGTGAGTTTGTAAAATAAGCAACTGACATCAGCCGTTGTCTGAGCATTACCCTCTTCTCAAGCGTCTGAGAACTACTTGAGATTTCAGGAGTGTTATGGCTGAGCTGTCAGGCAGAAGTTATGTTTGAGTCTGTGAGTGTGAAAACTGTTTATCTTTCCTAGTGATGAGCAGCAGAGAGATTATCTGCTTGAGAGGAGAGATCTGGCTGTAGACCTCATCTTCTCCCTTGTGCTGGTAGAGCTTCTCAAACAGGTACGTGGATGTCTGAAGACGCATGTGTTGTTGTCCGCCTTGACACATAAGATGATGGTTAATGTGATTTTCTTTTACCCAGATGCCCTTTCACCCAGTGGTTGATGGTTTGGTACATGAAATCCTTCAACTGTCTTTTAAGCACTTTAAATATAAAGAAGGGTAAGACATTTCCTAAAGAAAAAGTGGCTTGTTTGCTTTTCAATGTTACATATGCAAATTTCTTTTTGAGCAGATATCTCGGTCCTAACATTGCCAACATGCACCTTGTGGCTGATCTCTACGCAGAAGTCATTGGAATCTTAGCTCACGCCAAGTGAGTCTTTCTTTAGCTTTTCCATCTACCTTGGTTCTCAAAATGAAGTGTAAATACAAAGGTCCTCGATATGTCAATCTACCATACAATCGCGATGGTCTACATTCCAGAGCATGATCTATCCTTGCAAAAAAAATGTGTTTACATATTGGACAGTCAGTTTTTTTTCTGAAATTACTGCTACTGCTTATAAAGTTTATGAAATGTCTAGTTAACTTTTAATACATTTCCCTAAACTCAATAAAATGTCTAATACTGTGCCACCACAACAAAACTTCTACAAGGATCTGAAGCCTGGATGGTTTTTAATCAACCAAAAATGACGCATGTCATTGCATGCCTCCTTACACTCCTTACCATTTACAATCAGAGAAGAAACTGTGCTTAGTATTTTGGTAGTCTCTGCTACAAGGAATACAATCTATTACTCCACTGAAGACTGAGGTCTTACATCAGCACATGCCTCAGGGAAAGCAATATGTGTGTGTGTTCACTGACTGTCATAATTGTCTAGCTTCATGTATTGTGTTTATACAATTGTGGGAACGATTCATAAAATTATAAAATGCAACTTCAATTCTCTAATGTGCAGAATACGCAAAAGGTTGAGGTAGTTTGATGCCTGGTGACGAACTTGGGTGTTTGTTTTGCTTTTTTGCGTCACTCGCGGTGTCGTTTATTCATATTATGTTTCAAGACAAAGTTCTTAGAGATAGAGATTAATTTTGCATATAGTTTTGGCTTTATTCCAGTTGTTCGTACTGTGGCATGATTCCAATCCATGGTTGGAGTAAAAACCTTATCGTCTTCTAAAAAGAAGCTGTGCTATTCTCCAGGCTTCCTGCAGTGACGAAGCGGTTCCTGAGTGAGCTGAAGCAGCTCCGGCACAAGGAGCAGAGCCCTCACGTCGTGCAGGACACCATCAGCCTCATCATGGGCCTGAAGTTCTTCAGAGTCAAGATGTATCCAGTGGAGGAGTTTGAAGCATCGTTCCAGTTCATGCAGGTACGATTAGAAGTCTTTTGCAAATTGTTAGCAAACATCACTGGTTCACATTGATGAAATATTATACACACGCTTTTCTGTTCAAATCACAAGAAGATACACAATCCACGGTTCCTGTCCATTGATACCATGCGCTGCTTGCATCCGTTGCAAGAGGTTTACATTACAGGCTCACTTAGGACACAATAGTTTTTTTGGTCTCTGATGAATGGAACCCGCCACCTATGGTGTTTCCAACACTGTGATCTATTGACTGAGATACAGGAAAGCGTTCTTTAAGGTGTCAAATGGAGCGGGAGAAATGTGATCAGAGGTTTAACGTGATTGTGAAAGCGAACCCTGCTATTTACTGTCTGTTCTTTCACAGGAGTGTGCGCAGTATTTCCTGGAAGTGAAGGATAAAGACATCAAACACGCTTTGTCTGGCATCTTTGTGGAGATTCTAGTTCCTGTAGCAGCGGTCAGATATGTTTCGAAACATTTGTCTGTTACTGCGTGTGATGTGGAACAATAAATGCACTAGCTATGCTGTTCATGTTCACGACTACTGCTCTTTAGAGTTTAAACTGAGATTTAAATAATTGAATTAAAGCAGTGTCTATTTTTAGGACATAAGCTAATCTCAATAGGTTGGTTCAATTTCAAATATAGTCAGTGGAAGAAACAAGTGCTGAATGAAATTATGTAATATTAAATGCATGAAAACCTGTAAAATCATGAATCTGGAAAAATGTATTGGTTATATTACTCGTCACAAACCATTGTGCAATATGTGTATGACATATATTTTCAACAATAGGTAATTAAAGTAAAAAGTTAAAATTAAAAAGACAGCTAGTATTAAGACAACTCTAGTAAAATTATTTAGAAATGGAAGGGTTTGAGCCTACGTTTTGGGTTTGTCTCTGTAGAAATGTAGCTTACATTTATAATTTGTGTTTTTAGATGCTCAATAACATTATTTCTTATAAAATGTTTTAAAATTTCTATATGCAGTATAACCTTCTAACAGTCGAGTTTGTTACATTTGTTTTGCTCTTTCTTCCTGATGTTTTGTTAAATGTTGGTGCGTTTGTTAAAACATGTTTTTTACTATATTGGTCAAAACATAGAGTGTACTTAAGTGTCAGTGTGACTGTGTTTGTCCTTATGTTTTAGGCAGTCAAGAATGAAGTGAATGTTCCTTGTTTAAGAAATTTTGTGGAAAGTTTATTTGACACGACGTTGGACCTTTCGACCAGAAAGAAACATTCTTTGGTAGGTGACATTTTAGTTAATTAAACTGTGTTTGAGAACTGTGTTGTTACCATGAGCCTGTTTTTTGGCCATTGTAGGCTCTGTATCCGCTGGTGACGTGTCTGCTGTGTGTCAGCCAGAAGCAGTATTTTCTCAACAGATGGCATGTCTTCCTCAACAACTGCCTCTCCAATCTAAAGGTCAAAATTAAACTTGTTTTTATCCATGTATAACCTTTCCTTCAGTTCAGTGTGAAGTCAAACCCATTGGTGTCTCTCTCATCACAGAGCAAAGACCCTAAAATGGCTCGAGTGGCACTAGAGTCTCTGTATCGTCTGCTGTGGGTTTACATGATCCGCATCAAGTGTGAGAGCAACACCGCGACTCAGGGGTCAGATATAAGTAATATTCATTCAGTTTCATATAAATTACTCCTCAACTGTGGCATCCAGTTTGTATTTTGATTTTTATTCTGATTACTCTGCGTGATTGAATTAATAATTACCAATTTGATTAATGTCTTTATGGTATTCAAAATATTTAGAAAAAAAGTTCTTGTTTTTGAAATTAAACGAGATTGTAGCTTCAAGACATCAAGATGCTGTCGGCGCTATAAAGACGGTCTCGTGCACATCTGTGATTTACACAACTTGGTTACTGTATGTAAACCATGTAATTAACATCCTCAGTACGGAACAGCGATCTTCTACTTCTTTTAGTGCAGTAGCTGTTTAGTTACACCCAACACGGTAGACAAAGTGCCGAGAGTGAATTACTGACAAACTGCCAGTGCTGGCTGGAGGAAGAGGAGGAGGTGAAGGGTGGATGAAGGTCACATAGAATGGCAAACACACAGCCGTGATTCAGCTAGAGTGTGGACGATGAGAATAATTACGTAAAGAACATGCACAAGGCCTTAGGCTTGTGGAAAAAAGAACTCACAGTAAAATCATTTAAAATTCAAAAACGAATCATTTGAAATCCAAACGTTCATGTAAAAACTGAACTCTACACGTGAAGAAAAGAGAATTCAAATATTTTGAAACAAGTACAACTGTAAAACAAATGTGAAATATGGAAAAACATTAAGCTTTGGAAATAAGATGAGAAACATTTTTTGTCCCACGGTTGAGAGATATAATGTTATTTTATTTCAAAATATAAATTAAATCTGTTATAAGCTATAAGCAATGATAGTTGTTTGTGTAGTGTCTAGTGGGTATTTTTTGTGTTTGTTTATTTATTTTAATTTGATTTAATGTAACAGATTTCTGTGTTGCTGTACATATGTAAAACCCTGCTGTACATGTTTTCGACTACAGATAATCCTAAAAATGTCAGTCTGCACTTATGTCAACCAATATCTTATTGTTTCAAAGAGAAATGTCCAATGTCCCAGAACAGTCAAGCTCTTAACTGGATTGCTAAATCTAACAGACGTTGTCTCCCATCCCTCAGACGCCTCAGCTCCATCATCACCACTCTGTTCCCTAAAGGATCCCGTGGTGTGGTTCCCAAAGACATGCCACTCAATATATTTGTCAAAATCATCCAGTTTATTGCCCAGGTACCCGACGACTTCCATCATTTGCTTTTAAAAGCACTTTTTATATGTGTGTGTGTGTGTGTGTGTGTGTGTTTGTTTGTTTGTTTGTTTGTTTGAACATTAACAGTTCCTCCTTCTCTTGTTTTATCCAGGAAAGACTTGACTTTGCAATGAGAGAAGTCATCTTTGACCTCCTGTGTGTCGGCAAACCGGCCAAAGCCATCAGTGTTAATCCAGAGGTGAGGCATCATGCAGAGATGTGTGTGTGTGTGTGTGTGTGTGTTTCGACACTGACGGTAGGGTGTTTTGCTAGAGAATGAATGTAGGGTTGCGATCGTTCCTTGTCATTGCGGACATGCTGCAGCAGAAGGACGGCGAGCCACCCATGCCCAACACCGGAGCCACGCTGCCTTCCGGAAACACGCTCCGGGTCAAGAAGAGTTTCCTGAGCAAAGCCCTGTCTGAAGAGCAGGCTAAAGTCATTGGTGGGACTTTTATTTGTGTTATGTCATTTATGTGTTTGATGTACATTTGTGTTCTTCATTTTTCACGGTGGGGTTAAATCTGTGTGGTGTTTGCATGTCTTTCCCGTGTTCCCATGGTTTTCTAAATAGAGTGACAATTTTGAACAATTTGTCTTTTAATTTGGCCATAATATCCAGTTTTCTCATGTGTCTTGCTCTGTAAATGGTTGGTGGCTAATCCGGTGTGTGTATCCTGCATTCAAGTCCAGTGTTGCTGGGATGGGCTCCAGCTGCCCGAGACGAGGATCAGAATATTGATCGATTAGACTCAAGTTAATGTTTAGTTTTCCTTTTCTTTTGCAGTTTTCTTTTACTTTATGTTTGTTATAGGTAAAAAAGCCTACACATAAAAGTTTAGAATAATGTGATTTTTCTCTGTAGGACTGTGGCAGTATTACCCACCGGTGCGGAAATCGCTGGACAACATCCTGCGACAGCTGGATAAAGAGGTGGGCCGCTGTATGATGCTCAATCACGCTCAGATGCTGAACAAAGAGCCAGAGGATCTGATCACGTATGTCTGTTTTCAACATTTGTTCAGATTCCATTTGTTTTATTATGTAATATCTGTCAGAAAAAATGGAATCCAACTTCAGCTTTTAAAAAATTAATTTACTGAAGATAATCTGCATTTGTCAAAGCAAGTTTTTATATATATATATATATATATATATATATATATATATATATATATATATATATATATATATATATGAGACAAAGGTGTTACAGCATAAACCAAAATCAAAATGAACCTGAGCCAAATACATTTTAAATACGTACTATACTTTGTTTTGTGAAATATTAACATTTATCTGTGTAAAAAAACAGTGACGTTTTTTGAACAACGACTGGTACAAAATATTTGTTTAGAGGGGAAATTTTGTAAGACATTTATTTATCCAGACACTTGTCATCATTTTGAAAGTGTCAAACATTCATTTGCGAGCTCTCTGGACTCTCTCTGTGCCCTCAGTGGTGAGAGGAAGCCGAAGATTGAGCTCTTCAGGACATGTTTGGCAGCAGTTCCTCGCATCCTCCCTGACGGCATGTGCAGGTCTGAGCTGATCGACCTTCTGTGTAGGTGAGGGCTTCATTCTAAAAGAACATGACAGACGGGACACATGTAATAAGGGTATGTGTGAACATACCTGGCAGGTTGACCATTCACATGGACGATGAGCTGCGTCTGATAGCTCAGAACGCTCTTCAGAGCTTGCTGCTGGACTTTTGTGACTGGCGTGAGGACGTGCTGATGGGCTACTGCGGCTTTCTGCTGCGGGAAGTTCAGGACTCGCATCAGATTCTGCTTGACTCGGCTCTCAAGTTGCTGCTGCAGTTGCTCACGCAGTGGAGACTGGCTCTTCTCAGCATCAGCAGCGGCTCCACAGAGGTGAGCAGCAGTACCAGAAGTGTTAGTACGTTGCACACAGATGTATTTGAACTAGATAAAGTTTCTTGTGATTTGCATGTCTAGAACTCATAATGCTTTAGAGTGGCGAGTGCTTGACAGAACTCCAGATTGGTGAATCTCTTACAGGGGTTTGCCACTCTTAGTTTATGGTCTGTTCTGTGCACACCATTGGTATTGAATCTCACATCAGCCATGTGATTGGCCATTGTTTGCTGTTCCTGACCACCCCACAAAAAAACTGTCAAATTATGCTGTTTTTAAAGTACTTTGTAATCTTATGTAAAAATGATTATTTAGATTTTTAGTTTTGGAACAACAAAACCCTTACAAGTAAAACCCCAGTGTTTGCTATTTTATAACATTTTTGTTAGAAATCGAAAAATAATGAAATAATTGTGGCGCTTGATAAGGTGAAGGTCAATTCAATGATCTATGTTTCAGGGTGTTAAATGTCTTTTGTAAGGTAGTTCGTGTAGTTTAGTTATTTATCTGTATAATGCGTTATAATGTGTACTTGGTTAAATTTGTGAACCGATTCCAGATCTAATTATGCGTTGCATTCCAAAAGTCATATTTCTCCCTTTTTTTTACGAAGCATTCTGTGAATACAAGTGCAGAACTTTTATGGTCCAGAGCCTTGAGCGGGAGGAGAAGGACTGCTTTAGATTTTTTGTCAAACAAATGCATATAAACTAGGGCTGTCAAAGTTAACTAGTTAAGGCACGCAATTAATTTTAAGTGCTTAATCGAGTCTAACCACTTCAAACTTTCAATTGATGTATAATACTTATATGTAAGTCCAAAATTGACTTTTTTGTGTGTGTTTTATTTTGAATAAAGAGTGACTCGACCTCGAAGGGTAAAAAAAATCAAAGAAAATATATTGCAGATGGAACAAAAATTATATTAAATGATATTGCAGTATTTAAACTAGTGTATATTTAGTGTTGAGTTTACATACATTTACATATTACACCTTATTATCCATTATTTTAAGCTTTAGTCATTTAATCACCAGTAATCACAATTAATTTGGTCAGGGAAGTGAGATTAACTAGTTAAAAAATTTTAATCGTTTGACAGCACTAATAATATAAATGTATATAATTAAGGTATTTAATTTGTATTCTACTCCGCATAAAAATATCTATTTTTAGGTGATTTAGAATGCCACCGGAGACAGGCAGCAGTGAGCTGGGTTATCCCTTGGTTGATTTTTCTCATGTCTGTTTCTGTTGCATAGATGTTTTAGGACATTCTGCGACTGCACTTTATAAATACATTTTTTCAAGTTCAAGTTCTGAGCATTTGTAAGGTGCTTTTCACAGTTTTAACTATCTCAAAGCGCACAATTTGTCTTGAGTTTGATTTTCATAACCTTTTTGTTTTTCTCTAGATGTTGCACAGCAGTTCCAGGCCTCCTGAAGAACAGACCCTTCACTCCTCGGTCCTTCATGCGGTGGAGGGTCTGGCTCTGGTTATGCTCTGCTCCTGTCAGACAGCCACTCGTGCACTGTCCGTCAGCATCCTGCGAGAGGTCCGGCTCATCACTAGCACTCTCGGACAGACTGAGGTAGCAGCAGTTTTGCTGAAAAGACTTTTTGCTTATCTAACATTCAAACTTAACCCACCTCACTTTTATTCTGTCTTGCCTTTTTGTGAGGCTTTGCAATAGCTTCAATGCTGAAGTTGTACTATATGTATTTTTTTTCTATATCACTCTGAATGGAACATTCAAGCATCAATTATAGCAAATTTGCTTGTTATAGAACACAATTTATAACATGGACTTTTTGATGCCCCAAATAAATCTGTATTTATCTGTATTTATTCTGCCATGTGGTTGCGACCTAACTTATCTTGCTGGTTGAACTGGTACTTTTCATGTACAATGTACAGTGTTCAGAAGCAGAAAAGCAAGGCTCCTTTCTTATCATTAAAATGTGACAAAATGTCACTCTATTAGGTTTAAAACTGAAATTGTTGTTTGATGACATTTTTTTTTTACATTTAACATTTAGATGAGTTGTATATTGCATTTAAAACTGAAATTTTTATTTTTTTTATATTTTCATTGTCTCAGTGACCGTATCACATGGTCTGCTCAAATTCCAATAAATTGTTCAGATATAACTGTCTCAAAGTTGGATTGGAAAGTTGACAGAATTGTACTGTACATGGTCTTGGTATCGACCGACTGACTGTGTGTGTTCCCCTGCATAGGAAGACGAGAGGCCTATGATGGACGTGCTGGACCAGCTGAGTCCGGCTGTACTGGAGAGCTTCTCACACGTGGCAGCGGCGGACTCGGTGAGAGACTCTTTGTGCTTTGGGGTCTTGCTTCCATAAAGTGACTTGACAAAGTGTCTTCTGTTCATCGGTTCCACTGCAGCTCCAGCTTCTGGCTTCATGAATGCTGCTAAAATGTAATGGAAATAAATAAAAGGAGTGACTTGTGACGTGAGGTTTCCTGTTGTGATGTGAATTTCTGCTTCAACTTAACAAAGTTTGGACTGCGTAACTAGTTGTTAGTTCAACTCTAATGCAACCAATTAGTTGAAATCATATACCGTATTTACGCTAATATAAGAATCCCAAGTTTTTGACTTTCTAAAATTGAACAAAAAAAAAAATAGGGTGCTTATATTTGCATAACTACTGTAATTCGATTTGACTACATTTCTTGTAATCTTTGTATTATAGCATGGTGTCTGTGCCCGGCAGACGTCTCTCCCCGCTGGCCGGCTCGTGGATCTCCAGTGGCTGCTGGATTGGAGCGTTACTCCGGACAGCAGCCACCATGATGTGTGGAGCCCATCTCACGTCTGGATCCCAGCTCAGTCTCTGAAGGAGCCCTGGACCCTGTGTCTCTTCAGCCTCCTGAAGCCGGAGAACCTTCCAAAGCTCTGTACCATGGCACTCAGCTACGCCTGGCCCTACGCCTTCACTCGCCTGCAGCAGCTCACGCCTTCGCTCGAGCCAAGGTGACCTTCTGCATATCAGCCTGTTCACCAAAGATAATGTGCTTTCAGATTTGTACAAAATAGAAGACCCCTCACCATTAATATGCAGCTGTTCTATAGGAAACACATTGCATTGTCGTGTTGTCAATGTACCCTAAACGTATATATACAAATTAAGAATTCCTTAAAATAGCTTGAAAATGTACACACAATGCAATGAAAAAAATTGTTTTTATTTAGCTCTCTACATATTTTAGTTTTTACCCAATTTAGTTTTTACTTTAGTAACTTTTATTCTAAAGTTATAATAAAAGGGCAATAATTGCTAGTTTATAAGCAGTGTTGTTATGTAAGGATCTAAATCTCACCACACAGGAAGGAGCTGCATTGAATGAGTTTATATTTAAGTTTTAAGCTCTTAATGGTATCCTATACCCACATGGCTTTACTTTCTGGGCTTGTGTAAGTGTATCTCACTCCCTGAACTACTACTATTGTTTTACACTTGTTTTTGTTTCACAAATTCAATCTGGAGAGCTGATAATTCTCCTAGTTTAATCAACAAATTACATTACGCCGTAGTTTTAATTCCATATGCTTCTGTACGGATGCACAAGCCTTCTGACTGTAATGGAATGTGTGTCCGTTTAGAAGCACTAAGGCAGAATCTGATGTGATAAAGTGTTTGAGTCATTGTTTCTTATTTGTACATTCAGCAACCCAGTTAATGGGAAGAAGACGGGGTTTGACACTTTGCTCGCTCTCTGGAGAAACTACCTGATCCTTTGTCTTGGTGTGGCCAAGCCCAGCATTATGAGTGCGAGCCATCTGCGAGCATCCACAGCTGAGATCTTTGCTGAAAACAGTTGCTCTGATGGCAAGGTAGGGGAGTAGAGGGCTTCATCTGCATCACGGTCAGGTGGAGTAAACATCCAAAGACAGTAAACGTGTCTTTTTTGCTGTGGATCCAGGTTCTGGCCTCTCCATCAGTGTCCATCCTGTTCAAGCAGCTGGTTCCCCTGATGCGCTCAGAAAGCATCGACATTACAGAGTCACTGGTGCTGGGATTTGGACGTACAAACTCACTGGTGTTTAGGTATGAACTTTAAATATGTTGTCATGTTAGTATTTTTTATTATATTACCACTAGATCCACTCACACTCACCAGAGTTCCTCGTCACCTATAATTCAGATTTTTCCCGAACATTTCTTTTACTGTATATGTATTCTGTGGACACTATTTGTCACTGACTGTTTGGTCTCAATGTTACAATAATTCAGACCTGGTCTAAGACTTTCTGTCCATGTCATCATCTAAAACTGGTGGGGTCACTTTGTCAATATGAACACTAACACATTTATTTTACTTTAACTTGCATGATGGCAAATTCTGACTAAAATCTGATGGTTAAATGCTTTAATATGAAAAATGATTCATAATGTACTTTGTTTGAAATTGGGCAGTGGCACTGCATTCAATAAAATGAAATGAAGTATTTAAAAATTATTTAAAATTATTAAAAAAAAATTTGGTACTAATCTTAGGCATATTTAAATAATGTAATAGTGGGCATAGTTTAATACTTGTGTATTAATTGAGAAGTCCTGTTCGAGACCATGAGTTTTTGGCTCATGTACTGTATATTTAAAAAGATGAGTGTCAGTTGTACAATAAAAAAACCTATTTTGTTCATTACCATGTAATCTGTAACTAAATATACTGTACTGTATATGATTCTAGCTGATGCAATCTCTCTTTCTTTTTTTAGTATCTTTCATTTATTCTCACTTCACATTTCACTAATGTAATTATTGTTTTTCGTGCTGTGGAACACGATCAGATAAGGTGTCCCGAACATCATGTCTCATTCCTCAGGTGTTTATCTCACTTTTAAACTTATGCTGTTATGTTGGTCATGCATAACTCAATCCCGAGAAACCACTAATCTGAGACTGATTAATGTCTAAACAGCTTTCAACTGCTCTACCATCGCTCAACTTCAGTTTATTTCGGTTCATTCATGTCGTTTGTCCTTCATGGAAGTTAATGTACATCCTGTTAAATTTCAACATTCATTTGAATTATGATCTTGTAAAACCTTCACTAAAGTAAGTTTGTCTGTGGAATTTACGGCTCTCTGGCCTGTGGTCATGATTGATTCCTCCACAGCCTCATTCACTGAGTGTGTTTTTGACAGAGAGCTGGTTGAAGAGCTGCATCCGCTGATGAAGGAGGCTTTGGAAAGAAGGCCGGAGGTTTGTTTGATCTCCTGAGTGTGTAAAGGCTTTTTTAATGTGTGTAAAATGTATGTTGTGTCACTCAGAACAAGAAGCGTAGAGAGCGAAGGGATGTGCTGAGACTCCAGCTACTCCGTATCTTTGAGCTGCTGGCGGATGCAGGAGTCATCAGTGACAGGTGAGAAGGAGAGGATTCTGGGCAATATTTCTAATGTCAAGAAGGAATCTTTATCCAGGATGTAATCTATTTTTTTTCTCCCTTTCACTCTCAGCACTAACGGAGCGCTGGAGCGAGACACTCTGGCTCTTGGCGCTCTCTTTCTGGAGTATGTCGACTCAACTCGTGTGCTTCTGGAAGCTGAGAATGAAAAGGATGTGGAGATTCTCAAAGACACTCGAGCCCACTTCAGTGCCATGGTCGCCAACCTCATCCAGTGTGTCCCAGGTAAATAAAATCTCTGCCAGTTCTATTTTCCAGTTGAAATTTTACAACAAGGCCATAATAACTCGTACTTTCTTGACTGTATTGGAACGTTGCAGTCATGCTGCTATTTCTGTTTCTATGTGTCTCAGTGCATCATCGGCGGTTCCTCTTCCCGCAGCAAAGTCTCCGACATCACCTCTTCATCCTCTTCAGCCAATGGGCTGGTCCATTTAGCGTCATGTTCACGCCCCTGGACCGCTACAGTGATAGGAACCATCAGATTACCAGATATCAATACTGCGCCCTGAAGGTGCTGACACACAACGAGAGATGATTGATGTGCCTTACTCACAATGCCTGGTGTTGGGGCTTTGGAGAATTGATATCTAATGAAAACATTTAGCTCCTTTCTGATTCTGGCTATTGTGTTTGCTCTCAGGCCATGTCCAGTGTGCTCTGCTGTGGCCCCGTGTTCGACAGCGCAGGCCTCGCTCCTGATGGATACCTCTACACATGGCTAGATAACATCCTCGCCTGTCCCGATCTGCAGGTACTTTCTTCAGTCTTATGATTTAGAACGATAGCGAGTACGAGACCTGAAATTCAGGCCCATTGATCCCACTCTTCAGTTTAATCTTGGTGAAAGCAGTCTGTTCCCCTTCAGGTCCATCAGCTAGGCTGTGAGGTGGTGATTCTTCTGCTTGAGCTGAACTCCGATCAGCTGAATCTTTTTAACTGGGCAGTGGACAGATGCTACACTGGTTCTCCTCTACTGGCCTCGGGTTGTTTCAAATCCATCGCTACTGTCTGCGGCAGCAGGTTTGTTCTAGAACAAGAAGCCACAGCACATGGCGAATATACACGTGTTATACTTAGGAAGTGTTCTGTACAAGGTTCTGCTTGTTTTTCTTTCTGTTGTTAGTCATGTTACAAATTTTTGATGATCTGTTTAACACGTTCACCACCAGTGTGATATATAATCTGATATGGTGTGTCTCAATCTGTCACTTTCCTTCACAGAAACTACTATAGTGATCTTGTGACCTTGCTGAATCTAGTTCTCTTTAAAGCATCTGACACCAGCAGAGAGATCTATGAGATTGCAATGCAGCTAATGCAGGTGAGAGAGAGTGTGTATGTGTGTGAGAGAGAGAGACTGAGAATGTGTGTGGAACAGATTTAAGAAAGAAACAGAAAGAAAGAAAGAGTGTAAAGAAAATATTTCAGTAGAAGGATAGACAGAAAAAGAGGTTGGATAGAATTGTTAAATCGTTTGTTGTTGATAAAATGTGAAGATCATTTTTTCCGAAACTCATGTGCTACTGTTAATTTCTAGGTCCTGGAAGTGAAACTGGCTGCTTATTGGAAGAGGATTGTGGACCGGAAGAGTGTTTCCTCCCATTATGCCCTCCCTTCGCTCTATAGTCTGTCTGTATCCCAGCTTTCCCTGCTGCTCGCCCGGACTTACCCTCAGCTTACACTGCCGCTCTTCTCAGGTCCGCAGAAGCCTGGCCTCCATCTCACGCACATACACACACACACACACAAACACACACACACACACACACACACACACACACACATACGTTTATTTCTGAAGGATCTGTGTCTTGTGTTTAGAGGTGAGCCAGAGGTTTTCCACGGCACATCCAACAGGACGTCAGGTCATGCTTACATACCTGCTGCCGTGGCTGGGGAACATCGAGCTTGTTGATGGAGGTCTGCTGCCCTCGAGCTCCAGCCCACTTGTGGACCCCAGGAGAGTCCCTGTCCACAGTCCCTCTCTGCCTCTGCTGCTGCGGGGCTCAGGCTGGGGGTCTCTGCAGGCCTCCACGTTCATCCTTAATAACCTCATGTTCATGACCGCTAAGGTGTGTATTGGCCCCAGAATTTTGTTTTTGCCGTAAATTATATATTTTTAAATCAACCTTTTTTTTTAATGTACAGTCGTTAACACTGCACTATGCATTTAGTATTACTAGTACTTTTGATGATTTTATGCTTGTGTGTGTTTAGTATGGAGACGTCATCCCGGGACCTGAAATGGAGAATGCCTGGAATGCTCTGGTCAGTAAGGAACGCTGGAGTAATAACCTGCGGACCACCCTGCAGTTTCTTGTCCACTTGTGTGGGGTCAGCAGTGACACAGCTCTCCTCCCTCAAGTAAGACATGGACATTATTCAAGTAAACTCACTTTCAATTACCTTTGACCTTACCTTTGACTGTGCTGTACCAGCATATATACTCTATTTTCATGTCCATTTACATTGTACTGACAACTAATGTTTTCCTTATATCTGAAGAAAACTCCAATTAACCAGTTAAGTTACTCATCTGTTATTGCAAGTTTCTAAATCTGATGCTTGTTCTGGTGTTTGTTAAATGCACAACTCGGTCAAATTGACCTCATATGTTCTATGTAAAGAGAGTGTGTTTTTAATGTAATACTTTTATTAATGATTAATGTGATTACTTAATATTAAGGATTCATTAATACAATTATTGTGATAAGTGGCAGGTTTTAACATGTGATGTTTCTGTTTCAGATCAAGAAGGTTCTGATCTACATGTGTCGTCACAACCCCGTCCAAACAATGGAGGAGCTGCTTTATGAGCTTCAGCAGACTGACCCGGTCAATCCCATAGTGCAGCACTGCGACAGCCCTCCATTCTACCGATTCACAGCCACCAGCAGCATCACCGGTACACTGGCACTTTACTTAATCCGATCCTGTCCTCCTTATTTACATCATGACCTAATAAAATAAGTCACAATGTTTTAATTCAAAAGGTCAAGCATCCAGCAGCAAATACGGAATTTCCAGGCAGGAAAACCTTCCTGACACAGACGACTCACCGGCCGCCAAGGAGTCCGATGATCGGTAGTTTATTGAACTACGTCACATTTTTGTTTCTGAAATGTGTTCGTCTGAAACATTTTGTATTCACTGTTTTGTACTCTTTATTTTACAAACATTAGATCTGCTAAATGAGCTGCACACATACAGTTTTGATAGCTGCAACAGCTATAACATTGTAAGCGAGTATGGTAGAAGTATTGTCGACTTCTTGTCTGTTCTTCTCTGTCAGGCTGAGATCTCACAGTCGACTGGAATCCCGCTACAGCAGCAGCTCTGGAGGCTCCTACGACGAGGAAAAGCGTGAGTTCTGTCCATTTTTATACATGTTAATGGGTTAATATGTAGAGGTTTTAATTAAATACCATGAGCTTTGCATACTTTTTTGAGCGAGATGAAAAGTAAAATGACCTGTTGGATTTCTACATGAGATGTTTGTTTAGATCAAGAATTCCAGTTTGGAATGCCTCTGTTTTTTCCCATCATGCCACTCATTCCTGAATTGTGCATTCCATTGTAATGAATAAACGGAATTCCTTTTGTGCAATGCCGTGGCGCTTCTTTCTCCTTACAGATGAGCCGATGCCGCCATACGCCATGTGGTTGCTCAGCGTCCTAGAGACTAATCAGCCACTTCCTCTTCCCATGCCGCTGAATGGAGGCTGCTGGGCTCCGCTGGTGGATTTTCTGCCCGAGACCCGTGCATCTCGGGGACCTTTACACCGGTCAGTTTACGTGCAGTCAGGGTTAAAAAACCTCTGCCACGCTTGGTGGTTTAATTAAATGTTGTCTGGTGAAGAACTGCACAACTGAGCGAGAATAAAGCCCTGTGTGTTGTAGGTGTAACATAGCCGTGATCTTCACAACGGAGCTGGTGGTGGATCACGGGGTGAAGGAGGATTGGGCTCTGCATCTGCCTCTTCTGCTTCATGCTTGTTTCCTGGGTCAGTGTTTACATCCTGGTTGGAATTTGACCCGCTAGTTTTGTGTATCCCAAATATATTATCACTCATGACCCCACCAACACCACCTAGTCAACCACATAAATTATATCATGTATTATACCAGAGGTCGGGAATGTATATTTCTTCTGATGGCTGCAAACAAAGCTTTAATAAGAATATGTTAACGATAAAAATATATAACATTGTCTTGTATTTCAATCCATTCATTTCCTACTGCTCATGTTCATGGTTGCGGGTGGCTCGAGCCAATCACAGCTGCCCTCGGGACAACGCAATATTTTTATTGGCAAATGAAAATGTCTGTCTTCCGTCTTTTTAAAAAACGTAGTCCGAAGGCTAAATGCAGAAGATAATGGCTTAAAGAAAGAAAGACCCTCTTAAAAGAGTGTTGAAATAAGCAGCAATTTACAGAGGAAATTGCATTTGTGGAGAGAGCAGGCAAAAATATCAAATATAAATTAATAATAAACAAACCAAATGCAAAAAAAGAGTTTTAATTTCGTTTTTTATTTTTCGCTTTCAAGATTCATGTATTTGTCCAAAACTTTATTTCCCGTTGCCTAGTGTAGCATGTGGTGAAAGTGACGTTGACTATATTTCTATTACAGTTAATTCCCTAACCTTTATAGCGTTGTATGATGTGGTACAGCTCTGAAGGAGTTAATTTATTTTTCATTTGTAGTGTTTATGGCACTCTCTGCCAAAAGTGTCCCGACCCCTGTGTTATACTATCCATGTATATCCATCTAACCCGAGCAAAGACACACACACAGTCTGGATTTATTTCAACAGAGCAGGAAACCCAAACATATACAGTGCATATACAGACTCTCACCCACCTATGGGAGGTTTTCAAAAATCCATATCTCCGGTTCATATTTTTAGGATGAAACCCACACAAGACAGGAGAGAACATGTAAACTCCACACAGAAAGGCAATTGGGCCTTCCTACCACACTGCTATACATTAGACCAATGTATATTCTTTCCCACATTTTTGAGACGATGCTCTAATTCAAGTGAGCTTTGGCTCCAAGGGAATGTTTTTTCTTATGCACAGGTTATTCATACAAACTCTCCGGCTTAGTCTGTAATGTGTGGCTAGGAGAACCTCAGGTGTGGTGGTGGCAGCCGGTTCTGTTGCTAAATGATGCTTTTATCATGTTTCAGGTCTGGATCACTGTCGTCCTGAGGTTTTCCAGCACTGTAAGCGGCTTCTCCTGCATCTTCTCATCACACTGTCCTGCAGCTACAGCAGCAGCATCGCTTCTGTTCTGCTCAACACCAGAGATGCCACCAGCATCAAGAGTCTGACACTCAGAGCCAATGAGCAGCTCTTCAGCTCAGGTCTTAATCTCTCTCTTCTGATCTGCATCCTAACCACCGTACACTCTTAGACAAAGATTGAGATATAGAAAGCACTGGTTCCAAAAACATTGGGGTGTGTTTGCACAACAATGGAAGCATAGGAAAGCTCAGGAATCCATGGTGTCCATTATATTAAAACACATTTGTATTTTAACATAATATGTTGATGTTATACAAAACAAAATTTTAGATGTAAATATTTGTAATGCATGTGTAGGTGACACTGGCTGTGTTGAGATGAAGGCCTTAGGTTCTTATCTGAGCAGGAACTGCTTCTGGAGGCTCAGCCAAAAACAACGGAGCATCTGAAGGCCTGATGAAAGCGTTCCTGTTTCTTATTCTTCGTCTGTGAAAGAATTGTCTCCAGTCTTGGAACTGAAATATTTTGGCCAGACAAAACTTCCATGATGTTTAACAGGAAAGTGTCATCACTTCCTGTTGTGCTGGAATGGCCATTCCTGATTTTAAAATAAAAAAGTATATTGTGTTTTTGTTTAAATTAATAACACCCTCAACTTTGCAGTTGCTAAAACTCATCGGGTGTGATTTTGTTCCTTCATCACATCTCAAGTTATTTTTAATTAAGTTCTTCCCTAAAGTTTGTGGTGACTCAGAATCATTTCAACGTGCCGTGTTAATTGTGGAACTGATGTGAAGACATGAGGATAAAGCTACATGATCCTGTGACACTGGTATGTAACTGGTAATTAACCAGATGGTCTTTAACTGTAATTTCAGCTGGTGTGGATTTCCTGCGTCACTTCCAGGCTTCTCCAGTTCTGGATTCTGGCCTCAGTTCCTCGTCCACCTCCTCCAGCCTGAGTCTGGGAGGAAGTAGCTCCAACTTGCCTCACCTGGTGCCGGAAGACATGGAGCAGATGGAGAGCAGCACTGAAGATGAGGAGAAGAGCAGTAAACTCATACAGTTCCTCAGCACCAGGTGAGAATGAGTGTGAAATGACACGTCACTCCATGTTACTCATACGTGAAGGATTCATAATTGTGTCACTGTGGTGATAATATTTTAAAGTGAACGCGGTGAAATGCTGCCATCTGGTGGTTTGGTTTGATTCATGCCAGATATTTGAGGTGTCCAGACCACATTTTTTGGAACCGTTTCAAGTCTTTTATTATTGAGACTAATCTGATTCTTATTCCAATACTTTAATATACAAGACATACATATTGTATATAACTTAACACACATACTGTATTTACACAAATATAAGCACTATTTTTTTTCCCAATTTTAGCGGCTCAAAAACTTGCGACGTGCTTATAATCGCAGATTTCAAATATGCACATAAATATAAGCGCCCATTTTTCCACATTTCATGTCAGGAACATTCACGAATAAACAGAAATATGTCGTCTTTATGCAGCAGTGCACGGTGCTTTTCGTTTTTCTTTTTAGACAATGGTTCTGAAGGCAGACATGTCCGAGAACGACTGTCACTCGGGACAAGGCAGGGGTGGACTCACGTGCACAGCCAGGAGAAGATCAGGGAGCACAAGGGGTTAAATATTCCAAATAGGGTTTAATCCGGAAATCTTTGTCATGAGCAGGCAATGGGTCAGTATACAGGAATATCCAAAATGCATGAGCAGGAACTTAGACAAAACGAGACTGACAGGAAATAACTGCTGACAAACTGGCAACGAGAAGGAGAGCAAACAGGGTATAAATACAAGACACAATGACGTGACAACAACCAACACCTGGAACGACTAACAAGACAATTAACACAAAGACAGGGAGTGACATGAAACAGCTGATTACAATAACAAAACACACTCTGGGAAACCCAGGAAGAACAGTGCTACAAAATAAACACACGTGACCCATAAAGTGATGCGGACACCGGTCAACATAAAAATTCAGCTATTCAAATATACCGTATTTTCTGGACTATAAGTCCAGTATATCCAGGACTATCTGGCGCACCTGTATATAAGCCGCATCCGCTCTATTTTTGGGGGAATATCCCGTCCGTCCCGTGACCACCGCACGAGCCCCAGCGGCGGGAAACGGCGCGCTCGCGCCTGATATTCCCCCAATTTTTAATACATACTGCTTAACAATCTTGTGCACTTACTGTTTTATTACTTGACTTATCTGTTCCTGTGATTTTTGTACTGAGATGTTTGTTAACATTTCTTTAATAAGGAATACTACATGAAAAAAAGTGTTTTAAAAGTCTGAATAAATGTTAAATAAATACGTAAATGTTGTGCCTCTACTTCGCGGATTTTCACCTATTGCAGTCGGGCTTGGAACGTATCTACCGCGATAAACGAGGGTTTACTGTACTACAGGACCTTTACTACAGGAACAGAACAATTTTGAATTGTAAATGTACATGTATGTAATTAAATAGATCATATCCTAACCTGTATTTTAACACGGCAGCAACTTTGCTGATTATATAGCCGCACGTTTGTATAAGCAGCATGGTTCAAAACCTATGAAAAAAGTAGCGGCTTATAGTCCGGAAAATACGGTAAGTTTGAAATAGCTTAATAACAGAAATACAATAATTAATATTTGAACAGACAGACCATATTGCATCCGGTAGATCCGCTAATGAAACCTGAAAATGAGTGCATAAGCAAAAGCTTTGAAGAAAAACGAAACGGAGAACACCGGAGTCAAACACAATCATATCACTCTGTCTGCTACACAGAGAAAAACGTAAATGTTCTAATATCTACATCTAACAAAAGTATATAATGTTTTTTTTTTTATTATTTTTTTAGTAAAACGACATTCAAGTGATACGAGTCACAAGTTAGATTTGTTAAATAAAGACAAAATAGAATTTTAAAGAGAAAATGTATGCAATTTAGAAAGAAATAATAAAAAAAATTATAATTTTTGTATTTTGTGCCTGACAAATCACTGGGTGCTTATATTTGTGGGGTGCTTTTATTCGCGTAAATTATTTATTGTATGTTTCTTTTTTACTATTTTGTCATGTCTTTCTAATCACCATTTTAATTATTTTGGCCTATGAAGAAAGGCTGTTGTGTTTTCTAAAAATGTGCACAATCAGGCTGAGTATCAGGAATCTACCTTTTTTTCTGGACTATAAGCCGGACCTGTATATAAGCCGCATCCGCTCTATGAACAATTTTGAATTGTAAATGTACATGTATGTGACTAAATAGATCCTTTCCTAATCTGCGTTTTAACACGGCAGCAACTTTGCTGATTAAAATGGGACAGAAAAAAAGAGAAAATTAACGGTATCTACCGTATTTATCTTCATTCTCAAAAAATATGCAGAATAGCTGCACCTTTGTATAAGCCGCATGGTTCAAAACCTATGAAAAAAGTAGCGGCTTTTAGTCCAGAAAATAATTCAGAATAAGTAATTCTAAATCTAATCAAATTTATTTACAAAATGTATATAAAGTACATTGCTCTACAATTACTGATTCAAATGTAATTACTTCATGTGTTTTGGTGATTTTAGGCCTTTTGGACCTCTGTGGAGCCATGAAGACATCAGCCCTAAGAATCCACAATCCAAGAGCTCAGAACAGCTCACAAGCTTCCTGAGACACGTGCTGTCTGTCTTCCGAGAGTCCAAACTCGGTCAGTTCTACCTTCGTCACACACCTTCACTGTATACAGCATTATTTATGGTAGTGGGGTATTGCATACGCGCTCTTCCCTGCTTTTTGTGGAGTTGGACCTGGCTGTTGCAGGTTCGAATCCCGGTCCGGTAGGTTCCACAACTCTCCTTATGCCACCCTGGGCTTAAGGCTGCCCACTACGCCGGGTTTCTGTGTGCTCACTTCAATGTGTGTGTGTGTGTGTGTGTGTGTGTGTGTGTGTGTGTGTAACTTGGATGATTAAATGCTCAGCACAGTTTTTATATGGTCCCTTGTGGCCACACTGACAAACTCACTCACTTAAAACTGGGACAAATCAAATTTCAAAGATAAATACTGAAAAGGGTGTCTATGCTTTTTCCAAAAAGAACCTTATTGTGCATCATTAGTGTATCGTATAATGAAATGCTGTTTTGTCCATGCAGGCATCGGCGTGGAGCAGCAGCTGAGTGAGGTGGCTCTGCAGATGGCACTCTGCAGCTCCTCCAGACATTATGCTGGGCGTTCCTTCCAGGTGTTCCGAGCTCTACGGCGCCCTCTGTCAGCACTGGATGTGTCTGACCTGCTGTCGCGTCTAGTGGAGGTGGTCGGGGAGGCCGGAGACGAGCTCCAGGTACGGCCAGACTCCTGCAATCTGGTTCTCTGTGTGGCTCAGAATCTTCTCCCAACAGGGCTACGTGATGGAGCTGCTGCTCACGCTGGAGTTGGTGGTGGACCAGTTAGCAGAACGCTTGAAGAACAATGATTTTTTTGTTATTCTAAGGTATGTTCCCATTTTGAGAGCTGGTTGGAATCTTTGTGGAGTTTGAGTTCCGTTGCTTTGAAGAGATTAGATGATATGATATGCTCTGCTGCTGCCTGATGGTTTGTGTCCATGCAGGGCATCTTCTCCAGAGCTTCCTTCTAGTGGCAAAGTGAACCACCAGAAAAGTGCCAGTCAGTTGGACCTGATGCCGGAATCAGGAACTGCCTTTGAGCGAGTTCGTCACCAGCGCAGCTATTCTGTACCCAAGCGCTTAAGTGAGGCTGAGCGCTCCTCCGAAGCTCCTCGCAGTGCCACACTAGACCGCATCCATCGCCATCATCAGGTCTCCAAGCTCCGCTCTCTCTCTTCCACCAGCTCCAGGGACGACGTAGTCTCCACTGATCCATTTAACCCCAACCACCCTATCAACCTGCTGGCAACCATCTTTTGGGCTTCTGTGTCTCTAATGGAGTCAGACTTTGAGTTTGAGTACCACATGTCCCTCAGACTGCTGAGAAAGCTGCTGGGCCACATTTCGCTGGATAAGCAGGAATACAGAGAGAAACTGGAGAAGATCCAAATGCAGCTGAAGTGGAAGGAGTTCTCTGGGCTTCAGCAGCTTCTCCTGAAGGGTTTCACTTCCGCCAACACTTTGGATTTGAGCGTGGAGCTCTTCAGTCTCCTCACTCCCGTGTCGCGGCTGCCCGTTGTAGACGCCTCCCAAACCATTGGTTTGTTTCTCACGTTTTATTGTGGAGATATAAGGATGTGTTCAAATGTATCAGCTTCAAGTCTTGCCGATTTACTGATTTACAGTTACTTTTTTTCCTGCTGCGAAGAAAAAAAACAAAATTCAAGTTTAAAATTACATTTACCAAATAGTTGTAAAAATAAATCACTATTAAGTGAGAAAACACTATTAAGAAAACAAAAACAATGTATTATGTTATTGGCTATTATTACTTTATTATTGCATTCAAAATATGCATTGTTTTTATCAGTGATGTGTGGAATTGTTCTGTATAGATTGTTTACATTTTTTTAAGTACATTGTTTTTATGTAACATTGTTTAAGTACATTGTTTTTTATGTTACATTTGTTTTCCCGCAGGTTTGGCGCTAAATGTGCTGTGTCTACTTCCTCACCTCATCTTACACTTCCATTCACCGACTCCGTTCTGTAAAGATGTGGCGGAGAGAATTTCACAGGTCCGTTTTTTTCTCTTTTCACATTTACATATAGAATTTGTGTAGCTGTATATAAAGTTTTTTATTTCTGGACAGGTTTGCCTCGATGAGATGAACCCCAAGCTGTCCAACCTCTCGCACGTGATGTCACTGTACAAAAACCACTCATACACGCGTGATTCGCTCTCCTGGATTAACGTGGTGTGTCGCTACCTGCACGAGGCCTTCAGTGATTGCACACTCAACATGGTCACCTACATGATTCAGGTGATGAACGACAGGCTTCACAATAGTTTTGTGCTGGTTCCAATAGCTCCAGATTGTACTAAATTTTGCTGACGGAAATTTTCCAATGTGGCTTTATTGTGTTTTTTTGTGGACAGCTGGTGGAGAAAGTATTGCCCAGCATGCAACGGACACTCCTTCAGATCATCCACAGTCTGCTGAGTCACATGGACCTCAGCTCAGTTCAGGCCAAATCCTTCAACGTGGAGGTTCTGACTACTATAGAGAAGTTTGTTCAGGTAGGATTGTCTGAGCGTTTTGCACTTTTTTTTATGTATGCATGTAAACGTTGAGTGTCACAGTGTGTGTATGTGTATATCTACTAAGATATTTATATAGATTTACTTTACTTTACAGTTGTTTAGCATACTCTTATCCAAAGCGACTTACATGTCATTACAATTTTTACAATTCCACAAATTCCTGCTTTCCTTGGGAATTGAACCCATATTTCAAACACCAACGCTCTACAGACTGAGCTACTGGGAAAGACTGTATATATATATATATATATATATATATATATATATATATATATATATATATATATATATATATGTATATATACAGTCACATACAGTGTTTCTTCTGTCTGTAATTTCATTGAAGCTGCTGCTCTAAAAAACAGAAGCATAAATTCACAGACACACCCAGAGCAGCCTATAAACAGCCACTGGCTTCTGTCCACATCACTGCGGCTGTGTGTGTGTGTGTGTGTGTGTGTGTGGCTTGCTTTAGTCTGAAAGCTCACGGGTTTATGTGTGTTACACATGATTTTAGACTGTTCACTGGAAAGAGGCGTTGAACATTTTAAAGCTGGTGGTGTCACGTGCAGCCTCACTGGTTTCTCCTGTGTCCGGCCTGGACGTGTGTCGCGTGTGGGACACGCCATCTAAAGCGTTGCCGGGCAAAACCCTGGACTTTTTCTTTGACATTTCCGAGGTATATCTTTTTTAACGCATTTCATTATAGTTTTTATAGATTGAGAAAGTGAAATTGAGCAGATGTTTTTATAAGAACTCCATTACCCACAAGTCATTCCCGATCATTTACATTTGCTTCTCTAATATAACTAATAAACTAACACATGCTTCTTTTATTAGTTTAAAGCTTTTAAGCTGTTGCTTATTTTCAACTGCATTTAATTACATTGTACCTCATTGTTCTAAATACCACAGACTGTTTTAAATCGTTATGCTACTGTATTCTGTTTTATTTGCTATTGCAGTCATGCTGATTACCATACATTGACGTACCATAATATTTAGGGAGTTTTTTTGTTGAAGACCTGCTGTAAACATGTGGAGTGTGGGAACGAACAGGGAGCTATTTGTGTCACACATGAATTGGTGGAAGTGACATCACTGCTGTGAGATCAGTGAGAGCTGGACAGACTCAGACAGAACCTGTACAAGCGACCCTGTGAAGTGGATCCGGACTTTTACAGACACTCAGCTGAAATGAAACGTGATGTTCTTTGTGCTTCAGACACCCGTGATTGGTCGGCGCTACGATTCTGAGCTGTGCGGCTCTGTGAGACGTGAGGTGAAGAGTGGTGGAGTGATCGCTGTGACTCGCAGCTCTTCCTCCACGTCATCAGAGTTCAACCAGAACAACCACTGCTGGAAACGACCACAGTCCTCACAGGTGAGCAACAATGCTCACATGTACCATATGATCATTTATACTATACATATATATTATTAGATTTGAATTCTTTTTTGAACCAATTGAAAAGTAAATTGATCCATTTAATTTCTACATGAGACATTGTTGAGACATGTTTAGCTCAAAAATTCCAGTTTGGAATGCCTCTATTTTTTCCCCATCATGCCACTCATTTCTTTATAAACCTCTCTAGTTATTTATTTCTGTTTTTTCATAATCCCATTGAGATTTTCACAATTGCGTAATTTACAATCAATTCGAAAGCAAGTACATGTGGAGTCTGCATTGAAAATTCATACTTAATTAGTTCTCAGTGACCTCAGCTCCTTTATATTCCAGTCTTGCTGTAACTGAGAAAAATGTAAAAGTGGCCAAGGGCATTTGCGATTAAATTGTAATTGATTAAATGTCATATTTGTTACAAAATAATGGAACACACGATGACAATCATTGTTTCCTCTGTCAGAAAAAGACTCGTGAGAAATTGGTTAATGTTTTGACATTGTGTGGCCAAGAAGTTGGACTGACAAAGAATCCATCAGTGAGTGAAGCTTTTTTTTTTTATCAAAATTATTACCTTTAATCAATAAATCTTCTACGATGTGAGATATTTTATTCTCCCTTGACTATACACATTGGCGGCCTTGGCGGCCTAATATGCGTTTCTCAATATGTGATTTAATAAGAAAGTGGAACTGTGTGCAGGTAATTTTCTCCTCTTGTGGGGAACTGGACCTGATCGAGCACCAGTCCAGCCTGGTGTCATCAGAAGACATGGAAAATATAGACACGGACACCAGTTCAGAGCAACAGTTCCGAGTTTTCAGAGATTTCGACTTTCTGGATGTGGAACTGGAGGATGTAGAGGTGAGCCCCTATTGAGTGTAACAAATTGATGATTTGTTGTAATTACAGTATTTACAAGCATTTTTAAACATGACTTCTTAGTAGTGTAGGTAACCAACCACTGCACAATAAACATTATTATTATAGGAATAAACATCATGGAGACATGTAAACTTTATTAATGCTAATAAATGTTTCTCTCTTGTTTATGTCTGTGCATCAAGGAGACGCAGGTAAGACCATCATTTGCTTGTGCATGAAAAAACTCTACTTTAAGGGATGAAGGAATACAATTAGAACCACTTCAATAGGACTTGCAAAGCTGAATGCAATGTCATGAAGTTTAATGATCTAAATACCTAAATCTACGGTACATCTTTTCTTTTCCACATGCATGTTTCACTAAGCATTTCATTACTATCTGTTCATTTTGAGTGTGCTTTCTGCCTTACACACATTCATTCTTCTGGGATTTGAACCCTCAGAGTGTGTTTGTAGCCTCCCTCCTAACTGATGGAGATCTTTCTGTGTGGATAGGGAGAGGCTGTGGACAGCTTCCACTGGGGCGCGAGAAGATGCTCGATGGACAGTTTAGACCAGCCTGAGCCTCACCTGATGGAGAACCATCCAATCTCAGTGTTTCCTGCCGCTCTGTGTCCAGTGGTTCAGGATGATTCTGATGAGTCGTCTGAGGAAGAATCGCTCACCGCCAGCCAGATCCTCGCCGCATCACGGCTGGTATGAACACTAAAAACATTTAATACAGAATTTTGCAAAAAAAACATTTCAGTTTCCACGTTGTTGTATTTAGAACACTGAGGAGTATTTTGATGTGTTACAGAGCATTAGTTTGTCTCCCACTGATGAACTGAACCCTCTGGATTCTCCTCCGCTCTCCTTCGACAATACAGGGGCACTTGGCCCCTATACCTCCACCCCTGAGGGCTCACACACCTCCACCCCTGAGGATGCCCACATCTGGACCTCTGGGGGACTCAGCCACCAGGTCAGTGCCATTTTATAAACCTAATAACCATCAATATAAGTCTTATATGTAATATAAATCCAGGGGCCACTTCTATTGTGCCCGGCCTGGAAGATCATTTTAATTGAAGTGGTAGTTATTGGTATCAATTGCCCAGTGAAATGAAATGCAGACAAACTACAGATTCCACAATGCAGTGCTTTAGCAGCCATTTACATTTTTCACGTTTTTTTTTTTTTTGCAAGCATGTCCGTATTTCAAACTTGATATTTTGTATGGAGAACAAAATATTTTAAGTTATATAAAGTACAAGCTTTTTTATTCTGGAATAATATCCCTGCCTGTTTATTCATATTTATGTTTAAAATTTAGTTTGGCCCTCGACAAATATGACAGCATCTAATTTATCTCAGGCATGTTTTTAGTAAAAGTAAATTTTACTTTTTTATAAATGTTATAGCTAGTGACTTTCTTTCTGCTACCATGACCAGGATTCAGCTGATGATGAAGAACAAGAGGAAGAAGAGGAAGAAGAAGAAGAAATTGTAGTTGACGAGAACGACATCTCACTCTGCATTTGCGAGTCGCCGCCTGGTTTTAATTCAATGGACAAAATGGTGGATGACATTGAAAGAGATGAGTGCTTCTCTACCTCTATAGAGATACAATCGGTTCCCAGGTACGTCTGCTGAAACTTCCACCCATCCATTTTCAACTGCTTCCTGATTTCTTTAAACTCTGATGCAGATGTTACAGAAAAAAACCTACTATTTGTGAATTGCCCTTTTTCCTCACTCTCTCCTTCTCCTTTTTACTCTCACTCTTCTCTTTCTCCTTAAGTGGGTTTGAGGAGCAGGACAACTCTGTGGTGACGACGGAGGAGGCGAAGGACGAGATGATCCTGGAGACCCGTTCATCACCACCACCTTCTCCATTTTTCTCTGCCATCTTGGCCGCCTTCCAGCCGGCTGCATGTGATGATGCTGAAGAAGCCTGGAGAGACCACCTCCATCAGCTGGGAGGGGATTCAGACGGGTCCTGTGCCGTCTACACCTTTCATGTCTTCTCCTCACTCTTCCAGGTCAGTCTGAAGACAAAGCACTACGTAACTGCATAGTGTCTTTCTCTGATCACAGTTCTGTATTATTTATAAAATATTCTATTATAAATATTGGTACTAGAACATCCAGAGCAAGTTCTGCAGCTTGACATGTGACGCAGCTGGTTTTCTCGGAGACGGCCTGCATGGAATTGGGACCAAATTTCTGCGGACATCTCAGATGTTGACACGCTGCTCTGAATGTCCCACTCTCTTTGTCGATGCTGACACTGTAAGTTACTGTAATGCTGCTGGAATGTTAAAGGCTGTTTTCACTGGTTTACTACATTCATTTGTTCATCGTGTTTTAGATTGTGTCATACGGTCTTTTGGAGAAGATGAAGTTCAGTGTGTTGGAGCTACAAGAGTATTTAGAGACCTACAACAACAAGAAGGAGGCTGTTATATCGGTATGTTTAGCTGAAATCTTGCCTTTGTTAATGGAATAAATTATGTAACAACTTGATAAACAGCCATTTTACAATGGAGCTATAAAACTCAAGCTACTGCAATGTAGATGCAAACAAGATTAAACAAACAGGGTAAAGCATTCAGCACTTTCTATAATGTGTTTACTGTATATGTATAGAACCTTTACAATAATATATATATATACTGTGTGTGTGTATATATATATATATATACACACACTGTATTTATAACTAATTATAACTACTATTACTATTATGCTCTTTTTCTTAATGTTTATCTGTGGCTGTTCCAATAATTGAATTTTTGCACTATGGGATCAATAAAGTCCATTCATTCTAATTTGTAATTTTGCTCAAAGTAATGTGTTTGTTTCAGTGGCTGCGCATCTGTAAGAGCGGATTCCCATCATGCACTGCAGACGGAGTCATCACACATCAGCCGGCGGAGATTCAGGAGCAGGTTGAATCATATTTATATTCTTCTCCGACATCTCGCAGACAACTAGAATTAGCTCAGACATGCTGCTAAAGCTGAAGACCCATTTTCAGGAATTATATTATATATTATAAATACATATATATTTTTTATATCTAAATACAGTATTACTGATGTGATTGTGTTTTAAAAGTACTGTACTACAGTATTTGAAAGTGTAATAGTGAGTTACCGTTTTATATTACATTTCCAAGCCAAATCCAGTAGTTGGTCTTTATCTGAAAAACTATAAGTAATTAATCACTGTATATTAATTGGATTATTTTGATGAAATCACAACAAAGTCATGACAGTAGTGTTGGTCTTAATTTGTAAGTTATGTGTTTACATTGTGAGATTAGTTTTTGAGACTTACTCTGAGACTACTCTTGTCTTTTTTGCGTCTGGGTTGTTCTGTGATAGTTCTGTGAGTGAATTTCTCTTTTGTCGTTTGGTCTTGCATGCTTTTAAATGTCTGTCAAAGCATTTGGGTGGCAGGTTATGTTGCATGGCTGGACACGTGTCGCTCTGCTGTCTGGTCTTGTCTGAATGTCCTCTGCATGTTTTCTTCTTCGTTCTGAACCGCTCCTCCTTTTCCTCCTGACCTCTCATCTTTTCTCTTTTACTGCTGCTCTATAGCTAATGGAGTCACTTGCAGTAAGTTTAATTGACTTTGTAGTACGTTCCTGTTAGCTGAACTGGCTGGATTTTGTTCCGGATTTTTGAGTGGATGTTCCACACTATTTAATTATTACTTTTCACATGTTTTTTTATGATATTTATGTAGTCTCATGTTTTGCATTGTAATTGTTTTTTTTACTTTTTTAATTTGTTTTCTGTTTTGAACACAACACACAGAGCCTTACTCAAGATTTTCTCTGTTTTATGCTTTATTCAGCAGCTGGAGCTTTGCCAAAGACTTTACAAACTCCACTTTCAACTGCTGCTGCTTTTTCAGTCCTACTGTAAATTGATTGGACAAGTTCAGTACATTAACTCCGTTCCAGAGGTACAAACATGACCAGAATAAATTCCTTCTACCTAGTATTGCAGGGTGATGATGTGATGTCTGTGTTTCTTTTAGCTGCAGAACATGTCGATGGAGCTGAGTGAGATGAAGAATCAGCTGCGAATGGCATCCGAACAACGAGACCCGAGTCCCGCATCCAGCTTCAGCTGCTCAGAGGATGCGATCCAGGCCCTGCTCCACAGTCTGAAGAACAACCAGTTCTCCCAAGCTATCACCCTCATACAAGACTGCAGGTAAGAGGACCGGAGTCATGCGGCACCTGATGGAGTTTTAGTCAACAGATGTATTTCCTGAGAGTGCATATATTATTAAAAGTGTGTGCGTGTGTGTGTGTGTGTCCGATTAAATAAAGGAACTGATTAATTGCCGACAATCACAGACCAAAACTACGTACTGACAGTTTTGCCGTTGCTGATCTTAATCTTTCAGGAAACTCTGGCCGAGCGACATCTTTGGCAGCAGCTCAGAGAATGAGATCCAAACTCTACTCAACATATATTTCCGCCACCAAACTCTGGGTCAGACGGGAACATTCGCCCTGGTTGGTTCTGAACAGGATATGTCTGATATTTGCAATCGTCTCACTGAGCTGAACTGTGAGATTCGAGACATGATTAGACGGGCACAGGGCCACCGGACCGTCCCTGCTTTTCTTCCTGACTCCAGCATCACTGGCATCAGCCTGTGAGTTTACTGCTACCTGTAAGGCTGATATTTGCCCAACTTCCCAATGTAAAAGACATTACTAATATTACATTGCTGTAGCAATAGAACAGAAGATGGACAAAAGGTGTTGCTAAACAATATAAATGCCTTTGCTTGTTTTGCACTACTGAGTGTGAATGGGGTGACCCACAGGGTTCTCTACTTGGTCCTCTGCTGCAAGCATCAAAAACACAAAGTCGTACTGCTGATGTGTTTTAATAACTGACAGAGGAAATGTCTTTTTGTTTGAAAGATGCTTGAAATAAACTAATTTTTCAAACCTACTGTCACGTGAGCCTGAAACATAAAGGGCCAGCACTTGTTCATGACTGTATTCATTTTATATATGAGAATTTTTTTTTTAATTTATATTCTCAAAAGAATGAGAGTAAAATGCATTCATTGGTTTAGATTTTTTTTTTAGGTTGAATACGTTTTTGCTGAAATTTTTCTGAAATGGCCAAGCATGCAAGGTTTTGTAGCATAAATTTAAATAGATATTTATGGAAAAATAAATTATATTAGATTCATTTGTATATAGTAGAATAATTTTTCCCCGTATTTGTAAAATTGTATTGTTGTTTTTTGTTGTTATTGTTTGCTGTATGAAAGTGCACCTGTAATAAATTAATGAAAATGATTTGGTATTTTCTTTTAATTTATTTCTAAAGGTATCTAAAAATGAATTTATTTCAACAAGTTTAAATCGTGAATACATGTTTCAGATGTGGACAACACACACACACACGCACAGATTAACCTGAAATGCATGTTTTCAGATTTGTTCTAATTATGATTAATTCGACATTACAAAAGACAGTTACAGTGAATTAAAAATGCTCACCGCCTGATAAAAGTGTACTTGGTGATATACTTGTGAGAGGTTCGAGACATTTCAAAAGCAATTGCTTTTGAGGATCTCTTGTAAGTTGTCATTTATAAAAACTCGAGAATTTTTTTTAGTTGTAATTGTAAAGTTGTTTTACTAAAATGGGAAAACATTGTATTTCTGTGTCAAGAATATATGCTACATCATTCTGTATGTGATGGAGACCTGTATTTTGTCAGTGCCCAATCACTTTTTTCTTGTCCTGGAGCAAATATGTCTTGTCTTGTCCTCAGTATATGTTTCTCTGTCTGTATGTGCTTGTTTTCCTATTTAATTAGGAATACATAAAAACTAATATTTTTTATGTAATAATAAAAAAGTGTACTGTACATAAAATAAAAACACTGCATTCTGAAATAATTTTCATTAAGTGTGATCAAAAAGCCATTTTCTAAAGAAGGATACCTTTGTAGCGGTAGCTATACTCACTTGACACTTTTTACTGTTTATTGTTTAGAAGTTTTATTAAATAGTATCATAAGTTTTAACGTTAAACTATCTAGACAATATTTAAAAAAGGAAGCTAGCCCATCAAACCACTAGTTAGATTAACTTATTAAACATGGGCAGCGGCACATGAATTATTTTATATTGTTGGATGAAAAGCAGAACATGTCCCTTGCAGGTGTCCTTTTTTATTAATGTATTTTTATTCAATTTTCTGATGAGATATTCCCGTTTTAATAAATTTACCTTAGTAAAAAATGTACATATCTGTATTGTGGTCTCCAGCGTCCCCTAGAGGACACAGCTCTTTCAACATCACCTCTGTCTTCTGAAAGTCTGTCGCTCCCAGACCCGCCCCCTGGAGCCAGATGTCTTTTGATTGGTTATTATCGTTCTTCTTCCGTTCTCGCCACGACCTCTTAATGGCGGGACGTGCAAAAGTTGCTGTGTGTACACGAGCAGCATGAAAAGATTTCGTCCGACGCATAATTCAAGCACATAATCGAAGACTTGCCACTGGAAATTTACGGTCAGGAGAAAAAAAAAAAATGATGTGTAGTACAGCGCGTTTATTTACGGTAATCTCTTGGTTTGTTTCCGTGTTAAATTCACATGCCAAAGCAAACGAATGATTGTAATTTTACATTATGAACAATTCATTTTGACAACTACAAAACACACTTTTTGTGCAGGATATACTATGCAAAACAAAGTTCGCCATTTTGCTTTAAGGTGCAGTGAAATGACAGTGTTAATCTCAGAGCAGCATGTTTGAAGGATTCGTGGATCGATTTGTGGAAGGTAAACAGCATAATTGTTTCATTTGTTTATCGTCAACCCTAATCTTAAATGTCATTCTGAATTTTTAGAGCTTGGACCATTGAATCCTGCTTGGTTTGAAGAACTGACCGCAAAAGCTGCAGCAAATAATGGAGTCTTTGATGTTTTAAACCCTGAGGAAGAAGATGATGAAGATACCGTGAAGGCATCACCAGACAAAGCGAGTCAGCTGTGCTCGACACCTAAGATTTTTCAACAGCACTATCAGTCTCCTGCATCCATTCAGAGTCAAGGTGCCCTGGATCCAGGTAATGTTGTTGGCAAATGGGTCCATTCTCACATACTTTTTTGACAAAATGACAAATTATGAAAACTTAATCAAAACATATTGCTTTTTAATCATTATATTTAAGAATTTAACATAGTCAATGTGTCTCGATTTATTTTAAATCAATTATGTTATGATGTGTTATTGACAATGCTGTAAATGTTCAGAACTCAAAAGAGAATGACAAACATTTTGTAAAACGTTTTTCAGTCACACATGGAAACTCTTCGGTTTTTCCCTGGATCGAATCAAGTCCTTGTTTGTTTGGATCTGCCAAAGACAGGTAAGGACAGATATCTCAGATGAACATCACTAACAGAAGACACATCCAGAAATTGAATAATTATCTCTGGATTTGTAGATTTCATGGAGCCTGTGAGGACGTAAAGAATTCCACTGGTAGGATGTATATCAAAGTCAAAGTGTGTTAAAAAATAAATTATTTAAATTTGTTTTTGGGTTACAGGCATTGTAGAAGCGACAAGATGCCCCCAGGTATAATATATTTAATTCTAAATTAAGTTATACATGAATGTGGTTTCAATCTAGTCTGATTTTTTTTTTTTTTTTTTTTTTGCAGGAACATTCACCAGTTGGACAATTTCATAATTGCTTTGGTAAGAAATTTAATTATTATACCGCTTTGTTATACAATATTACATGTTTTGTCCTTATGTAAATTAAACACAGTATTTGGTGTCATGTTTTTTAACAGGTCTGTCAAATACCCCAAAAAGGTCCTTGGTATGATTGTTTTCTGTATTTTATGCATTATGCATAAATCTTCACTTTTCTAGATTTAAAACTGCTTTGATTTCTTGCAGGGACATTCAATAAAGCCAATCTCTGAGAGTCTCGGAGCTCAAGTCAGTCCTGACATCTCGTGGACCAGCTCCTTTAACACGCCATCCTCTTTGACTCCCACCGTCCTGTTGTGTTCGTAAATTCATCACATCTAACAATTAAATGAGTTTATTTCAAGTTCATCATTTCCTTTGCGCTCAAACCAACAATATCACACCTCTTAATGTCTCACATCTTAAATTAAGTCTCTTTCTCTTTCAGCTAAAACCGAAGACGGTGATTTGTCAAAAAATTTCTTTAAAGACAGAGAGTCAGTGGTGAGTGCTTATGTTCAGCCCAGAAGTAGAGTTTTTGTTGGTTATGTGTGTTTTTACTTAATTTCTCCCCCACCCCAGTTTGTCCGGAATCTGTTTCCATCTCTATCGAAAGGTCCTGTAAACCCCTCAGCACTGTGTGATTCTGCAGTAAAACAAAACGGTAAGTCTTGAAATAATTTTAATGGTATAAACCAAAACAAAATCACATCTTTTAAATATTAATTAATCTTAATAAAGTTTGTCAAACTTTTGAATTTTGAAAGCAAATCTCAAAAAAAAATTTTTTTTTAATTGCCTCAAGCTAAAGTAAAAGAAAAATGACTAATGTTTTCTTCGTTCTTCAACCATTGTGACTGGACAAATACATCTTTCTCCAGATTCATTGCTGGACAACCGCTGTCAGTGGAAACAGAAGCCTGAAAATGGGGATGTCTGTAGCACCGTGGAGAATGTTCTTGAAGGCGCTGAGGATGTTCTGTCCATATTTTTCAGTAGCAGCTCTTCAGCTCTCCGGAGGGTGAAGACGAAAGAGAAGATTCGAAGGCGAATAAAGGGTTCAGGGACGTCTCCACAAACAATTGTTCCAGCATTAGTGCCAATAAACACAAACCCTGAAGTGAAAAGTCCTTGCAAAACCGCAGACTTTATTCAGTGGACCCCACTGAGTTTATCAGACTCTGGTCTAAATGAGGAAACTAAATCTGGGGATGCTGTGATCAGCGTGAAGGCTAACAAATATGGTTCAGGTCTTAATCTTCACAGTGATGAAAAAGGATTAGTGTTTCAAACGTCAACTGCAGATGAAACCTTTTTATCTGTTAAGAAACCCCGGAGGTTTGTGTATCAGATGGCGAGTTTAGATTTAACTAAACCAGTGACTGAAGACAAAGAAGCTCCAGCAGTTTGTTTGGAGCAAACTCTTGCAGGTACTGATCAGTTTTTAACTTTTGTTAAAAGTATTTTTAACAGTATATATGTACAGTTGTTTATTTATTTATTGACTCTCTCCCCCCATTTTTTTTTAATGCATGTAGCTGACAAACCGTCAGATGGAAAGGAATGTTGTCCTCATATGGAATCCAAATACTTGAGTCAAGACGCAGAAGATCCAGAAACCACAGGAGTCCAACACATCTCAATGGAGATACATGATCATGGACTGAATATGACGCAGCTTTCCAAAGTCTTTGCAGAGGATTTCACACAAGAACTTGTCCCACATCTACACACTGATGTGCAAAAGGATTCCATTACAGCTGATTTCGAGCAAAGAAATCAAGAAGATAGCTCTGCTTTAGCTGAAGTATCAGTGAATTCCCTGACCAAATTGGCTCTTGATATTAGTCGTGACAGTGGTTGTCCTACCACCATTTCAGATGTAGATCAATTTTCAGGATTCAAGACGGCGAGCAACCGAAGTGTGTCTATTCCCACTGCAGCTCTAAATAGAGCCAGAGCATTTTTAGATGAGTCTGTTGACGTCACTTTCAGTAACTCTGAAAAACACCATCTCAATGTTTCAGAAAGGTCGACTAAACCCATGTTAAAGCAAAACCTTTCTTTAAAGCCTGCAGTCAGCTCAAGACGTTTTAAAACAAATCTTCCAACTTGCTATTCAACACCACAACTACCAGAGTCTGTTAACAACTCTGATTCAAAGGCAAATATTGCTTCATCTGATGTTCTTATGAACGAGAAAACTCTAAATGATTCAAGAAACACTGAAAAAGGGGATTCATGTCAGAATACCAGCATGATCTGCTCCTTGACAGAGTCTCAAAAAGCTGATGTGACTGAATTATGCAGTATGTTAGAAGAAGCAAACAGCCAGTACGAGTTCACTCAGTTTAGACCCACAATACAAACCTCTGATCAAGCCTGGGAGCCTGCTGTAGACCGTGAAGATTGCTTGAGCTATTATGCTTTAAAAGTAAAGCAACAAATCAAGACAGGCACTTCCATCGCGAACATTTCTGAGCTAGCTACCAAAGAAAAGGATGACACACTTGTTCAAACTGCTAAAGATGTGTGTTATACTCTAAAGGATAATTTGCCAGTGAATGAGGACAGCTTTAGTGATGGGATAAAGAAAAGAGAAGAGGAAAAATCTAGTCTTGGTGATCAACCACATAGCATGGGCTTTAAAACCGCTACTGGCAAAGCTATAAGGATCTCTGCAAGTAGTTTAAATAAAGCTATGAGGTTTTTTGAAGAAGATCTGGATGAGAAACCGGATGCTGTCGAAACAAAGGCAGGTCAGTCTAAAAAGCACAGAAACTACCCCTCGGCCATCACTATCATGACTGAGAATGAAAAGTTTTCTTCTGTTAAACATCAGAGGCATTTCAGGTGTGGGGAGTTTGAACCGCTTTCTTTGGATTCCAAGTCCAGTGTTGATCTGGCGAACTTTGGTCACTTTGGCTTTAGTACAGCGAAGGGAGAAAAACTGAACGTCTCCGAAAGGGCGATTCTGCATGCTAGGAAACTGTTTGAGGATGTTGATGCAAGTGAAGAGGCACAAGATGAAGGTTCCTCCTGTGTCCCTTCTACTCGTCCTCAGGAATTAAACCTTGTTTGTTCACATGTTTCCTGTGTAAATCCATCAGTCACGTCGATTGCCAACTATCAAACAACTGAAAAGCATCAAAATGATTCCATCACCAAAAGCAAGTTACAAGACCAGACAGATAAGATTTGTCCACCAGAAGAAGTGTCACTCCATAACATTGGCTTTCAAAAGGCCAATGGAAAAGCTGTTTCTGTGTCCTCTACTGCACTTCATAGAGCAATGACACTGCTGAAAGACTGTGAAAGTGAACTCCACACTAAAAAGAGTTTGCTCAAAACGAGTTCAAAAATTTCTGAAGTGGCACCGCAATCTCTTTCCAGTGATTTGGGACTCCTAAAGGAAGTGGAATTGCACCAGCTGAATGACAGTCCTTGTAAGAAAACCTCCAAGGTTCATTCAGCATATCTCAGCTCTTCCAGCCCATCCGGCAGTGAGAAGGTCTCCATCTCAGCTGATGCACTACAGAAAGCAAATGACCCCACAGAAAGACAGAGCAGACAGGTAATGTCTGAATCCTGCCTCTCAAATCGTCTCAAAGGATTCAGTACCGCATCCGGCTCAAAGGTGACGATGTCCGCTTCTGCTCTACGGAGAGCGAAAAGTCTTTTTGAAGATTTTGAAGATGGTTTTGCATCTGAGCAACACCAGTCTGACAAGATTCCATCTCAGGATTTTGGATTTCAAAGGACGACCAAGTGCAGGAAGAATGATACATTAAGTAAAAAGAATTATGGATTCAGTACAGCAGGTAACAAGACGCTGTCTGTTTCTGCTAAACCACTACAGAAGGCCAAAGATTTGCTCTCAGAGAGAATTGCAGACATTGAAAAAGAAACAAGCTCAAGTCCACTTGGAAAAGGATTTAGCACTGTGGCTTGTGATGAGAGTCCAGTCTCTCCTCCACTACTTGGAGCAATTAGTCTACTCAAGGATTGTGAAGTTGGAGGCTCAACATCCGAACAACAAAAGTTAGAGATGAAACAACCTGAAGATTTGAGTTGTTGTAGAACCGAGGAGGATGATAGACCTGGGAGGAGTGCCTGCGGTTTCAGTACAGCTAGAGGTAAAGGTGTATCCGTATCTAAAGCTGTCCTTGAGAAGGTTTCTAGATTGTTCCAAGATGTTCAACCTGGCATTTCCTCTATGATGCTGGATGGTGTTGAAAGCACTGCACATCTCTTGTCATCAAACACATCTCAGAAAGAATCTGCACATTTAGATTTGCGCTCTGAGTTTAGAGGCTGCTCTGACACTCAGCAAAGGTTCTTTGAGCAGGAAGCTGCGGCTTGTACTGAAGCTTTGTTGGCAGATGAACACCTCAATGAGCCAGCAGCGACGTATGAGAGCAAGAGGCTGAATCACAGGAACTCTGTGGAACAAAGAGGAGGAAGAAGAGATCGGCTTGATGCATGTGGCGATGAAGGTAAAGACTCAGCTTCCTTCTGATTCTGCTGGTTTTGTAAAGCAAACTAACTATAGTTTTTATGTGGGTTTGTTTTTCAATGCAGCTCATCCTCTTTTGAAGAGAAAACTTCTGGCAGAGTTTGATCAGACTTTAGATGCCAAATGCCTGGCTGGAATCTCAAAGAAAAGCTGCCAAAATGGTAAACAATTCAAGAGAAGAAAAGCAGTTTTGTTTCAGTTTAATTTATTTGTGAATTCTTGCCATAGGAATTCTACAGGAGCGACGAGTCTTCAAATATATTGTACGTCACCAGACTGCGGCTTCCTGTTTAGATTTGTAAGTTTAACATTTTAAAATGATGTTTATCTGTCCCTGCTTCATTACTGTCATCTTTCAGTATGATGTGTTTGGACTACGCAATATATGTAATAAAAAACTGTGTTATTGTCTTATGGAAAAATAGATTCATTAGTTGATGCATCCAGCCCTGATAATAATATACTGTACAATACTAAAGTTAGTATTGCATTAATAAAGCATTTGTTTGAAACTCATAGTTTTCTTATTTCTGCAGCAGTTCACTGTCCAAGGATTCTGAAAGATCTTGTACCAATGTCTCCGTCCAAAACCGTTCTCCTGAACAAGGAGCAATTCCTTTTGTGAAGACTTTCCCCTTTCCACCATTTAAAGAAAACAACCAAGATGAAACCACTCACAACAACATGGATCAAACAATCCTGACTGCTGCTGGTCAGTGTGTTTCTTTACCTGAAGCTGCAGGTAAAGATGAGCCAATGAAAATCAAACAAATGGGTAAATGTCTTACAATAATGATGCATGTTTAAAACATGTTTAGTGAATAAAACCTTCCTTTTCGACCAACTAAATGTTATTTGAAATGTTTTTAACAGATCTAAATACCCAATCTTGGCTTGATGTCCTGCAACTAGCTAGAGATATGCAAGACATGAGGCTGCTGAAAAAGAAAAAGCAGACGATCCGTCCAGTACCTGGCAGAGTTTATCTTGCCAAGACTTCGGATGTTTCCAGAATGTCTCTACGAGATGCTGTAGCCAATAATTGTCCCAAGAAATACAGTTTAGAGGAGGTGTTTTTCAAGATGTTAAATCAAAACTTCCTTCAATTCAAGAATAGCAAGAATTTAACTTAACTTTTATTCTCTTATCTTTGTCTCAGCTCTATCGACATACCGTCCATCCCTGCGCTTCCCAGATAACCAGTGAAAATGCAGAGGCATTTCGCTTTGACCTGGGTCTCTTCTGCCAGCATGATCTCCTGAAGGAGTCTGGTGCTGTTCAGCTGGCGGATGGAGGCTGGCTGGTTCCAGACCAGCATGGCACTGTTGGTAAAGAAGAGTTTTACAGGTGATCATGATACATTCTGCGTAATTATGTACAGAATCTCTGGCTTTGTTTCTGAATATTTTGTGTTGTATTGGAATGGTGAGTGAAATAGTGTCCACATAAACTGCTTTAGTTTCTCTCTCTTTTTGGCTGTTTCAAACGAGCAGATTTTTTTTTTCTGTTATTTTGTGTACATCTGCTTTATTAGATAGCAAATTAGCTCTGTTCATTATTAATGTTGTAATGAACCCTATGTCTTGGGTGAAGACACGTTTCTGTTTATGGCTAATGTCTCACATCTTTATTTTATAGTTTTACTGTTCTAACCTACTGTACTTTTGAATTTTTAAAACACTAGCTGTGCTTTTCACAGTGAAATTTTAATCAGTTCTCTTTTTATCTTTCAGAGCTTTGTGTGATACTCGTGGTGTGGATCCAGGACTGATCAGTGACATTTGGGTGTTCAACCACTACCGATGGATTGTTTGGAAACGTGCGTCAATGGAAAGAACCTTTCCGGAGGTTTTTGGTGGCCTGTGTTTGAGTCCAGAACAGGTTCTTCTGCAGCTGAAGTTCAGGTATGGCGCTTCCTTAAAGTCTGGTCCAGATTTGACCGTACTACTGTATATCAGTGACCTCTGTGTCTGTCAGATACGACATGGAGGTGGATCACTGCAAGAGATCTGCTGTCAGAAGGATTGTGGAGAGGGACGACACTCCAGCGAAGACTCTAGTACTCTGTATTTGTGGTGTAGTGCCAACCATTCACAATCCAGAGACGGCAGAAGAGAAAATGAGTTCCATGGTGGTCTGGCTCACAGATGGCTGGTACTCCATCAGAGCCTTGCTAGATCCCCCTCTCTCTGCCACGCTAAAGAATGGCCGCCTCAAAGTTGGTGAGAAGATTATGGTCAGTGGAGCAGAACTGATCGGCTCCCAAGAAGCCTGTTCTCCACTGGAAGCCCCCGAATCTCTGATGCTAAAGGTGTGATGAACAGAATGAACAGCTTAGCTTGTGTGAGCTGCTCAAATTTACTTTTAATATTGTCTTAATGCATGATTTCAGATTCATACAAACAGCACAAGACGAGCTCGGTGGGACATTAAGCTGGGATACTTCTCTGACCCTCGGCCCATCAGGCTCCCGCTCTCGTCGCTGTGCGCTGATGGAGGGCTTGTCAGCTGTGTGGATGTGCTCTTGTTGAGAAGTTACCCTACTCAGGTCTGCTTTTTTTCCACATTTTACCCAGTTTTCTCGTTATTATTTATTCCATCTTGCAAAGTTTTTTTCACTGTCATTTTGTAACCCAATATGGATAATTAACAAACCGCTATGAATGATGGAAGTCTCTATTGAGCTTAAAGAATATGCACTACACAAGATCAATAGATGGTGTCTGTGTTATTATATGAATCTGGAACAAAGATTATAACCTGAAGGCTGATGTTTCAGCTGCCTCTTCAGAATATGCTTTTAGCAGGAAAAAATGCACACTCTAAACCTAATTTCAACTGTCGTTCTGTTCCGACAGTGGATGGAGAAGAAATCCAACGGCGTTTTTGTGTTCAGAAATGAACGAGCTGAAGAACGAGAGGCTAGAAAACACAGCAACTCTAAGCAGAAAGCACTGGAACTGGTTTTTGCTGATGTGCAATCTCTGTTTGAAAAAGAATTAGAGGGTAGGATTATAAATGTGTGAAATGAATTTAATGTATAATATAGTACATTAATATTAAATTTATTTGTCAATCTTTCTTTTTTTCTTTTGTAAATTTTCTCTTTGTTTTAGTCTCTGCCTCACTGTGCAGATGTTTATACTCACCTTTAATTATCTTAGTTCTCAGTTGCTATAACCTTGTTATAATGTTTCAGTTGAGAAGAGAGCAGTGTGTCAGAAGAGAACATACAGCCGACAGGAAGTGGAAACTCTTCAGGAAGAAGCAGAGCTGTACGAGGCTCTGCAATGTGACCCATCAGTGGAGGTGAAGTTGTGTTTTACTAAGGGAGATCTTCCACCTCTTTTTAGAACATCCCATGGATCTTGATTTTATTTGATTCAGACTCACCTAAGCGAAAGTCAGCTGGAGACTGTGTCTCAGTTCCGGGTCCGTGTGATGGAGCAGAGGCAGCTGGAGCTGCAGGAGCGAATGCAGAAAGCCGTGATGGAGGCAGACGGAGACTGTTCGGAACGAGACGTCACCCCTGTGTGGAAACTAGCCATTTCAGATGCCAGTGACCTGCAGAGCCACTGTGGTAGTTTTTTTTTTTTTTAAAACATTTCTCTGTTGAGCAGAGTCACAAACACACGCACAATAAAATATGTGAATCACATTTAGATCACTCTGTTGCTATATTTCACACACAAGTGACATTTCTCGAAGTACTTGGTGAAGCGTTTGAATCGAAATGATCAGGTTTGATATTTTGTCAACTAGAAATAACATCATTTAACATCTCTAGTTTACACGCTGAACATCTGGCGCCCATCAGCATCCTTATATAACACGCTGAGAGAAGGCAGCCGGTTCCTGCTCTATCACCTCAGCGCCTCAGCCAGCAGGAAGGGAATCGTTGGACTTCAGCTCACCACCACCAAGAGAACACTGTTCAAGAACATGGAGGTGAGCGGCGTTTCCTCTGTCGGACTTTTCCGGCGTTGACTCAGACTACATGTGTCATCCTATCAGGTGTCTCCAGAATGGTCACGACTTAATTTCCGTGCAAGAGAATGTTTCAACTTCCAAACCCTGCAGAACCCCGACTTCAGCTCACCCTATGGTGAGGTCGACATCGTGGGGTGTGTCGTCGCCGTTTCAGGCAAACGGGGTGAGTTTCACGCGCTAACTCGCTTGTCACTATCAACACAGTGTGTTCATATTTGTTAACAGTCTCCTGTCTTTCATTTCACCTTTGTCAGATCATTGTCCTGTGCTGCACCTTGTGGATGAGAAGCTGGACCTGGTGTCTGTCAAAACCTCCATCAGTCTGGAGCATTTGGCCCTAGAAGACGTGGTGAGGCCACAAAGTCTTCTGGCTTTCAGCAACCTTCAGCCGCGGCCTTCCTTTGGTCCTGTGCCAAGCCTTTACGCAGGAGAACAGACGCTCTTCTCCACAAATCCTAGAGATTTATATCTGCAGAGAGCTCTTGCCCGGCTAAAGACCGCTGTGCAGGTATGTGAAGACTGATTGACTTTCATTAGAATGAATCCTTCATGTCGACCTGATGTTCTGCAGAGTTGTGGGCACTTCTTCACCACTGCAGAGGAGAAGCTATCAATGGTTTTAGATGTGTCACAGCCTCCCAGAATTCCTGCTGTCCCAACAACGCCGAAACTCAACAGCAAGGTTTGAGTTCTTTACCAACACTCTTGTTTTTTTTTTTTTTTGCTAAGTTGAATTTCACTCTCTTGTTGCAGGTGACTCCTCAGCACAGAATCTGCACTACGTTCATCACACCGCTGAACTGGAAAATGCCACTAGCTGTGAACCCTGAGGATTCAGAACCCAGGAGCGTGAAAAGACGGAGAGGTTTGGATTACTTGTCCCGCATCCCATCACCTCCTCATCTCACCCCACTAAAGACCAGAGCGTCTCCTAGTCTCCACAAGACATTCAATCCCCCTCGGAGATCTGTGACCCCCAATCAGGCACAGACCTCCTCACTGTCTTTACCAGGAGAGGAGTGGGTGCCTGATGAAGACATGGTGATGATAGACACACAGGCTTTACTACACAATCTGGGGGATGAAAGTGAGAACATTCTGCACAAATCTGCTGGGAATCAGGCTTTAGTAAAACCTTCCTAATGCTGTGTTTGCGGCATCACTTCGTTTATCATTGCTGTTCCTGGATTTGCCACTAGTGTTTCTGTAAGGCAAGACTGTTCAGGAAAAAAATCTATACAAATTATATAAAATTTTATATTTAATTAAAAGATTTAAAGTCATTGTACATTAGTATGTTATTTGATCAGATGGAAACAACGTGATGTGCTTGTCTGGCGGCATGGGGGACTTGTGGCGAGGCCACTGTCTTTCTGTGTAGTTTGAGTTTGCGGGCTTAAATAACGTTACATTCCATATTGCACAATTGATTCTAACACTGCACAATATTTTACAATACTGTAAATGTGAGGATTTTGTGGCAATTATGCCACTTTTATATGATGGGATTAAAATATCCTAAATGTGTTATTTCACAGCATTGTTTTTTTTCCTCTCTTGTGGAGTTTTTCAATATACACTACAGTTCAAAGGTTTGGGGTCATAATATCCACATAAGTGTATAGATGCCCATTTCTAGTAACTGGCACTCCAATGTTTTAATGGTACAATGTGTTTGCTAATTGTGTCAGAAGGAATGGCCAGAAATGGAGAACTTTCATGTGAAACTCGACAGTCTATCCTTGTTCTTTTAGAAACGAAGGCTATTCCATGCGAAAAAGTTCCAAGAAACTAAAGATTTCTTATGGTGTACTACTCCCTTCAGAGAACAGAACAACCAGGCTGCAACCAGTGGGAGTGACGTGGGAGAACCTGCTGCACATCTAAGAAAGAAGATAAGTACTTTGTAGTCTCTAGTTTGAGAAATAGACACCTCGCAGGTCCTCAACTGGCAGCTTCATTAAACCGTACCTGCAAAACATCAGTGTCAAAATCTACAGTGAAGAGGCGACTCCGGGATGCTGGCCTTCAGGGCAGAGTGGCAAAGAAAAAAGCATTCCTGAGGCTGGCCAATAAAAGATATGGGCAAAAGAACATTAGACATTGGACAGATGAAGATTGGAAAATGTGTTATGGACGGACGAATCAAAGTTTGAGCTGTTTGGTTTGCACAGAACATTTGTGAGACTCAGAACAACTGATGCTGGAACAGTGCCTGATGCTATCTCTCAAGCAAGGTGTGGGGAAACGTGATGGTCTGGTGTTGGTTTAGTGCTGGTAAGGTGGGAGATCTGTTCATTTTTAATAAAGGTCATCACTCCATTTTGCAACGCTACGCTATACCTTGTGAAGAGCGCTTGATTGGATTGTGGATTGTGGAAGCAGCTTGGCCGTATGGGACTCAAGAAGTGCCTGTCCAGCCAGTGGATCTTGTGAGAGGTGCTTCTGGAAGCGTGGGGTGAATTTTCTCCAGATTACCTCAACAAATTAACAGCTAGAATGCCAAAGGTCTGCAAATTTCAGCAAATGGAGGATTCTTTGACGAAAGCAAAGTTTGAAGGAAAAGGTTATTTCAAATACTAATCAATATTTTTAACCCTGTCAATGTCACGCAGACGAAATTGATCAGAACACTGAGACTGTCCAGAATCCTAACTTTAATCCGTAAACTAGAACAAGAACTGCAGACACGCAGCAACTCAGGAAAACACTCAGAAGGAAGCCCGGAGAACCTCGGAAACACTCAGAGGGCAACTCGGAAACACCCGGAGATCCTCGGAAAGAATCACTTGGAATAGCCAAAAGTAATTTGGTTAGTAATTTGGAATTTAAAAAAAAAATTCCAAAGGAATTTTGGAAACATGGGAACTCGCATAGTCCAGAAAACACGAGGACAACATCAAATGCAATAGTCCACGTCACAGACTCGGGTATTCGCAGGCACTGAACTGACACCACTCCCGTGTCAGTAGTCAATAACCGGCAATGTCCAGCGTTAACTCACTCCTTATAAAGATCCGCCACACTGTCACAGAGGCTAAAGAGTTGCAGGATCGTCAATCAGTCTGTTGCTGCTGGCAACCGAGGCACAGGATTGTAACAGTCAATATCTTGACTATATTTTCTATTTATTTTCCAACATATGGTGGTAAATGAAGATTGACTTTTCATGGAAAACACAATTGTCTAGGTGACCACAAACATTTGAACGGTAGTATTACTAATTTATTTTCTGTACAAAATTATTTTACCTTAATGGAGGACAGATGCAGTAACTCTATCTGAACAGCAGGGGGCTGTCATGCTCTGATTTGTAAGCTAAGAAGCCTGACATGTTCATGTTAACATGTCGAAATTATAAGATGAGCAGTGTTTGGGCATAAAATAAAATGTTTTTCTTTGTCTTCTCAGCATTTTATGATACAATGCACAATGTATTAATCGTAAAGAATATCCGGTTAATAATGTGATTCTATAGTGAGGACTTTGCAATTGATCTATTCCATCCTTATGGATTATCCTGGAGTGTGTCAGCCCGACGACGGAGAAGACGGAGACGACGAAAGAGCATTAGTGGTTCAGGAGAACACGATTATACAGTCTCCATGAGCCAAGCTCTGTGTAAATATTGTGGTTGGTGTCTTAATTTATTTATGCTGTTTATTTTTACATTTGAACCCTTAAATAACAACTAAAGTTTACAATTTCCCATTGAATTTGAAAAGCATATCGTATTGAAAGCAATTCATATAGTCTTACGTACATGCTCTACAATTCGACTATGTCATGCCTTGCTTTTGAATTGAGCCCACGACCTTTGGGGTCACAAAAACACCCGCTCTACAAAAGGTTGGAGACACTTTGCTAGTCAGGCCATTGAGACTTGTGTTTTATCCTCAAAAATGAATTCTGGAAACAAATGTCAATTTACAGTAATGCTTTCTATTCTACACATCCTTTGCCAAAAATTACATTTGCATTCATCATTCACCATTTTTTTTCTGTCCGACTAATGAAGTCATTGCAGTGTGAAACTTTATATCTTTGGTTTAAGCAAGATGCCTAAACCAAAGATAGGATATCTTTTGCTTAAAAACATCTAGAGATATGACGTGTTTTGTTCTTCAGCCCTAATGATGTTCGAATGAGATGACACAGCCCAGTAATATTACATCAAGATGTACTTCCTGTGACTGTCACTGGATTGTGGTGTTTGCAATACCCAAAGTGTGGGTTTAATTTAAAAACAAAACATGAATGCAAAACTGGGTGTTTTAAAAAGAATAGGGTATCTTGTATTTCTTTGTCTCTTTGTATTGTCAAATTTTTCGTCTTCTAGTAGTCTTTGCAGTCTTCTGCTTTTAATCAACCAGCAAAACTTTTTTAATGAAATAACTTAACAGGTCTGACCTATCATTAAATTTGTTACAAATAAATGACTAATTAGTGGAAAGTATCAAATTGGTAAAAAAAAACAAAACAAAAGAACAGAAGCACTGTTTTTTAGCAAATTGTATAATTGTATAAACAATTAAAGTAAAACAAGTACAACATTTTTCACATGCAATATTCCAATTCAATTCAAAGTATTGAACTTCAATGTGAAGTTCTTCATTTAAAAATGTGCAAAATGAGAAACAAAAAATCTCAGAATCTCTCATTGTCCTATTTTAAATAAATTCAAGTATCATTATAAATGGTTGTGTTTGTTTTGCATGGGCTACCACAAACTGCCTAAATTGAAATGTTTTGTGGATGCACTGTCTTGACAAACAGGAGCAGAATATGCAGAAGGCTTGGAGATGAGGTTCCTCCTAACAAACAGCTCAACACTTTGTAATTGGGCACAGATGTTGGGCCGTGCCCACTCCAGCATCCGCTCCAGATGTGCAGGTCTGTCTCACGTAAGACGCAGATGTGTGGAGCACCTCAAAGCTTTGTATTTGGGTTTGTTCTGTTTTCGTTACAGAACAAAAAAAATACAATTTTTTTTACATCTCTACTCGTTCAACTCCAATGATCGTGTTCTGGTTGAATGGCTTGAGAGCGATTGGGATGATTGTAAATGGATGGCTTCTTCGGATTGACTTGTTTTTTTTCTCTGGTGCTTCACGCTGTCCTTTTCTCAGCAACAGTTGTCAGCAAAGCACTTAAGTGTTTTTTTATGTAGCATTGATACGTGACATTAGTAATAAGTTTCATGAAGGACGAAGTGTTTGATTCTCAAAAACTCAATCGAATTGTTCACGCTATTACGTCATTTACGGGATATGCCATTTCCTGGTTCTTGCCAACATTATCATTTTCATTAGCAGGATATAATGCAACTCATATTACTGTTTAGAGCTATAAAATAACAATACAAAAAAATTTGTTCAACTGGCTTTATTTATAAGAATTTTATTTTATTAAGTTTATTTTAAATGTATTTTCCAGATTTAAAAGGCAAATAATTATTTGAATTTATTAATTTTTTAGCAGTGACCTTTTTTTCACATAATGTATATTTGTTGTTAGGGATTCTGGCCCTTCAGATCTGATGCCTTTCATTAATGATTAAGGGGAAAGAAATATGAAAATTATATTTGTCTCTGTCACAAAAAACAAGTAGTCTCCAACCTATTGCATACAGTTATATTTTTTCAAGGGGCTTTCCCTGCTGCTTTTTTTTTTTTTTT
>CM051503.1:3729444-3920168 GCA_028031935.1 Paedocypris micromegethes | reverse complement strand
TTTCTTTTTTCTTTTTTTTTTTTTCAGAAAAGCTAGCTGCTTTAGATCATAACACGTTTAAGCGTATACACCCAAATAGTCAAAAGTCAATTTGAGTGTAAAGAGGCAGTAAAAATGGGAACACAATGGTTGCAGATCCGAATGGAACCGAAGGCAGGTTCAGCTAATACAACTAACATTTCAGCAGTGCTTTTGATTTTCCTAAAATGTATTTTTTTTTGTAAGTTTTTCACAATTGTTATTCTAACTTTTCTTTTAGCAATTCAACTAAAAACTTTTACAGTTTCCACAAGAAGAAAAGTCACACAATTTAAACATTTCATGTTTATGATTACAGTGAATACTGTAACAAATGTGAATACTTTTCATTGAACGTTATGCGCATTTGCTCAGCTCTTCTAATGCATGAATAAACCTTATTATTAATATTATTGTGAAAACGAGCAGGTGCAAATGAAATCATTCACAAATTCTCTGAGGGTGACACTCGGTACCGGTCAGCAGAATGTCCGTCTGATACTAAAGAGGTGACGTCTCATCCGACCCCCTGCTCTGAGGCGATGGATTTCTCCATTTCAGAAGAGAATAGACCGCGGCAGCTGTGTAATTCACTTCTGGTTCATATGAACGCTCTCCATTAATCCACTTAGGAATAATTCAACTCTGTCCGATTTACATGACACTTTACTTTTCATGTGTTTCCCATATCTGGGACATTTCATGATGGACTGAATCACCACAATGATCTTCTACACATGTAAATAGTTATAAACCAGTTTTTCTTTTATTCACGAGGGATTAGATTAGTTTGTGTTCATTGCAAAGTAAATGTTGTGGCCTGTATCATCTGTCATGGATGAGTGGGGACACGGTGAGATGCTTTATTCCACGTTGAAGAGGTTTTACCATAATTTGCTGTGCACCAATGATGTTAACACCAGATCCGGTCCAGTCTGATCCGCTCTTCCGCCTTGTAAGGTCTCTGTAGGGATTGGAAAAACACTTTGGTGGATATTATACCCTGTTATTTTTTCTCTCCGCAGTCCCTTTAGCCCTTCTCTGTCTTTCAGCCATTAAGAATAATATCTCAGTGTCTGGGTCAGGAGGAAGATCAGCAGATGTCAGTTTCTAAACCTTCTCCATGAACCAACAGAGCCAGTTGAGCCCAAAAAACATCAGTCTATGTTTATTCTTTCACTTTTCCCTCTTTGATTCAACAACATATACAGTAAATAATAATTTTGAAACTGGCTGGTGAAGTCACATCGAACCTCAATAAATATAAGGTAACTGTTTGTATTTGGGGGCAGTTGTATTCTAGTGGTTAGTGCTGCACATGCAACCAGAATGTTACAAGTTCTAATCCCTATCCTTACTCCATAACTGACAGCAGTTTAAACATACTTGAGTAAATAGACTTTGTTACTTAAGTATTTTTTGGTTTGAGTAGCGAATCTACAAGCAACTTTTACTCTCTGCTTGACTACACTTTTGATTGAGTATCTGTACTCTTTACTCCACTACATTTGAATTAACACTTACCGTTACATTGTGATTGTAGCAATAAGTCGGCATCTTTTTCTACTGCGATTAATTTCTTGGGCAGATGAGGTGATATGGTGAAGGGACTGGATGTTATTTATGAGCTAAATCATGTAGATAAGGTTTCACTTTTTGAACATTTGAGTTAAATGAGACTGACTTTTTGTTACTTTATTGTTCTGTACTGTCGTTTTTTTTTTAATTGTTAGGAAATAAAACCTCACAAATAAATGGTTTCTTGTTTTTCCACATTTATGTGAGAGTCATGCCCAATATGTGTGTTTTGACCTTAACCATTAAAACAAGCTTCAGAAAGCTTAACGTCCTTCTGACTTGGTCGAGTGCAAGATGAAGTTCACAACCCCTAGTGGCATCATTTATCATTCATGCTAATAAAATCAAGAAGGTCACAGCTGCTATTTCAACATGCCGCATTATCCGACTTGCGACCCCTGAATAACATCTTTGGTCCGGTCGGTCTTTACGGTTTGATTTGGCTCGTTCGTGGAGTCGCTTTGAGGTGGTCGTCAAGACCCCACAGGTAAGGAAGTGATGAACCCCGCACATGCTTTATTGGGGTCAGTCCGGTGAACGTTCACTAATTAAAATATCGTTCCTTTACTGGAACCAAATTTTCCTTCTCTAAAAATTGCACGTGTGAGTGTTGCACGTGACGTGATACGTTTATGACGCTTCTGTATGTTTTTCCCTTTCTCTCCATATGCTTTATTATTTTATATGATCTTGTATATCTTCCACATAATAATTACTACGTGTATCCATTCTTTCTAATGCTCTTTTATTGTGTGTAATACCGGAGTTTTGTCAGAGTACAATGTTTGTACGTGCGCGGTTTTCAATTCGCATGCAATTCCCTTATTTGAAAGTATCACTCGAGGCTCCATCGTTCATTCAGCACTTTTGATTCGTCCTTTAATCATACGTGTGAAACCACTGTTCTGGAGTCAGGTTCGACTTTCTTTTCTCCTCGTGATTACCTGCTATTTGTCATTCATTAAATGCATTTTCCCCAGTAATGGCTTCAGAAAGTGGAGAGGCTGAAGTGGGTGCAGTTAAATGGAGGGATTCTCGTGCAGAGACAGAGGAGGAGAGCAGTGGCCATGGGGTGTGTTGATGGAATCCAGCTGTGCTTCTGTCACATGTGCTCCGCATCATTTTTAGATTTTAATGGGGCTCTTTGCATTTTGTTTTCTCTGAGCTGGATGGATGTGAGATTAAATAGTGCAGGTGAGTGCCCGTGCTGATGTTTAAGTGTGTTTCCGGGGTTTAATGTGCAGTAATAATGCAGCAGGCTCAGGTTTCCTGCTCTTAAATGATCTGCAATGTTTCACCTTTTAAAGTTTTTGAAATGCTGCATGTGTATCGTTCGTTTTGGTTTCTGGTTGTGTAGCACTTACAAGATTTTTAACTTTTAAACATCCCAATATGTAAAAAATCAATCACACACACACACACACACACACACACACACACACACACACACACACACACACACACAGTAATGCTTTCTCTCATTTTTGTTCTTTATTCTCCTAACTTAATTTACTAGTTTTGACAATATTTAGTTTTTCTCCTTTTATTCTTTATATATAGGTTTCTATACATTTCATCTCACTACAACTCACTCACACACACACTCGTTGAGACAGTTAAAACTGTGAAAAGCACTTTACTGCTCAGAACTTGAACTTGAACACTCTGTTTCTTTCTCTCGGATAAAGATTATCTCGCTGTTTATTCTTTTACTTTTTGTCAGTGTCTCTGTTTTCTCTCTGTCATCTGTCTCTCATTCATTCTTTTAGTGAAAAAGTGAGAGCACTCACTCTCACTAACTCACTCACCTTTATAGTTTTTTCCTATAGTTGTCTTTGTTTCTTTATTTCTTCTCCCCTTCACTCACACGCACACACACACACGCACGCACGCACGCCATCCCACACACACATTGACTGCACATGGTCTCTTGATAGATCATTGTAATCAGTGTTACTATTGTGTGAACCGTAAACATTTCCATTCTGAGATTAATCTTCTGTTGTAGTTTTACTGTATTGGCGGAACTCAAGTCATTCTTTCTATTTTTTTAGTTGTCTTTTTATCGTGCTGTTTCTTTGAAATTAAAAACTTGAATTTGGAATGGAAAACTTAGATTATCACAAGTCTACGGTGAATCAAAAATGTTCTGCAAGCAATTTATCTGGTTTTGTGAATGTTTTTTTTAGGAACCTGCTTCAGTGGAACTGAACTTGACGTCTGTTCAACCCACAGCTCAGTGTAGACGCTTTTAGAATCTAAAGTTGTTTTCACTAACCCAATACACTGTTTCCCCAAATATAAGATCTAATTTGAATAAAAGCCCCGTGCAATCTTAATCTGCCCTGTGATGTAAATCAGATTTGGTAATTCCATTGGCTCCATTGTTCTGAAAAAAAAAAAATCTGAAACATTGTTCTTCAAACTTGGGATTGTTCGAAACAAATTGTTCTTAGATCATCCCTGAAAATAAGCCCTAGTGCCTATTTCACGGGTAACTTTATAACCCTTTAATTCTTGTTAACTGATTTTAGATGCCTGCACATTTAGCACAAGTGAACCTTAAAAAATGATTTTCGGTGGAAGTGGGGGTGCTGGTTCTCAGTTGATTTAGTGTGGCGTCGGCCTCAACACAACTGTTTTGCTATGTCTGCTAATGGGAAAACATCCAGTCGTCCTGCTTGTAAACATTCGAGTGAGCACAGAGATGTTTCCGGAAAGATTTTGTCCTCGTTCTGGAGTGATTAAGAGTCTTGAACAGGTCGGCACGGTTTCTTTCCATGATTGAGTTAAATTCTTTTGATCCATGGCCATTTTCAGATTCTGATTAGAATAAGGTCTGTGGTCAGTGAGATGTTCTTCAGGACCAGTTGTTTTTCTTCTGTATGAGACGATAACATTGAGAAGTAAAGTTTACTGAAGCGTTTAATGTTGTCAGATGTTTTTCCGGCTCGTGCTTCTGAACGACCATCTCCAGTCTGTTTAATTTGGGCTTTCTTTCGACCAGCTTGAGAGTTTGAGACCAGTTTTTCTGTTTTTCAGTGGAACTTGCTGCCAAGATGTCGTCTCGCTGAACTCGTCGAACAAATAAACGGCAGCGTATATTTTTCAGGAAAAAGTCATCTCCTGTCTAATCTTTTCTGTATTTAGATTTTGGCTTTTTGCTTCTGCACATTGACTGTGTTATTGCTCTGTTTATTTGCTCTGGTTTTACAGTGAATATCAGACGTTCGGTCGCACGCCATTCGTTTCCACCCATTGTTTCACAACAAGTGGTTTTTACTTCTAAAAACTTTTACTTTTGGCGAAAGTAATTTTTTTTAATATTAGATGTAGTTTTTTGTGTTTGTGTGAACATTTTTAAAAATATTTTGTTGAAAAACTACAAAAATTATGTGAAAATTGATTTTGGAAAAATAAATAAATAAAAATAAAAACCAAATAGAACTATATATTTTCAAGATGCAATAGTACTAGTCACATGCCTCACTAGTTTCCAAAAAGTAAAATAAAAAATGTTTAATTTAAAATTTAAATTATAAAATAAAAAAATGACAAAAACCGTAATAAGCGTTGGCCACAACATATTTTAACATAAACTTTTTAAAATTTTTAATTTTTGAAATTTGTATTTTAAAAATGAAATAAAAATATCAATCAAAGTCACTTCCTATTAGCAAAGATTAGCTGCAGTACAACCGTTCCGAATCACATCAGTATGTTTTTCTTGCGCCCCCTGTCGGCTGAAGGCTGGTTTAATCCCAAATGAATAATTCATGCGGTAGTGGGACGGCTGGTATCGGGTTCGCTCCTGGAGTCTGAACGCGTGTGTTGGAAGTGTGTGTGTGGAGTCGGAGGCGGTCGTCAGTGCGAGCGGACTGTTTTCATCCAGGCTGCTGTTAAAGTTTTGAAGTAAAAGCTCGACACTGACCGGGAAAAAGACAAAGACAACTGGAAATACACTTTGCGGAGTCAGTGGCGCAGTTTTTATTTAGTTTTGTGGAGGAAGATGGAAATCATTTAAGGATTATTTCATTTTAAGAGTTTCTGCTGTTGCGTTGCCATAGTCTGGATTACCATCGTCGCAAAGTAGGAACAGATGAGTGTAAGTGTTTCGCGTTTCTTTGCCATTTTACTGCCATTTCATCGCTCTTTATTAAACGAAATCGCGGCTCTGTATTTGGCTCTCGAGTGTGGCAGGCGGGCGGACATTTATTTGATGAAACTGAACTGTTATTTACGTACAATTAATGTCGCAAAGTGATTTAGAGCAAAGCCATTAAAGTAAAAAAGCCTCTTTTGCAGACGAGGCAGAAAAAGTGAATTAAATATAATATCTAGAATCTAAATATTGAGTAGGAAACCGTTGGTGTTTGCCACTGTTAAATAGACTTTTTGTAGAAATGCAAAACATAATTATTAACATCGAATAACATGAAAACTATTGAATTAGTGCACACTATTTCAACGTGTGTGTTACCTGGAATAAACCTGAAACCTTTTTGAGCAGAATTGCGTTATGTAGCTGTGGTTTGTTACTTTAGGAAAGAAAGTGATGAGAACCAGCCAGTTTTGCTCACTAGGAGTCAATCTTGGGATTATTGCGTTGAAATATACGTCTTTAAGACATTTTATTTCAATTCTTCAAGGAAATTTGATGCATCCAGTCCAATTTTCAGCCAGGCTGACATCCCAACTTAGTGCATGTAGTTTCTGTGCATATTAATGTTTGCTCGACACAATTTTGCAAACAATTTCATGTAAACTTTCTGAATGTCAACTAAAGTTTGAGACCAAAGCTTTCCCGAAGAGCATCACTTTATCTACAAATGTAATTCCGGCGTCATGTGCCTGTCAGCGGCACCTACAGCTTGACCTTTCCTGCTTGGACATTGAGTGTTGTTATTGGAATCATTCGAACATGCGTCTAGCGGTCATTTATTTAACCTCATTGTCTCACCAGACTTTCTCTAAGTACAAGGAATTCCTTTTAAATTGGTTGATCTGTGGAATTCTTTTGTGAGCTATAGAGAAGTGCTGGGCTTTTGTGTGGGGTCTGTTTCCTTCAGAGGCCTGTAAGAAGCCGCCACACTCGCTTTATTCCCAGCTCATGGCTTCATCACCAGTTCGGTCCCCCTGCTCTCCTTTATTACGTTTCTCTGATATAAAGTGAATGATGCATGATGATGGTTTCCATCGCTACTCGGTCAATCAGTCATGGCGACAATATTGCATATTTTTACAAAGAAGCAGAGTTTTGCTTTGATCAAGACTTCATGACCCCGTTTACCTTCACTTTTGAACTGAAATGAACTTTGGTGAAACTGTAATTTTTAAGTCATTGGAATAGTGCTGGAGTGTAATGGTGGTGTGGAAAGGGACATGGATGCCTTCCACCGCTTGGCTGGAGGTGAAGCGATAGATGATCAGTGTTGTTCTGTCCAGCTTTTTCCGCTCTCCACGTCTTTGCCAACATGGTTTCAGTGTTTGACAGAGCTGTGACTTTGGGTTTGTTGAGCTGCTGGATTCTTCTCTGTCAGGTTTCTGGAGACATGAAAAGCAAATCTCAGCAACATTTGCTCAGAGACTGCAGTGGATATAGAATCTGAGGTGTTAATGACATCAGGAAAACACAGATCTAGAGTTTTGTGAGAATTGCTGAAACACAGCATCAGCATCATTAGACACTAGTTGTTTGATAGTTTGAGCATTCAGTGAGTTGGACATTCAAAAAATTAAAGTTTGTGTATATATATACAGAATTCTAGGATTACGATTATTCCTCAGTTATTGTATTGGCTTCACACACACTGATTTTGGATAAAATCATCTCTTTATTTTGTAATTTTGTGTGAAAATAGTTTTCCTTTCATCAGTTCAGAGCTCTAAGAGTTTTCTTCTTTACACGAGCCATTCCTGTCAATAAACCACGTGTGTTTTGTCATAAACACGTGACCAACAGACACTACAAACTAGGGGTGTCCCGATACAACATTTTTACTTCCGATACGATACCGATATTGCAGCCACCGATACGATACAAATCTGATACGATAATCAGCACAAAACATGAATACTTTTACCTATTTCATTGTGTGGTATGTATGAAAGGCTAGATCAAATGGAGAACAAAAGTAAGCAACAGTAAGTACGGAAAAAAACAACCAATTTATTATATGTTGGTTGCATAAATTGGAACCTTTTACGTTTAAAAAAAAATAATTAAAAAATGAGGACTTGGTGCGGCCTCAAGACAAATTCAGACAGGCTTGAGGTCGATAAACGCTCAATGGTGCAAAATTAACTCCTGTGATAAAATCAGTTAAATAATGTTTTACTTATTAGACTTAAACAAATATTAGTATTGGACTCTTTTAAAATAAATAAATAAATAAATATTAGTGAAAATTAGAATGAAAATTCTTGGTCGAAACCGAAAACAAAAGAGGAAAGGCCGAAATCTGAAACACCGAAAGAAATTGTGGCATTTATTAGTAGTACCTTTGCATTTATTGTTATGATGGTGTACTAACTTTACAGAAATCAAGGCATTGCAATTGCATAAATGAATAATGAAGTTTCAAAGAATAAATGAAACAGAATGTGTTGCAAATTATGCAAATATTTATTAAGCATATTGCAACACTCAAGAGTATAAAATATAATTCAATGTGAAATGCTTAACTTTATCCTACTCATGTGTACATAAGCAATAATGTAAACCTACTGGCCTGCTGAAATGTTGTAAAAATTCAACGTTCCATTAAAAATTGAATTGAAGTTTAAAATGCATTCAGAACAAGTGCAAAAGATACATTTCTCTGCAGGTCTTAATAGTATAAATAGGGCGCTGTTGAGCTTGTCATCTGACATTTGAGAAAGATTTGAGACTGTGTTGAAATAAGGCCAGTGGATAGAAAATAAGTATTTTTAGGTAAAAATAAAATATAAGTAAAAATATATATATCTTGCAGAAATATGACTACAATCTGTCACATAGAAAGTAGCCTAAAAGCATAATAGCCTACGTATTAGTATTATTTGAGGTACTTTCTTGCAGGATTAAATTTCACTGAACATATCAGACAACGAGGGTGTAAAGCGCTCATCTGATGCAGAGACGCAGGGAGTGCAGCTCTCTCTCTCTCTCTCTCTCTCTCTCTCTCTCTCTCTCTCTCTCTCTCTCCCTCTCTCTCTCTCTCCCTCTCTCTCTCCCTCTGTTCACTCCCCGTGAATGTGGCGCTGTGATCTGCGCTATAAATGCATCTCGCTCATTTCATTCAAACGTTGTACTGTATTTCGCCGGTCGATTCACCTGCGCGTGTAATGGTAATAAACACGAGTGGACCTCGGACATTTTCGTGAATGTATAAACCCCGTGAATTTATCGGACGCCGCGAACAGAACGTGAAAAGAGAACATGTCGCGCAAGAAAGAGGACGCTTGCTCGTCGTATTTAACTCGGGAGTCTTGCGAAAGTCCTTGTGCAGAGTTTTGTGATGCTGTTTCAAATGCGCGATGAGGTTGGATGTATTAAACTTTCCCGGTTCTGTTCCACCGCGGGACATTTGTGCTCGACACGTGTGACTTCACAGTCATTTGGCAGACGTTTTTGCACCGATTAATATCGGATGTTAATATCGGAAATTTTAACGCATTCCGATAAAATCCGATTCGGCTGATATCGGACCGATTTCCGATTTCAAAATCGGATCGGGATATGCCTACTACAAACATTGAATTTGTCTGTAAATCTCCCTCTTCGCCCATGTGAGCTTCACTAAATGAGAGTGTCAATCGAGATGAATGGATCCCGGCCATGTGATTGCTGGATATCCATGCTGAATATTTACCAGCTGCCCAGAGGATAGTTATCTTGATGGTAACACTGGGTGAAGCAACGTTTCTTTGTGAAGTTATACTGACGCTTGTTTGAATTAATAAGAAGAAATTAGAAATGTTGCTGACATTCTGATGAAACAAGATAAATAATGTATATACGAAACGTTTTTTGTGCAAGGCAGTAATCAGTGTTCTCAGTGTAATGTGTGCCAGATGAACCACTGGGGGGCGCTGGACTGATTATACTGTAGCATCTTTTTTTATCTAATTTGAGAAGTGCAGGACAGTCAACAAACTGCCAAAGGTGTGACGTTTAAGGACAGGTAGGATTGAAGTTTTAGACCATTTTTGGTATTTGTTATAGTTACTTATATTTGTTTAATTATTTATACACCACACATGCATACAGTACGCATACATTGCCACAATGTGGCTCCGTATTCAAGTAATAACAACAACAACAAAAACAATACAGTAGTAATAATAATAATAAGAAGAAGAAGAAGAAAAAGAAGAAGAAGGAGAAGAAGGAAAAAAAAGAAGAAGAAAAAGAAAATGAAGACGAAAAGTTGTCATAAAAAAAGCTAATTGCTTGAAACAATGTGGAAATTTCCCAGTTTTTGCACAAACAAAGCGGATGATCTCTGCTCAAATCTCTGATTCTGGTGTTACGTCAGTGTAGGTTTAAGCTGTTTGGTTAAAGGCTGCTTGGTTTCTTCTGTGCATGTGAATACAATTAACTGTAGTAGATCCAGAAAACCACACAACTCATTATTTCTCACTTATTAAGCTCTGGCAAAACTTTCAATCCTTCATCTCCTTGCTGATTTGTACGTTCCTCATACTTAAGTTCTTCTAACAAGCGTAAATATTTGAGCTCCTGTCTTGTTGAGTGTTTATAATGAATTGGCTGGGAAGAGAATTTCATCCTGGAGTTGTTTGTGGAATCTTTTATCACTTCCAAAAGTGATTCATTTATTGTTTGCAATCTATGTGATATGTTTGAGGATGAAGACCTGCTCATTTTGTGGTGAAGGTTTGCGGGAAATTTCATAGGCTTTAGTAGTTTCCTTTTGTGCATTGATGGCGGCTTTAGTTTAACACTTTAAATGGGTCAGTCAATAATCCAGCGCACAGGCAAGTTTTGATCTGAATTTAAAAAGAATTGTACAATTTGGATGGAACTGATTGGGATTAAAAACTTGAAAGTGAACCCAGAGATTCATCTTAGCCTAACCTCAATCCTAGATTGTGTGGTTTTCCCTGTGATCTTCTTGCTTAGATTATATGAAAAACACTTAAACTTGAGGGAAAAATGGAGAACAGCGTGTGCCGCAATGCTATTAAAAAGAGAACATGTGGCAAGCCACTTAGGCATTCTTGTCTCAGTCTGCTTTTGTAATTTGACTTTTGGTAACGCATACTGCTTTTTTGCATATTTTCTGTTAGTTCACTCTTTGTAACTTACCTCTGATTACGTCTTTCTTGCAGGTTTTCTAAGAAGAACTTGAGGACATTTGAGGGAAGTATGATTATGGATCTACGGCAACCCAGGAGAACTATAAAGTGGAAGCTTCTAGTGATTCTCTGTGTGGTGATGAAATGCCGGATCACTCACTCGTCAGCGGCTCCCGGAACCTTACAGTTGCAGTTGGACGAGGAGCAGCCGGCCGGGACCGTGGTGGGCGACATCAGTGCAGGTCTACCACCTGATATGAATGCCTTCCACTACTTCATCTCAGACCATCAGGGCACGGGTGTCAGCACAGATCTGGACATTGATGAGAGCACAGGGATCATCAAGACTGCTAAGGTGTTGGACCGGGAAGTGAGGAACCAATACAGCTTCATAGCAGTCACTATGTCTGGCACCACAGTGGAAGTCACAATCACAGTCAACGACATCAACGATCACGCCCCAGTGTTCCCCAAAAAACGAGCTACGTTTAATATCCCAGAGAAAACCACCATTGGCACCAAGTTTCCTTTGGACGCCGCTGTAGATTCAGATGATGGTCAGCTGACTACTCAAGGATACCTGATAACTGAAGGAAACGTGGGTCAGGCGTTTCTCCTTGAAACAAAGCGTGGATCTAATAGAGTTCTGTACTTGGATTTGGTCGTCAACGCTATTTTGGACCGCGAGACAAGGTCATCGTATACTCTGGTCCTGGAAGCTTTTGATGGCGGTTCTCCCAAGAGGACAGGACAGATGATTTTAGATGTGACTGTACAGGACATCAATGACAATGCTCCAGTCTTCAACCAGAGTCGCTACCACGCCATGATTTCTGAGAATCTTCAGCCAGGGACCAACATACTGCAGGTTTTTGCTTTAGATGCTGATGACGGAGACAATGGCTATGTAATTTATGACATCAACAGAAGACAGAGTGATCCTGACCGTTATTTTGTCATTGATCCTCGGACTGGAGTTATTGCTCTTAATAAGCCGTTGGATTATGAGATGAGGAGAGTCCATGAGCTTGTGGTACAGGCTCGGGACAATGCCACTCACCCTGAGGTCACCAACGCTTTTGTGACCATTCAGGTACGTGATTACAATGATAATCAGCCCACCATGACTATCATTTTCCTCAGTGAGGATGGTTCTCCACGCATCTCTGAAGGAGCTCAGCCTGGTCAGTATGTAGCAAGGATTTCGGTTACAGATCCAGATTATGGGGAATACGCCAACGTCAATGTGTCTTTAGAGGGAGGTGATGGAAAGTTTGCCTTGACCACAAAAGACAGCATCATCTACCTCATCTGTGTAGATCAGATTCTGGATCGTGAAGTGCAGGACCATTATGAGTTAAGGGTTATGGCAACAGATTCTGGAACCCCTCCTTTAAGGGCAGAGTCTTTTTTCTCCATTCAAGTGATAGATGTCAATGATAACCTCCCATTGTTTGACCAGCAGGAATATACCAAAGTCATTTCCGAGGTGGCATTTCCAGGAACGTTTGTTCTACAGGTGACGGCACGGGACAAAGACCAAGGGCCAAATGGGGATGTACAGTACAGCATCTTACAGAATCCAGCAACTCATTCACACTGGTTCAGCGTTGATGCGGTTACTGGTATCATCACCACCCTGACTCAGCTAGATTATGAAATGGACCCTATGCCTAGTATTACCGTGATGGCTGCTGACCGAGGTCGTCCACCGCTCTCATCTTCAGTGGTTGTCAATGTAATCCTCCAGGATGTTAACGACAATGAACCAACATTTGACAGCAAGTTCTATAATGCATCGATTAGTGAGAGCATGGCTGCAGGAACGTGTTTCATGGAGGTAGGAAGTTTTTCTTTTACAATTCAACAAATTCATGCTTTCAGAACCAGTGTGAGGCCTGCCATGGTGAGGCCTACCATGTGTTTTGACATTTGGTCAAGGGTCATGGTGACATTCATCTGGAATGATAGTGCATCTCATATAATTGGGAAAACTACCTTACTCAATAAATTACGTCTTGATGTGTCCTGACTTATAACAGCCAACTGTAGATTATTTTAGAGGTACTGTTGGTAGACAATAGACAAGGTTTGTTAGGAGAGACTCCAAATTGGTTTCTACAAATTCTAGTCAATCAAAGTCAAACTGTTGAAGGCTCCTCGATGATTAGTTGTACTATTTTGGATCAGAATTGACATCTGCAAATCAAGTGTTTTTGTGCTCTCCGTTTCCAATTCCATTTATTGAGTGTTAAACGTCTGTAAAGGTTGCCAGAGGGATCAAATTTTCAACTTTCAAGAACAATATTATGGAGTTTGTTAGTAAGTCTTTCTTCATAAGTTACAAAACGAATGCACCCGTTAAAAGGTCCAAAGCGACGGTCTCAGACTGTGGCATGGAGCGCTGCGGTAGATGGGAGCTGGCATGCAACCCCAGAGCAGTTGGGAGTTTGATGATGCACAGACTGCAGAAATCACTGCCAAATCCACATCCAAGCATCACAGCACGGCACTTGATGAGTGGCTTTTTTCCCTTCATCAGATCCCTGCGCTCAGAGTTCCCACTGCCTCCCTTTTATGAATCAAAGCTGAAGTCCAAAAGCCATTACAATAGGACTATTGTGATCATTCATTTACAATCTGAGCAATGAAAGCTTGATTTCATCTGTCCGGTGTTGTTTCATCGTGTTTCGTTAAATGTTTTTTTGATTCTCAATTTTGTCACTTCACTTGCATGCTACTGCCAATAGACTTCCAACTTTTTTTTACAAGCTTCTGTTTGTCTTCTGCTCACGTTTACACGTTGTGCAGTGTTTCAACTTCTAGTGAACTTGCCTTGATTGATTTACCAGTCCGATTTTTTGTAAGAGAAATAAAGAGAGGTACCTCTGTGATGCCACCATATTTTTTCAAGAGCTACCGTGAATTTTGGTATTTTACTGAATTTAATACACATTAACTGTACACTTAGAATTCTGTTATTTGTATTTTTTTTGTATTGGATTTATGATACATGTGTGGAATAGTATAAAGTGATGTACTAATTTGTGCTCTGCTTTTAACCCCTCCATCCATTATATATGTACTTCTCTAGTTAAGTGATTGCAATGTTGAAAGAGCTCACAATAGTTAATGCTTTTCACTGTTCTTGGTTCGAGAGCCGCACTTTTTCTGCCGTTATTCACACCATACTCAAGTGTTTGGCTGTGTTATTCACGGAGGTGCCGAACATTTGACATTTGTGTGGGGCAGCTACAGGAGTTGCATTTAGTGTGAGGAGAATAGAGACGGAGTGTGGTCGCTCCAAATGTCATTATACAATGAGGTAGGAAAGACCTTTGTCTCATTCAGATTCATTGATGGAGTCTTGTTAGCGATGCATTCAGTATCAACAGCCTTTTCTCGTCTCTTTGCAGAGACAGTCATCGTTGTGCTTTTCTGAGATCTTAGGCTTGGATTCTGTTCACAAAACATTATTATGTTATAATCATAATTTTCTCAGACCGTTAGAAATAGTATAAATAAAGTATTAGATTTTTCAAATCTAATAAACACTCTTTCGGGTTTATATGTGTCACTATTAATATAACTGTTGAATTCGTTTAGTTTAATGTGGTAGAATGAATTTTAATGAAATGTCTGTAATTCCATAAAATAAACTGTTATTGCTTTATTTATTTCATTCAAACTGATTTACAGTTCAATGACTAGAAAATAACTTTATAAATAAATAGAAACTTGAACTTAATTACTGCTTAGGTATTTTATGTCAAGCTGTCACTCTTTCTGTTCTTTTAATTAGCTACGTATAATTATATCTGTATGTCTGATTGTATCCATCCATTCATCCATGGTCAAAGTCATTGTGAGGATGTTTCAACTTTTAAGCTGTTTTGTCTTCACAGAATGATTTTATCCATACACACATGTACATATAAGGATTTAAAATTTCAGCCCAGACTCTAGGGTAAAATCCAGATTTTTTTTTTTTGCAGTGCATGTTTTCCCTGACACATGTCTGATCATCACACAATGACACCTGCAAATTATATTTGAACAGTTTCTAACATGAATACATCTAGACAGACTGTATTATAAAGCACAATACACTAAACTTTAGTGATTAATGTAAAGTGTCTGAGTTTGTTTATATGTCCACTGAGAACAATCATACAATTGTGCACTGTGTTTAAACATCGGGTGAAGTTAAACACACTTTTGCTTTGTTTATTTCACTCTGACTAATTTACAGTTCTATGACTTGAAAAGAACTTTATAACTGAACAAAAACTTGAACTTAATTACTGTTTATATATTTTATGTCAAGCTGTCACTCTTTCTGTCCTTTTAATAAGCTATAATTCTGTCTGTCTGTCTGTCTATCTGATTGTATCCATCCATTCATCCATAACGTTTCTATGAATGGTTGGAAGTTGGGTGTATAACAGTTTAGAATGGTCGAGGTCATTGTGAGGATGTCTCAACTTTTAAGCTGTTTTGTCTTCACAGAATGATTTTAGCTATACACACATGTACATATAAGGATTTCAAATTTCAGCCCAGACTGTAGGGTAAAATCCAGATTTTAAATTCTCTATTATAGTCTATTAGTTTTTCTACTTTTAGAATCTCCTGTAGAATCAGTGGTTCAGATCTGTCAACACGAGTGGCTCTTCGAGAGCTTGGGATTAGTTGAAACATTTGAGCCAAAGTTTTTATGACTTTAAGAACAAATTGTTCATCTAATAGTTTTTCACAGACTCTCAAAGCTGCTTGCGCTCTCAATCGTGCCTTGGCAGCACAGAGTTCTGCACTGTCCTCATATACATCACCCATTATCTTCCATTCTCCTCGTGTGTTTGAGGTTGCCCTGAGTTCCATCACCTGGGTTGTGTCAGGATTTTAACAGGCGTGTTCCTGTTCACGACAATTTGAGGGTTGTTTCTATAATCCTTGTTCCAGGATCTACGGTATGTAGTTTGCTGTAATGAACATGTATAGTCTGGTTGTACAGTCTCAGGCTGGTCTGATTTAACTTTGGACGTTTGGATTTGGATTTGGATTCGGACATAAAGGATTACCAGCAAACATCAAGACAGCAGACTTTCTCCACACATGGTTGTTCTCGTTCTGGGCCAACTCTGTGCCGTTTTTAGTCCTCCATGATTCTGTTTTTGCCACTAACTGCACAGCTCTGTGGTTTAGCACTGTATTTACACAGAGCAGCCAAATTACAGGAAGCGACATGTACAACTTAATGTGTTTGCAAATATAATACTTCCTCAAGCGCTGGGTCCGAGGCCGTGCAGGCGCACTGATACTGATATAAACATGGACACACATCTGGACGTTTGTGGGTGTCCAATCTGAGTCTGTCTGTGGCAGTTGTGGTCCAGCGGTAGGACGATGGACCTGCCACCCAAGTGTTGCAAGTTCGAATCCCAGTCCAGTGGGTTTCACAACTGAGTGCCCGACTCCCACGACTGGAAGCTGCCCATATATATATATATATATGTGTACACACACAGTATACACGTATAATGTATAAATATAAAATATGTATAAAATAAAAATGTAAATATAATGATTAATAAATATTATATAATTATAATTTTTTTGTGCTCTTTAATTTCTATACAAAAATAAATAATGTACTTAATTTTCAGTGCTTGTATGTTTCACTTAGAATTTCATCTCAATAAAATACAGTATATTAATTATGTGTTTAAATGGTTGGGAACGTGTATTTGTTTGGTCTTTTTTGGCTTTATCTAACACAAGTAATTACTAGCCTTACATATTCAGAACGTTCAGACTCTGTGTCTGCAGTGAACAGAATTGTGGTTATGTTTGAAATCTCTTAGGAGGGATGTAACATCACATTTCAGGAACATCTATTTGCGATGCACTGTAATTTCATGGACATTCTCTCTCGTGATTCATACTGTCTTTTTACAGTATACTGTATGTCTTCTGCTTGAACATCTCCTGAGTAAATAGTCTCGGTGTTCAGATGTTTGCTGAGGCTGTTCCTTATGTTCCAGCAACTTTCTTCTTCAGTTCAGTGAGGTCAGGTTTGAATGAGGAATGTCTAATCTAAAATGAGACTCCTCGCTGTTGCTGGCTTGAGTCACAATTTCAGTGAAAAGCAAGAACATTATACCAGCACCATATGCACACAGATTTGTGTTTCACAAAACCAGCATTTTATCCTGTCACAACACTGATTATGAATGTGAACCACTCGCTGTGTTCTTCATCAGGTGCCTGGAGACTTCTCTGGTTTGTGAAACTCGCAGGTATCCTCACTGATCTCTGCACTTCTGTTCCTAACATCAGACACTCCACACAGAATGATTTATGAAAACCGTCTTCTTGATGTAAAACAGCATTTCTCTTTCTGTTTGAAGTTTGGCTGAAGTGTAAATTCTTCATCATATCTGCTACAGTGTCATTTCTTGCTGTTAATCTGAACACAGTCGGCCGAACTGACTATATCTCTGTTGTAAATGTGGTTTCCAATGTCCAGCCGTGGGATTTGACTGTTTATGCTCCCCGTGATCTAATTTGACAGTGTTTTCATCAGAACTATCACAGCTCTGTGATCTGCAGCCGTGCTGGATTATGTGTCTGAACAAGTGAGTTTACTCTCGAGAAAAGCGATGAGCTGTTGAAGAGGATAGGTGTCTTGCTCGAGTCCAGCTTCAGGAAGTGTCTGTGTGTTTATCCAGCACGTGTGATATACGCTTCGCCGACAGTGGCACGGGTCGCTAAAAAACCAACCCATTCATCTATCCTCTTCCTCCCTGACTTCTCTCTTTCTTTTGTTTCTAGTTTATATACAGACAAGACAACTTCCCTGTTCTGTCGCATCATCCATCTCACTCTCTCTCCTTTGTCTGGATGAGGGGGTCCGGGTGGTCTGTTGAACCCTTTCACCTCCTTTGAGCAACTGCACATAAACTTTACAGCTGTTAAAAATAAATTGAGAATTATATTGTAAGCATTTTTATCCTCATAAATGCAGTGTGCTGCAAATGGTCAGCCACCAATCTGGGGTGTTACTGAGATTGGCTCCTTCTCCCCATGACCCAGAATTGAAATAAGTATTAAATTGGAGGGATGGATTATTGTGTAAAATGCTAACTAATACATAATTAATGCAACACTTAGACTACAATGCTTCAGCGTGTCACGGAAACGAGGGTGTGTGTCGGAACCACGTGCACAGACAGGAGATGGAGCAGTAGTTGTAAGTCCACAAGGCGTTTAATCGTGGTCAGCAGGCAAAGGTCAGCAACGATAGATCAAAAACGAGGTCCAAAACGGCAAGCAGTAACAGTGGTCATAAACGTGAGCAGGGTCGAGAACGGGACAAGGCGACGAGACGAGACTTGACTTAGATGAGAAAATAACAAACCTGACTAGACGAGAAATAAGGCTGGATGACTGGTACAAGACGCAGACGATCTGGCAACGAAACGCGGAGTGAAACGACCTTAAATACATTGGGTGATGAACTAATAATTACAAAACACAGAACACCTGATCACAACATAACGCGGAACGAGCCAAGATGGCGGCGACGTGACGGGATTCAAAATAGGAGTCCGGGAAAGAGTCAAAATAAAAGTCAAAGACATCACACGCTGTGATCCGTGACACAGCGCAGGTTATTATTTATATTTATTAATTATTGTGTAGAAGTGAATAATTAATGCTGTAATAAAAATGCATACATTATAACGCACATCGTTCATTCATTATTTTTGCAATGCATTATTTTTTGATGCAGTTTAATTGTTCTCAAAACAATTCCATCACATTTAAACAGAGGCAATTATGTGTGAAAAGTTATACTGTATTAGACTGTAAATAATACAATAATAATAATACATATAACAATAATTGACTGTACAATTGTCAGTTGTCTCCAGATGTTTATAGATAGCAAGAGTTTTCTGATCTGTTTCATGAATAGAGCCGAGCAAACAGCTTCAGAGGTGTTGGATCCAAGTCGGATTTGTTCTTGTTTAAGAATTTGAATGCCGTATTTCCGACGATATCAAACGTTTTGCCAAAATATACACATGCGAGAGGCTTTGGCATGCTAACGTGACTGACAGTCACAGAGACTTGCTCTGGCAGCTTTACACTCTCTCGTCCTGCCAATCACGAGAAAAGCCAATGATTAGACTAGATGTCACAATACTTCTGTCAAAGCCTGATGATTTATTCAGTTTATTGATGCTTCTCAAGTTCTGAGAGCGTAGCAGTGTTGTGCTTGTTATAAACATATTTAGAAGTGTTGTGCTAGTTATGAGAGCGTTTAGTTGTGTTGTGCTAGTTATGAGAGCGTATAGCTGTGTTGTTCTAGTTATGCGAGCGTATAGCTGTGTTGTGCTAGTTATGAGAGCATTGAGCTGTGTTTTGGTGTTTCGCTGAGGGTTTAGCCGAGTTGTGATAGGTCAGATAGCAATTAGCTTTGTTGTGGTAGTTCTGAGCGCGTTTAGCTGTGTTGTGCTAGTTTTGAAAGTGTTTAGCAGTGCTGTGCTCTTTCTGAGTGTTTATCTGTGTTGTGCTAGTTTTGAGAGCATTAGCTGTGTTGTGCTAGTTGTGAAAGTTTTGCTGTGTTGTGCTAGTTCTGTAGGCATTTAGCTGTGTTGTGCTAGTTCTGAGAGTGTTCTGTTGTGTTGTGCTAGTTCTGAGAGAGTTTAGCTATGTTGTGCTAGTTCAGTGAGCGTTTAGCTGTGTTGTGCTAGTTCTGAGTGTGTTCTGTTGTGTTGTGCTAGTTCTGAGAGAGTTTAGCTATGTTGTGCTAGTTCAGTGAGTGTTTAGCTGTGTTGTAATAGGTCTGATAGCAATTCACTTTGTCACTTTGTAACTTTGTTAACTTTGTTGGTCGTTCTGAGCGGGTTAAGTGGTGTTGCGCTAGTTTTAAGAACATTTAGCAGTGTGCTAGTTTGTAGAGTGTTTATTGTTGTTGTGCTAGTTCTGAGAGCGTTTAGATGTGGTAGAAAGGCTTTAGCAGTGTTGTGCTAGTTCTGGGAGCGTTTATTGGTGTTGTACTAGTTCAGTGGGAGCTGTGTTGTGCTAGTTCTGAGAGTGTATAGATGTGTTATGCTAGTGCTGTGAAGGTTTAGCGGTATTGTGCTAGTTCTGAAAGTGTTTAGTTGTTTTTGCTATAGTTCTGACAGGGTTAAGTGATGTTGCGCTAGTTCTAAGAGGGATTAGCAGTGTTGTGATAGTTCTGAGAGGTTTTTGTTGTATTATGCTAGTTTGGAGAGGGTTAAGGAGAGGGTTAATGTTGTGCTAGTTGTCAGAGGATTTGGTGGTATTGTGCTGTTTATAAGAACATTTAGCAGTGCTGTTCAAGTTTGGAAGGACGGTAGTGGTTGTAGCGATAGTGTTCTAGTTCTTATCTTGTCTCTCTTGGCTAGTGTTGTCTGTTAGTTTAACAGTGGTATTGGTTGAGGGTTGTGATGGTTTTCCTCACATATCTCTTATTTGGCTTTTGTGACTCTGTTGTCGCTAATGCCTTTTTAAGTAAGTTGTGGTAGCATTTTGAGTGTTTTGAGAAGTCACATATAACAGAGCAGCTGTTGAGTACTTTTTGCATATAAGATGTTTATTAGCCTCCCAAAGTTTAACCATTTTAGTAACACTTTCTTAATTTATGATTCTTACTCTCACTTCTTAAATGTATCTTATACAAAAGTAATTTTTCAAAAGTCAGTTCTTTCTCATGTAATCAGATGCATTTCTTTATTCATATTTTCTTTGAATGATTTTCTCTTTTGGTTTAATTGTTTTAGCTTTTGTTTCAAGACACTTCTCAGGTTTCTGTGCTGGTCGTGTCTCCATCGCTGACTCAGTTCTAGTCTGGTTTTGATCTCTTCTTTATCCAGCAGGAGACTGTTTATATCTGTTAGGTGTTTAACACTTCACCCGGATCCGCTTTTCTAAACACAAGATTTCACAGTTTACTTTATATTCTCTCCTTTATTTCTTCCATTCTCTTTCTTTTTATAACTCATTTTTGGACTTTTTTTCCACATTTGGTTCTTTTCTCCTTCTCTCTTTCTCTTGTTCACATTTTCTCTCCCTCAAACAAACACGAGGCAGTCATATTGTGATGGTAAACACCGGTCTGAAAGCAGACGGACCCCCAGCCGGAGTCATACACATTATTGCATTGTACGTGAATCGACTCCTCATGTTGGATTAGCTGAATAAATGCAGTGATCCATTTTCCTCAGACGCTCACTCGTCAGATTTTCATGCTTTTGAATGCAGGTCTCAGTACGAGACGCAGCGGTCCATTCAGTCCACGCCAGCTCCGCTTCCTGCGTTGCTGCAGCTTGGCAACTGGAAGAACTTGACTTGAAATGTGTTGCTGCGCCACTCATTGAGAACTTCAGTATTGTTGTGGTTTCAGACTGGCACTTTTATCTGATGCTGGTGTAGTGCATTTACTCAGCTACGTGTCTTAGAGCGTGTAAAAATGCTTTGGAAGCCTCACCAGACGTTTTTTCTAACCATCTATTATGATTGGTGTGTTTTCTCTGTCCTGCACAAATCTGAAATCCCAGCTCACAACACTAAAACAGAAGACATGTTCAGAATGGGGAGTAAAGTGAAAAATGGAGGGGTGCTGGGGCTGATAGAGGCTGGAGTAAAAATAGCGCCTGGATTGGGATGATGGTGTCTTGATGAGGGCCGCCGCTAACCTCTCCGGCGCCACGCTCCGGGCCCCACGGCCCCGCCAGCGGGAGGGGCCCCACCACAAAACCATCTGGTTGCTGAGGCTGTTGTACTTCTCCATTTGGGGTCGACAGCTACTGTGGCTGGGCTGTAGAGAACTGGTCGTGTTTTATTCTCTATATATTTTTGCTTTTAAGCTTTTCACCAGCAGCCACAGTATCACATGCTTCTTATTTCACCAACACCAACCAACCAGGTTTTATTAGTTCAATCAGCAATTTAAATTTACATTTCATTATTAATGTGCGTGGTATATTGAAAGCCTCCAGACAAGACCACCAGAGTGACTTTGTCATTCTTTGACAAAGTGGCTAAAGCTGCATCTTCCGTGACAATTCCACTTGACACGCGTGACCTCTGAGACAATAAACAGTGTCTTCAGACTTTAGAGTAAAAAAATTTGTTCAGTAGATCTATATTTGTTAGAGTGGTCCATCTGAAAAGGGGTTTTGTTGGAGTGGACATGACTTGAGTGACTTGAGTAAATTCTTTTTTTCAGTCGTGCATGTCGGGTAGCATTAGCTAAATGAGCAATTAGCTGCAGTTCAGGAGCATTGCATTGGGATGTCAACTGAGCTGTGTTTGCATGTGGATGTGTCGCACGTGGAATGAATTTTAGGGCAAAATATTTTCATAACAGTTGGAAATTGTAGATTGTAAGTGGATTATGGAGGCTGTGTGCAGCTTTCTTTCTGCTTATTTCAATAGAACATCTGGATTCTGTTATTCTTTCATGGACAATGTTTCATTTTCTTTTGCATGTCGTCTTGAAATTATGATTGCATTTATGCCTGTCAGTGGGCATATTGGGTTGAAAAAGAATTGTGTATGTACAGTATCAGTATGTATACGTTTTATATATGTATGTATTTATGTATGCATGTATGTATTGTTTGTATGCATGTGCACTAATTGTATACATATAAATGTGTGTGAATGTGTATACCACAAGTTCTGCACAAGTAAAAGACCCTGGATGTTAGCTGCACTCACAACACAAATGATCAATCAGAAAACAGCCAATTCTGAAATGTGAGGATTGTTTGTTATGGACTAACAGAAATGGGAATCTACTTTTACATTTAATCACTGAGTTAGATTTAAGATCCTAAGCCCGTAAAAAATTAGCATATTTATTACAGTACTATTAAAAATCCTAGAGACCAAATTCTAGAGAGTATGCATAAATACTATAGATTTTGAGCAAATTGACTTTTGTTGTTTTAATTTATAGTTTTTTTTATGAAATATAGTTGTTTTAATGTATCTTTAATTTGTACATTTAGAGAATTATATTTCTCTGCATCACTCCATATTTTCTGTTAGATATGATTTTGCCTGACAAGATACGTCTTGTCAATTTAAGCTTAAACAATTAGCAGTTTTGCAGTTTGGCAGTTTTGTTTTACTTTTTTTTTTTTTTTTTTACGAGTTTTTGGAATAAATCTGGTATACCTCTCATTTTGTCAGCTTAAAAAATGCGGGGCAGCAGTTTCATTTCAAAACAAATCAAAGTAACTTTTAGTAATAAATTAGCTTTTCCTACTAGTACAAAATCCATGATTGATCCCAGGCAGACACCCAGTTCACCCCACTTTCCTTTTCCCACTGTTTGCAAAGTGGTAAACTAGATGTGGTTTCACTGAAAACTTGAGCTATTTTTGCCCAAATAAGTTGAGCCTTCTGATCTGACTCAGAACACCATTTCTGTTGATATTTGAGACTTCAGTTTTATCGTTTTTATGTTTAGGGTTTCAGCTTCTCTTTTGAGGAGAAGCAGCGGCCGATGACTTTATCTTCAGGCCGAAGTTAAGACCTTCTCATCTGGTTGCAATTTTCTTGTGCGCCAAGCACAGTCCATCAGAAAGTCTTCACTCACAGACTAGAGCAGGGCGTTGCATGTAGAGGTGAAGAGAAATAGATGGTCTTCTATAATGGAAAAACAGCAACTTCATTTTCCTATTTGCATGTAATTGCTGTGGGATCCAGCTGCTGCAGGTCTGGGTCTGTGAGTTTGAAGTCCTCGGTAATGTGAGGAGGAAGCTCTGGTCAGCAATACCTGTCTTAAGAAAACAATGGTGTTGCTGGGTAATGAGTGTAATGGGCTGCTGATTGGCTCGGTCTCTTCATGTGGACAGCCTGTCTGTCTGCTCTGTTTGCTCAGAACTGACGGAAATTGGCCATGGATTGCAGCAGCTCCTGAGAAAACACAAGCTGATGAATGGCACACACAACATCAAAGATGGGAATAGTCTAGGCTTTTCAGATCATCCTCTACTATGAAAACTACAGTTCGTTACAAAAATCCAAAGTTGTTCATCTTCTCCGTGTTTTAGAACTTCAGCTCTGTTACTAGGGAAGTCGCATTTTCACCAGACACTCACATGGAAGCACATGGACTGCACGTGTACAACGTATACTACAACTATACATTGAAAAATCACTGGCCTCACTGTAGAAGCCATGTTTCACGTCTCTTGCCAATCAAAGGTCACAAAATCAAAAGAAATGTTACTGTGTTGAAACAGTAAAATCTTGTCAATCTGTGACTTGTTGCGTAACAAGTTATCCAATGCAAAAAAAAACAAAAATTGTGCTTTTTTTGGGAGGAAAATATATACTAAATGCGTCTCAAAAAACAAATTTGTTATAGCTTGTAATGTGGTTCAGCTGAACGTACAAAAATGAATGATAAATGAGTATATACATTTAGTGTTAAAATATTTACTATACCAGTTAAGACAGTTATGTATTATTTTGTTTTATTGCTATAATTCTTCTAACTTTTTCCTCAATTGTAATCTAAAACTTTTGGATTTTTGGTCTTTTAAAATGGGACATTCTGACAGAATGTGAAGCAGAAAGTTGGAAACGATGTTAAAAGTAAAACTTCAGGAGATTGTGGAAGTTTCAGATTCCCTGCAGCTTTCCCCTCTTAAGGCGTGAATATCCGGCTAGCCGTAAGATCTAAGCTGCACGGATTCGTGAGATATTAGCTGTTCTCGTGTGAAGCTGAACTGTCTCAGACACTGCTGATGTTTTATGGTCCAGCCTCGGGCTTGGTGTGATACTTGATGTCGGTGCACTTGGGAGGAAATGAAGATTCTTCTGGAAAAGCCGCATAAAATGAGTCGGCTGAAGTTTGCATGACACGTCTCTCAGAGTCTGGCAATAAGGTAGATGTTGCAAAGGTAATGAAGTTGTTTTCGATTTTTACAAATCGGAAAAGAAAAGTATAAATAAGTGGGACTTTTATTTTCACTGTTCACTGACCGTTGAGTGTTTGGAGTTTGTCAGTCCTAATAAACCTATATGAAGTTGAGAGGCCGACAACTTTTTAAACTTTTACCTTTGACATTTTAACTTTTTGAAACCACCGTTTTGAATAATTTGTCGTCCCTAGTGTCCTTGGAGATGTCAGCTAGATTGCTAATTTTCAATTTTTTTTGGAAATCTCACCATTCGGTTCTGACCTGGCTGGGATGTGACCTGATGCAGTCGGGGTCATGATGTCTTCGGGTTACAATGTCATGTCAGAAACCCTGTCAGCTGTCTGGGTCTGAAATGAGAGATGCTTCACAGATTCCTCAGCTCTTATGAAACATCTCCGGGGAGACCAGGCTGTGCCAGAGGTTAATATCCTGTGCCAAAGGCCTCGACCTCAGAGTGGCATATAAATCCCTCTTCACTTCAATTCATTCTTTCTCCCACAATACTATGAAATACCTGAGAGATTTTTCACTTTTGGAAAACATTTGCTTAAGACTACCTTTCCTATTATTTTCATGCTTCAGCTTCCCTGTAGATCAGTTAGTTGAGATGGTTCATTGGTGCTGATGAAAACATGAAACTGAACGTGAAGCTTTTAGCATCATAACAGTTCCTATAACAGCATGGGCTAAAAATGCTAATCTATTACAATAGAGATGGCCTGGCCAACCCGTGGCTCTTGAGCCTCATGCGGCTCTTTAACTAGTTTTATGCGGCTCTACAGGAGCTTTCACATGACATGTGTCACGGATAAGGAATGCCAGAAGTCTCACTAAGCAGCATAGTAAGAGAAAAATGTTATTGAAAATTATTCTATTTTTGTTTGTGGACTTGCTTGAACTGAGAGTTTGTGTCTGTGAGACAATGCACACAATGTTAACTGTTGAAAAATAACTAATATTATCATGTTGGTGTGGTTATTTTCATGAAATCTGGCTGAGCAGAGGTCTGTGTGTGTGTGTGTGTGTGTGTGTGTGTGTGTGTGAGTGCATGTGTGTGCGTGCATACCTGATCAAGGAATGGGTTGATGTTTATGTGCGCCCATGTGTATGATGTGGCTCTTTGCAGTAACACAGAAAAAAGTGGCTCTAAGGGTGCTTTCACACCTAGCTCGTTTAACCCTTTCAAACGCACTCGGAGCGGTTCGGGACGTATATGTGAACACACCAAGTGATCTCAGACCCCCCTAAACGGTCCCGAATGCGATCCTTCCCTGGTCCACCTCCGGGGGTGGTTCGTTTGCGGTACCGTTTGTGGTTCGATTACTTTGTGATATGTGAAAGCGAAGAGATCTCGGTCCACTTCGCTGTTCGCTTCGCTCCGCGTGCAGCACCCGAAGGTTTCGGTTACCCGCAAATCCGTCACGTCACCGTAATACCGGAAGAAAACTATGGAATCAGATTAGTGCCAGAAAACCAATCGAAAATGAAAGAAAAATAAAACAAACGTGGAAAAATGGAAAACAACACGCTTATGATACGCCAGTGGATTGAAAAAAAACAGGTTTCTGGCTTCTGGGAGCAGCTGTCCCATCTCAGAGACCAGGTGTCCGTCCTCAGCTTAGCCCTTAATACATGTTTTATCACACAGAGATGTGTCTGGTGGTCTGATGGGAAATGGGCTCTGGATCACACATCATTACTGCACACAAACAAAGCAACACATGTCACACAAGTGTGTGTGATGCGACCACACACAGCGCCACGTACGTACATGTGCTCGCTCTCTCTAGTCACACCTTTACTAAGCTGATTACAAATTAGCGTGTGGCACAAGTTAACATATCGCCGTCTCCGTTGTGTAGATCAAAGCAAAAATTTCAATTTGTTCTGTCCGTCTCTCTCTTTTTAGTCCCAGCAGAGAGAGCTGTTGTTGTTTGGCTTTCATCCCGGTGTCGCGACCCCCACATACGCTATCACACTTTAGCTTGTTTATGAAATCCAGTCTCACAGGATTGAAACTGAGAGCAGGAATCTGTGCCACCCTGAACCGTCGCCCGTTTGTTCTTGATTAGAGCTGGGAGATTCGGGCCTTGGGATTAGGTTTATCACTTAAGATGGCATCTAGGGACCCCAGAATTCATCAGCCTGTAGAACCACACCCCTCGTAGAGAGGCAAAAACATGATAGATATTAGCAGTATAAGACCACCCATAAAAAACCCCACTGCAGCGTTACTGAAAATAAAAGGCTCATATTGCTTAATGCTCATTAGAAATACAAATATTTGTGTGTTTTGAAATAAATAATCTGCCCTGTGTATGTTTTATGCAAAAGCACAATCTCCATCGATTTGTTTGTCAAGTTGATTTTCCATTTCTGGGTTGTGTGGAACTAAATCATTCTCAGCATTACACACCATCCATCAATCACAGAGCAAGACACACCCCTGATAAATGATCGATCAATCACAAAGAAGTACACATCCATCAATCACAGAGCAGACACACCCTTGATACACACTCTCTTACGTTCTCTAAAGTCCATTTGATTGAAGTAGGTGAACAGCTGACCAAGTTTCTGTCAGGAGAGAATACCATCCTACCTGTCTATCCATCCGTCTGTTCGTCCTATGCCTATTATTATCCATGAATAATATTATTCAATAACATATTTTAATCATTACATATCCTCTTAAAACTCAGTATTGTTTTCATTTCCTCTTTAGTTGGTCTCCATGTCTTTTAAGCTGTAACCCACCAGGCTAACCACTAGAACCGCTGGAGCATTAGAGAGCGTCATTGGCTAATTGATGAAAACAAGAGTCTGGCCTTTGTTTTGCTGTCAGCAAGTCTCTGGCCGTCACCAGAGAGGCAAACAGGATTTCAGCATGCCGTCCATTGCTAATGTGTTGGCAGGGAAACTGTTTTTAATGCGCTAGATTAATCAGGCCGAAAGAGCGAAGTGCTATCGTATCGAGAGGAGAGGCGAGGGTCGTGTGTGGCTGAAAACTAATGGGCTTCCATACCGTCTCCTCACACATTCCACACATTTGATTAGTTAACGTTTCTGCAGAATAGATCATGTTTTTCTTTCACTTCTCATTAAACGTGTTGCTTTTTAGATTTTTTTTAAATTGTTTCGATCCTACTGGCCACTTTTTTTCTTACTTTTTCCCTATGTTCCCCGTCTCTGTCTGTCTCCCCCTCTCTAGTGTCTCTCTCAGTTTTTTCTCCCTCTTCTCCCTTTCTTCTCTCTCTTTGTTCTCTCTCTCTCTCTCTCTCTCTCTCTCTCTCTCTCTCTTTTTTTCACTCCCTGCTTTCTCTCAATTTCTCTCTCCCTGTTCTTTTCTTTTTTTCTATACGTGCCCCCCCCTGGCCCCTGTAAGTGGCTCTAACACTCAGTGGATTAGTAGGTTTATTCTGTGTGTTTGTCGTGTGGTGGTTCAGTTAGTTACTCCATCACCGGCTCTAAACGCTGCCGGAATGTGATTAATGATGATGAATGGTCGTGCTGTGCAGTGCTTTTGCGTTTAGTTATTTGGTTCCATGTCCATCAAGTTGATGCTCATTCGGCTGAGGAATTTCAAGAATCTGCTTTTTTCCATTGATATAAAGCAAAATAAAGGCAGAACAGATGCTTTTGTATGTGGGATCCTCATGCTCGAGTGGTTTGGTGTTTCTGCTGCATGACGAGCTTCACCCCGGCGACTGAACAGAGAGACCACAGTCTCCACATTTACTTGGTTCTGATAGATAGATACATGTACAACACAACGGTTGCAGGTTCTATTTCTAGGTAAAGAAAAAGATAAAACCACATTGAGGACATTTACAAGCCAAGAATCGAGAACACAAGCTTATCTTACACAAAACTACAGTCAGAGCTAATGCCTCTGTGTCCAGAGCGTGAAAACCCTTTATGTAATTTCCAACTCAAATGAGAGGATTATTTTATAAGAACTAATTAAAATGCCTGAGGAAAGGCCTGGATTTAAAATCTGTAAGAGGAGAGAAAGAGTCTGATAAGCATATGATTGTGCTTGTCGAGGGTGTCAGGTGATGTTGTGTCTCAGCTCTTCACTATTTATATGGTATTTTTCTGCACGGAATCTGATGGAAAGATATCAGGCTGAAGATGAGCCGATCTGAGGCCTGTGATGGGGACAGAATGGAGTCATTGTGAATCGTTTAGACAAAGACGAAGGGGTTCCTGTCCAGCTTAAACACTCTGTGTGTACTTCTCTGTGAGATTCTTCACTTCAAAGGCGCCGCGTGACGCTCAGGTCAAACATACAGGAACCGGTACTTTTAACTCTTCACACGTCCCACGTGCTGCTTCCTGTCAGAAAAGTCTTCATCTTTAGGTTTTGAATCTGACAATGTCCATTCAGATTTGTTGTCTAGACTAGTCATGTTTCATTTCATCTGTTTATTTCCTTGTTTTACTACTGAAGTACTAAAATACCTAAACTATTGAATTGCTGAGGTGTAAAGAGTACCTGAAAACCACGGATAAATTGCAATTAAAAATACTCCATAACAACTTACAAGTTGACAAGTTACAATTCCAAGAAGACTTGAGTCAAAGTTGTCAAGTATCAAATTTTAAAAGAACTTTAAGTATTTTACTCCTACTGAATTAAGGCTAAAAACCACCAAGAAATGTGAAAAACAAGAATCTCTATTTATTAGGTTTTATTTCCTAATCTAGAACTAAATGAAATCTAAAACTTTGATATTTAAAATTGTCAGAAAGAAGAACATTTAATAAAGAACAAAAAGTCAGATTCACAAAGTAGCCAAAAACCTTTGGCTATAAAGTAACAATGTACATTTACTTTAAAATGTACTAATGTAGTATATTGGCACTGGTCTGATCTCAGAACCAAAGCACTTTAATTTCCTTTAACTAATTTTAACTAAAAAGTTAACCAATACATGTTTCTTAACTTAAAACCAAAGTAAACATTTTGTTAAAGGAATTTGTACAAACTGACAAATTGTAGAAATGTCTGAAGAGTATTTGTGACACTGAAGGAATTCAGAATTTTTCTAGATCTGTCTGTGTTTTATTGATCCGTCTTTTTTTGTCTGTGTCTGCCTCTGTCCCTCAAACAAATGTAGCATTCAGAACCGTAAACTGTTGGCCGTTTCTTTATCATTTTAAGCAGAATTCTCAGCGAGGACTTGGTAAATGTTGGGTGGTGTTTTTTTAAACTCCAGATGAATCCTGGTCGCTCATTTATTGCAGTAGAGAGTTGGTTAAAGGCTGAATTAATCTTCATGATGGGGTCTTTCCTCTTCTGCCTGATGCGTGGGAGTCCAGACATCTCGCTCACCTTATTTTACATGTGAGTTATTTACAGTGCGAGGCTCTCGCAGAATCATGGAGCCGCTCCAGGTCTTTATGAGAGACACATGCTCTCAACAGAGAGAATGACATACATCTACATTCCTGTGTAGGGGTCACAAGAGGTCAAACCTTAGTGGACAGTTTTATTACTATATACACATATTTTTATTAGATATTTGTTGACATTTATTTCTTGTATTTTGTAAGGAAAGACCATTATTATAATTTAAAGTTAAATGGACTAAAATACGAAAGATAAAAAAGCTACATGACAAAATATTACTTGTTGAAATGTGCTTCTTTGTATTATTATTATTATTATTATTATTATTATTATTATTATTATTAAAGTAAGATGTAATATATTATTATTCATACCATTTTTCTTTGGGATTTAAACATTTTATAATATAATTTTGCTTAGATCAATAGGGTTTATCTTCAGATGAATTGAATGGCTATGCTGAGTTTTGCCGATGATGTTTTTGTGAGATGAAGGTTTGAGGGTCAATTGCTGCTGTTGTGTGTGTGTAAAGCCCTTTACTGTGACTCAGCTCAGTGAAACAAAAGTGCAGTCTCTCTCTCTCTCTCTCTCTCTCTCTCTCTCTCTCTCTCTCTCTTTCTCTCTTGTTTCTCTCTCTTTCTCTCTGTTTCTCTGTCTCTTCTCTCTCTCTCTCTCTCTCTCTCTCTCTCTCTCTCTCTCTCTCTCTCTCTGTCTCTCTCTTTTCTCTCTCTCTCTCCTCTCTCTCTCTCTCTCTTTTGTTTCTTCTCTTTTCCCCCATCTCCTTCTCGCTTTTTTTCTTTTTATCTCAGTCTGTGTCTCTTTATCCACACGCACACACATACACACACCACACACACACACACACACCACACACACACACACACACACACACACACACACACACACACACACATACTACTGTATATTTTTGTCTCTCTTATCTCTTTCACACTCTCACTTTCTCACTGAGTCGGTTTGCCACTGTTCCATGATCCCGTGTTTCACGTGTTGGTTGGATTGTAATTACAACAGAAGCCTGTTGGTTTCGACTAAGTCACTCGGCTATGAGGAATATTTAAAGGAATATTTGTCCTTGGAGTGTGTGAGTAAGTGAAGTGAACTATCAGCGGCTGTGAAGTGGCATGTGCTTGATCCTCACATTAAAAGGAGACTGGATAGAGAAGAGCTGAACAGTCTCTGGGAGAGCTGGTGACCTTTGGTTTGACCTTTGACCCTAGTGCTCACATGCTGCTCACGTCCACTGCCTGATCAGATTAACTGAGCATACAGAATTAGGGTTACTTGTGACCAAGTATTTGATATATTGCAAAATTAGTCATGTATAAACAATCTTCATAAGTATCAACATATCATATTATACATTTACTGTACTTTGTTCATTGTATTTGTATGTACCTAAATGCATTGTTTTTTTTCTCTCAAATCTGTTTTATATAATGTCAAGTGGCCGTGTTCTATAGAAATTTCATGTTGTTAATTTTCAAATTTTCATTTCATTTCAATTTTAATGCATGTAAACTAGTCTAAATTTGGCCTAAACATGTCCTCAAAGATTTACCTTTATGTATTCGTCATAATTCAGTGAGCCATGTTAATCTAGAGAGAGAGAAATATATTAATACATTATTATACAAATACTTTTTTGCAATATATAAAATATATTAAGATTGGTGTTGAATTCTTTCAAATTTCAAATTATATTTACATCACTTTGTAATATCCTAACATCGTGTATGTACATTATAAACTACGCATTCAAGTGTGAATGTGTGGGGTCTAAGAGTGTCAGAGGTTGACATGTTTACTGGTCCAGTGAAATGGACACTTGATCAGAAATAAACCATTGACCATGTAGAACATATGCAGAATCTGACCACAGTTTTATAACTTTCAGAAAAAAACCATGCTTGTCTCGCTCTCTTCTATCTCTACACACACACACACTCACAGACACACACCCGATAATATGACTAATGCGCATGAGACAATGTGTTTTCTGAGCAAACGTAATGGAAACATTTCATCCAAACGTGAGAGCCGTGTTACGCGTGACCGTAATGACAGAGAGGCACAATAAACAGCTGCAAAAATTCAGACCTTTTCTCTCTACTTTTCCTGCCAATCTTTCATTATTTGTCTGTCAATTTTCGTTCACGTCATCCCATGTTTATTTGTAGGTGACGTGTTTTCCAGTTACTGACTCTGACCTGAATTCTAAATGTTTTAAGAAGATAATTATATAAACACACAACGTGAAAAATCAATACAACCAAATAAACAAAAGTTATTTAAAATAAAATATACAATTACAGTATATTTCTTTTTTTCATATTCAAAAGTTAATCAAAATTAATCAAACAACATTTTTGGAAACTTTTTTGAAGTGAGGTTTAGGCTCAAAAATGTTTCTGTAACTAATGTAATAAGAGGAAAAATCACCAGAATGATTTGACTTAAGTCAACAAATCAGAGCAGTTGTAGTTTTGTAGAGGAGGTTCTTGCTATTTGTCAGAACCAATGCGCGTCTTCCTGAAGCCTTCTGAAAACGGTTGTTTCATTCTGGTGCTGGATGCAATCTGTGTGTTGCCGTGAGTTACAACAAGGAATAGCACGAGGGATTTAGCAGAGATTTGGTAAAGGCAGTACGAGCACATTCTGACCCACTTGTGCTTTAGTCAAAACCGAGATTCCACTAAACTTCTTATGACCTGTTATTGTCCAAAATGTAATGAGAGCATCCTCAAATCTCTCCTCACATTACCTGCCCTGCGATCACCATGAGCTTAGTGAGCATTTTTCTTCCAATTCCCCTTTTCAATTCCCCATTTTAAATCATTTTCTTTTAAGGGATTGAAAAAGGAGCTTTGTCTCATTTCAGAGTTGTTGTTTAGAGGAATTGTTAAACCAATACAGTTAATTTGTGTCCAAATTATTAATGATGACATCATTAATCACAAAATCTTTCATGACATTATTCATGATGCATCGTTTCTATTAGTAATGAAAATGCTTCCTCTGCTTATAGATGATTCAAAACAGCTGTTATGGGCAAAAACGCTGACCTTACTTTGGCCACTTTGCAGTTTTGTTCCTTTTATCCAGACGGAACAAATCTATGTCATAATACATCCTGTCTTTTCTTCTAGGTTAAGGCCACCGATGCGGACGGTGGCTCTTTTGGCCTGGTCACTTACTCTCTGGGCAGTGGTCCAGGCAGCATCACCCCGACTCACTTTGGCATTGGCAAAGTCAACGGACAGATCTGTACAACCAGCTTGCTGGACCGGGACCAGGGCACAGGAAGCTTCGACTTCAGCATCACAGCCATGGACGGGGTAAGTGTCTGGAGTTTCAGGTTTTCACAGGTTTCCTAACATACACATGGATTTGTACATACACATGGATTTGTCATGAGCATGGTGTGTCTTTAAATAATCTTTCTATCAAGTTATTTTATACAATATTTGTCTCTTGGACTGAACTTTTCTGATTTAATAACACAAAACATAACACTATGTAGTGGAATTGGAACAGATTCATGGCATTTCAATTATTTTAAATGGAGAAATTTTATTTGATAAACAAGTAAATTGAGATGACTACAACAAATAAATCTTCACAATCCCCACTGTGGTTGAAAATAAATGCCACACTGGCAGTGGTCACACCACAACATTCATTGATAATGAATGTTTCTGCTTTATTATTCAACATTAATATTTGAATAATCTTCAGGAAAATGTTTCCTGCACAAAGATTCCATTACCATAGTGTTGCACTCTTCCATTCATCTAAACATTTTCTGCCGGTTAGTCATTTTCAGTGTCACAGGGAACAAGTGCTCACGGGATCTCAGGATCTCTGGGTCTGAGGCGGGATACACACTGGAGAGCTGGACAAACAGAATAACACATTCACACACTCACTCATACCTTTGTGGTCAATTTTACAAAGCAAACTTGCCTGAAACGCATATTTTATCCAAAAACATTTTCCACCCTTTGGAAATGAAAAATGTAGTACAAATAATGAAAAATTAAAATAACTAAAACGTATTGAACAAAGCATTGGAATTTTACGCACAAAATAAGCAAAATGTAAAATTGCTGGTACCTTCAAATGCAATGCCAGGCGGACAATATGGCAGTGACTAGAGCTTTACCACATGAGTGTCTTGGAGGCAGATTGACCCTAGAGAGTTTAATTCTTCTAATGTTTTTTTCTCTAGTTAGCTTAAGGCTGCCCACTGCTCTGGGTTTGTGTGTGTGTAATGTCACTGGATGGTTAAATGCAGAGCACAATTTTGATATGGTCAGTAGTGGCCATATAGACAAACTCACTCACTATCTGATTGTGCTGTACGTTTCCCCAGGGCGGCCTGAGTTCGGTGGCATATGTGCGGGTCGACCTTATAGATGTAAATGATAACCATCCTGCATTTTACCCGCTGAACTACGCCATGAGTGTGAGCACACAGAGCCTCCCTGGAACATCGGTCCTGCGACTCGCCGCTCACGACCTCGACGCTGGGGAATATGGACGAGTGACTTTCCGCACTGTCCCTGGTGGAAGCTCTCCGTTCTTTACCCTCAACAAAGACACTGGTGAGAGATTAATGTCATATTTGGTGCTGGTGATATGGGTGAAAATTTAGCTCACAATATTTTTTGTGATGATTGAAATGTGATGGTATTGTATGTGTAAATGGCCAAAGCGAGATTGGACGTTTGACTTTACTTTTTTCATAATGTGGTTTCCATGGCAATATATGAAGTTGTACTTGTACTGTACATACTGAAACATACAGTTTTTTGGATACAGTATGAATACTAATTGTAGAACTAACTTGCTAGATAGATGACACATGTTTCACAATCTATGTGCTTCTTATTTACAGTCTCATCATCTGATCACGCCAATGACACTTTATTATATATTATAAACATACATACTATATGTACTATTTTTTACTATATAATACACTACACATACAATTAATAAGTATCTATAAGTTAATGTGTGTGTGCGTGTGTGTGTGTGTGTGTGTGTTGTGGTGTGTGTGTGTGTGTGTGTGCGTGTGTGTGCGTGTGTGTTTGTGTTCAAGTGTGAACATATTTATATTGGGTCTGTGTTTTCCCAGGAGTGATTTCACTTTCACGGGCTCTACATGGAAAAGCAAACTCGGTCATTACCATGGTGGTCTCAGCTGAAGATGGTGGGGGTCTCACTGCACCAGTTAATGCCCGGGTGAACATCAGTATAGTGGCAGGACTGGTGGCGCCGCCCATGTTTGAGCAGACTCAGTACTTCTTCAGGGTGTCTGAAGATGCCCTCAGCGGCACTGAAGTGGGCACCGTGCGGGCAGGAACTAGGAATGGTGGGTGAGATGATCTCTGGGGGTTTTCTGCTGTTCTGCTTAAACACACAGTCCAGATCTCGGTGTCTAGCCACATTTATCAGAAACATTGGCCTCTTTTCAAATGTGCTGAAAAGCGTCTTTTGACAATTTCTTGTTCTCCACACTGCACCAGTTGTACAAATAGGCACATTACCGCTGTACACAGCTCATTTAGATTTTACATAAATCATCCTTTTTGCTTCACCACTTTGTTTTTGAGCCATTTTCCATGGATCTGTCCGACACTTTGTCCTTCTTCGTTATGTGTTGGAGCAGAACCAGTTTATTTTGTCTGTGCTGTGAACTGACATGGTTCTGCCTGTTTCTGTTGGGCTTCTTAGGCTACGCAAAGGATATTTTCTACACTATCAGGTCTGGTGACCCAACCGGCTATTTTACAGTGGACTCTGAGACTGGAACATTGAGAACAAACTTGCCTCTTGACCACGAGGCCCAACCAAGTCTGAATCTGGAGGTCCAGGCACATTACGGCAATCCTCCAGCTTTCGGCCAAACTCGTGTAAGTGTGGTGGTGGTGGACGTGAATGACAATGCTCCAGTATTCTTGCCTTCATCCTCCGAGTCATTAGTCCTACCTGAAGACACACGGATGGGTGCGGCAGTCTACAAGGTGCAAGCAGAAGATTATGACTCCGGATCAAATGGCCTGCTGAGTTTTGACCTCTTCACCACTGTTCCCCAAAGAACTTTTAGCATAAATCGCAGCAGTGGCCAGATTCGTCTAATAGGCAGTTTGTCGTACGAGACCATGCCTCGCTACGACCTGCAGATAATTGCCAAAGACAGTGGAGCGCCTCAGCGGACCTCCACCTTTACCCTGGTTGTCCATGTTCAAGCTGAGAACAGCCAAGGCCCAGTGTTCGGCAGTCTGACTTATAGAGTGGAGCTGAAGGAGAACCTGCCTCTTGGCACTCGTTTCTTACAGGTCCGAGCCATAAACCGAGATGCTGGTACCGCTGTTGGAATGTCTTCCACCCCTGTGACTTACCACCTGCACCCCGATGGAGACTCTGCAGGCTTCGGCATTGTGTCCGACAGTGGCTGGCTGTTTGTAAAAAGTGCTCTAGACAGAGAAGCCAAAGAGATGTTCCTGCTCACCGTGTTGGCTACATCTGGTACTGGTCCACTGAAAAAGACAGGCAGTGCCACGGTGCATGTGTCAGTGATGGATGAGAACGACAACAGTCCACGATTTTCCCAGGAGACCTCGTTCCTGGCCGTCCGAGAGAACTTGCCGGCGGGCAGCGGCTTTGGCCGAGTGTTTGCCAGCGATCGGGATGCCGGCCCCAATGGCCGACTGAGTTTCCGCCTGCTCCATCTGGACCGCCACTTCCAAGTCAACCCTCACACAGGTCATTATCATCACAGAAATAACTTCATCGCTAAATGTTTCACAGTCATAGTAGTGTCAAAATGCTGTATGTTGTCTACATATTTATAGGTTTCATTTATAAACATTATTACTGGTAAACAAATATCAGCGGAAAGTATTTTAATTCATTCATTTTAAAGTTCTATTCTATTCAAGTTCTCTTCCAGTTCTATTTAAAAATATTACTATGGACATTAATGGACATGCATTGCTTGATTTCTTACATATCTGCAGTACATAGAAATGTACGTACAGTATTTGAGTAAATCCTTATCACCTTTTTGGGTCATTTATTACTGAGCCCAGTTGGATACTGATTCCTAGACCAATACGTTTTTATCAAAGAAATATCCTAAACACACACACACACACACACACACACACACACACACACATATAATGTGTAAACAGTCGACACATTGATACTCAATCATACAGTGTTTCAACTTAATTATTTTACAGTTGAACAGATGTGACTGTGATAGGTTCATTGTGGCCCAATCACAAGGCTCCAGTTTATCTTCAGTTGCTTTCAATTTAACTGAGACAATACTTGTCCGGCAATGTAACCAAATTTTAATTTTAACTTTTATTCGTTTTAATTGTACCGTAAGAGTCAGTCATATAGTAATTCGATTCCGTCAATTGTTCTTACTACATTGCTGCAAAATGACATTATTTCGCTTAATGACACCTCATCACTATTCATAGAAAGATCCAAATTGAGATTGACCATTTAGAACCAGTCCTGATCTCCAAAAAATGTGCTTTGAGAGAAATCTGAAATTTGTCTCAGAAATTGGATAAGGACATACAATTAGATAAAACAAATAAACATAAATAAACAAACTGAAGCTCTTCCTCGTTCATCCAGGTTGTGTTCTTCTTGTAGCTCCAGACGTTGAGCTCTGAGTGTGGTAGTTTCTCCTGGTTCACTGCCATTTATACCATCTGTGCCTTCTGCCACAGTGGAGGAGTTTCTCCAGCACTCATTCTCAGTCTCCATCTGTCCTTCACGGGTTCTTCTCTTTTCAGGGGAGATCAGCACCAGACGCATCCTTGACCGGGAGCTCCAGTCCAGTCACCAGCTGACTGTGGTGGCTCAGGACGGCGGAGCTCCAGCTCTCAGTGCGTCAGCCACGGTTTTCATCACGGTGCTGGACGAGAACGATAACGCTCCGTCCTTCACTAACATTCAGACTGGAAACCAGCTCTTACTTCAGGTTATCAGCTGTGTATCATTGACCACAATGAAAAGCATTATACTCTGAAAAATGTTTTAATATAAATTCATTTCTATATCTACAATACATATTTATCTATGTACCACATATATATATATATATATATATATATATATATATATATAGACCCACGTACACCCACGCATACACACAAAATTAAAAGTGTTTACAATAAATATACCGCCCCACGAATTAGCAAGTAAGCATTGCCCCCACATGATTTTTCTAGCACAAAATAAAAGTTAAATTGACAGGCAAACATAAGCACCCCCTTACATTTTTGTTGTTCTGATTTTCCAGAAACCTAAAATTTCTCTGACTCAATACCTAATCTTAACTTAAGCAGTGGAAGGATTTAACAATCCACACACGAACAAGTCTTTGCCAGAAACTGAATCGAAGTTAATTGAAAAGAAGTGTGTTTAAAAACCACAGGTTCAGAAAAATCTGCTGAATCTCATGCTCGAGGAAATGGCAAGTAACAATTTGTATTTCTTTCATTCACATTTGTCAAGACAAGGTGAACAAATGCCACCTGTAATATATGTGGTCTTCCTTGTCCTGATGTTTCGCTGTGCTTTTGTTTTACTTGAACAATAGTAATTGTGTGCTATTAAGCACCGTCTTGGTTTTTGAGCTTCTAAAATTGAAAAAGGGGTGCTTATGTTCACGTAAATATGGTATACACATAGTGGATATATGCATATACACATATAATAGATATACATGTATAAACTGACAGATTCTTACCAGTTGCTCTGCTCAGGTAATGGAGGGTCTGTCATCTGGGGTTCTGCTGGGCCACATTCATGCTAAAGACCCTGATGAAGGAGAGAATGGCACTGTTTTCTACTCTATGTCCGGTAATTAATGCAACATTTAGTAATATTGTAATATTAATACTGTAGTTCTTTGGAACTAGTTTGAGTTACCTGATTTTAGTTGTAAAATCTGCATTGCCACTTTCACTTTTTCATACTAAAACATTTGCATTCCTGTTTTTTTTTTTATCTTTTTTTAAAGGTCTGCGAGCCGAGCGCTTTATTCTGAACCCTGAAACTGGAGAGCTGCGTTCCTCTTCTGCTCTGAGCCACACCGGACGGCCTGAGTACAGCTTCAGCATCCGGGCCTCAGACCACGGCTCTCCTCCGCAGAGCTCCAGCACTACACTGAGAATACAGGTTGGGATCCTGTTATTAAATAAAAATACTGTATTTAAATGTATTAAAATAAATAAATTAAGAAAAGTGGTAATAACAGGACTATTGCGTATTAAACTAAAAAAAGAAATGTATGTGAATGGCCAATATACATCGTAGTGTAGACTAAATAAATAACAGATTCTTGTGTGAACAAAAAAGGGTCTGGGATCTCTTCATTGCCGAAAAGGAGAGGAAAAAAATTGTCACTTTGGGCTGGTTCTCTTTCTGGTTCATTTTAAGTGAATTGAGTTTGGTTCACTTAAAACGAACTATGTGTGAACACACCCTGACTTTCTATGCGACTGTTTACACTTGCTTTCGGAATTAAAGGAGTTGTGTAATGATCTTTTTGGCCTAATCAAGACTTGCATTCCTTTTTCTCATATTTCCATGTCCATCTCATTCTTCTTAATCCAGGCACTCGCAGACAACACACACTCGGCTGGATGATTTCATCTTTTGCTTTTACTTCTTTTTTTAATCTGTGACTATTACGTTTTCAGTCATTTCATTCTACTGTATATACTACCAACTATACTTCCATCAGTTTCCTTCTATCTATCTGTCTACCTGTCTGTGTGCAACCATCTCACTGTCTCATTTTCTGTCTGTCTGTCCATTTTCTCTCCCTCTCTCTCTCTCTCTCTCTCTCTCTCTCTCTCTCTCTCTCTCTCTCTCTCTCTCTCTCTCTGTCTGTCTTTCTTCATTAATTCAACATGCAATCAAGCAGGTCATTAGCTGCCACATGTCGGATTATTTACTCTTTATCCTATTAGTTTTCCTTTAAGGGTCTTGTGACTATGGTGGAATAATCACAGAATTATCAAAAAGATCATGTTATTCCAGAAGTCCTGCTTTATTTGTTCAACTCCATGTTATTCTCTCTATGTAATTTATGTATTACCATATATACATTAGTCAAGTGTATTGCTATTAAATGTAATGGTCTTGCTAGTGTGTTAACATTTTTGTCATGGTCCTGTTGTCCTGAAGTGTGCGTTGCTACTCTCAGGTTCTCAGGTCAAGTAAAGGTTCTGTCAGCTCCAACTCCCGTCAGTTGATTCTGAACTCTGTGGAGGGAGCTGAACCAGGATCAGTCGTGGGGTCTGTTCGGTCACCTGACGTTCTCCCCGATGCTGGACAGATCACCTACACCATAGTGGGAAGTTCAGACCGTGACGGCACGTTTGTGGTGGATCGCTCAACGGGGGACGTGTACCTGGCGCGAGAGCTGGACTTTGAGAAAGCTCCTCAGTACCGGCTTCAGGTGGAGGTGGACGACTTCTCCGGACCCCTTCCTCAAAGCTACATTACTGATCTGCTCATAGATATCCAGGACAGCAATGATCATGCTCCCCAGTTTCCAGAAGATCCTGTGACCATCGTTATCCCAGAGGACATGGCCCCTGGGGTCTCCGTTTACAACTTCCATGCTGATGATAAAGATGGAAGCGGCCCCAACAGTGAAATCCACTACCGTATTGTTCAACAGTGGCCGGATGCTCCAGAAATGTTTTCTCTTGATCCAAACACTGGAGTTCTGTCTGTGACTGGAATGATGCTGGACCATGAGGTGACTCCATCTCTCCTTCTGGTGGTCCAAGCAACAGATTCGGCCCTTGATGTCCGTCAGCAGCGCAGAGGAACGGTTACTGCTCGGGTTTTTGTGGCTGACGTGAACGACAACATTCCCGTGTTCATCTCGCCGTCAGTAGTGAGCGTGATGGAAGACCAACCTGCGGGCTTCATTGTGCTTCACATCATGGCTGTCGACTCCGACCCAGGAGAGAATGGACGAGTGTCGTACCACATCCAGAGTGGAAACAAGGGAGGAAAGTTCAGTCTCAATCCAGATACAGGTAAAGAATTTAGCTGTTTGAGAAGATTGAACTTTGAACAATACGTTTATAAACAATCACTTTGTTTATTGTCTACAGAAAAGGTTTAATTAAACATTTTATAGATATAAATGTTTAAAAGCAAAAAATAAATATTTTCAAGGTTTTTTTTAAGCAAAGATATGCAATTTGAAATGTACATATTTCATTTCTTTTTTTATTTTATATGTAATATGGATTTTATATACTCTAAAATCTCAGTATTTCGGTTTATTATCATTATTTTCAAGCCAAACGGCATTTAACATTCATTCTCTGTTTTGTTCTGTGATATTTGCCCAACATTTATAACCTAAATCAGGTGAAATAATTATTTTCGAGATTTAAACAGATATTTTGATTATATAATTACAGCTTCTATTTTGTAATGTATTTTATGCAATTTATTTTTAGCAAAATGACATAATTTGAAAAAATAAAAGCGAGACAGGACACACCACACTCTTAAACTCCGCCCTTAACACGCCTCCTTGACTGAAACAGTCCCTAGTACATTTCATTACACTCGTAATATATTCCTTTATTACGTGCGTCTACGTGTTATTTTAAAGGTTTATTGGGTTCAATAAGGATGATGTAACATGCCGAACACAGTCACATTTTAACACGATAAACAAAATCACTCATAATGCAAAACACACATAGCGTTTAAAGCTACTTATGGGTTCTTGGGTTGGGATTTTTTTGATCCGATCAAGGCTTATTGAGCCAGTTAATTCAGCATCGTAACAAGAAAATATATCATCAGCCTGGTGTGTTCTGCTTCCCATCAAGCCTTTGTGCATCTGGTTTTGAGGCCGGATACACGAGGGCAGCGCTTGCCTGTGCACAACAGGCCAGGAATGGCCTGTGTTTATTCACCATAGCTGTGGAAATATCATAAACTCAGGTGAGGGGTCAGCGCAGGTCACATGACGTCTACTTTACTCACAGTGAACACATCATTTCCCCGTACGCTGCGTAAATCTTTCACTGGATCAAAGTGTGCAGCAAGATGGAAGTCATTGTGAGCGCGAGCATGTGAATGATGCGAGTGGTTTTGTTTTGGCCGTTTTAAACAGTTTACATCATGGCTCTTTTCTTGTGTAATTGTGTGAGTGTGGCTGCAGGCTGAAATCACTCAGGAGAAACAGCAAACATCATGATTATTGCATTTATCTTGGTAACAAGCCGCTTGTTTCTCCACAGGGGCTTTGTCTATTCTTCGAGCGATTGATCGTGAAGAGCAAGACGTCTACAACCTGACGGTAGTTGCAGAAGACCACGGATTCCCGCCACACTCCAGCTCTCAGCTACTGACGCTCCAGCTCATCGATGTGAATGATGAGGCTCCGTACTTCCAGGAAAGTGAATATGAAGCTTTTATAGCGGAGAATCAGCCTGCTGGTACCATCGTCCTCATCATCTCAGCGTCCGACTTAGATCAAGGTCATTTCCACACTTCTTGTTTCATTACTCGTACTTGGTTCGTTGTAAGAATGATCGATGGACAGACAGACCGGACAGACGGTCATGCCTTATTCTATATTTTTTTCAAGATAATGTAAAAATATGAAACATTAAAACGTTCAAAAATGTACATTTACCTTAAAATGACAGTTACTACAGGAATAAAATTGCGTTGGTTGAAAAATACGTACAATAAAACTGCTAATTGAAACACACACACACAGAAACTTTTCAAGCTGGACATTTTTTCAAAAGTTGGAAAATGTATAAAAACATTTTAGTCACAAATGAAATTATTTTAGTTTGAAAAATGTTCGTTATTTTTTGTGATTAAGAAGTTTCTTTTGCATTAGTCTGAGAGAACCAACATAGTGAGATGCGATTTGGACTCTGCCTTAAACGTTTCTAATCATCAGAGCTGATCCTGATCCCAGGTTGATCACATGGTTAACGATGTCACTTATTATCACGACTGATTTAATTTGATTTAATTTGAATTTGAAAAAACTTTTTAAAGAGAAAAACCTAAACTCATCACAGAAAGATGAGAAGTTTTTTTTTTTTACTATGTAGCGTGTGTGTGTGTGTTTTGTTTATTTGTTTATATGTTTACGCTAGATTAAGTTGTGGTTTGCGTGAACACACATTCGTGTGAGAAAAGTCCATGTTGTCGTCTGAGGTTGAGGGTTGTTCAGATGTGACACGAACGTCTGTTTATGGGAAAGTTTTTCTCTTAAACTGCTGCACGTCAGGGTAGAAGCATCAGAACCGAAGGATCTGTGGGTTTCACAGCTGCCAGCCGCACGTTCTCCTGGACTCACTCAGGGCAAATAAAACGCTTGCTCATAAACGTGAAGCATGAGAGAGGTAAACAGGTGACACGGCTTCTGCACGCCATCTGCAGAGCTTTACAAACATATTAAAGCAGTGTGTGTTTGCTCGTGCCGTGAGAGGAGTCAATTGTGCACATTCAACACAAACTTTTAACTCCTGCACGGCTAAAATTGTGTTATGTTTGTGTGTTTTTACTGACTGAAAGTGCAAGTCGTCAATTATTTGATTGTTCCACTGAATTAAAATTGTTTAAAAAATTTGTAATCAAATGATTGTTTAAAAAGATATTTAAGACAAACCTTAATATAAATAGCTAGTGGCTATTTAAGAAAAAAGAACAGGACGGATCTGTTACAGTCATTACAGTAGTTTAATGGGGGTCACCAGCGGGTTAAGCCTGATGATTTACACTCTAGTAACCATATGAACTGTCTCTAGGTTCTAATGGATTGATCACTTACGGAATCATCGTTGGAGATGATTTCAGCATTCATCCCGTGACCGGAAGCATATCTACCACCAAAGCTTTGGACAGGGAGGAGCGAGAGCTTTATACTTTAACAGGTATTCAGATTCTTTCACTAAGAGTATCTGCTGAGTTTAAGTTCTCTGTGTGTGCTCTCCTAACAGTTTATGCCAAAGATGGAGGTTCCTCACCCAATTTCTCAAAGTGCACTGTGCATGTGACTGTACTGGATGAGAATGACAACAGGCCGTCGTTCGGGACACTGTACTACAGTCTGGAAGTGCCCGAGAACCAGGAACCTGTGACTCTCTTCACTATCAGAGCCACTGATCCAGATGCTGGAGACAGTGGCCTGATTCACTACAGAATCACTGGTATGTGTTGTGATTATTTGGCATTATGATTTATAATATATATACCGTATATATATATATATACGGTATATATATTATTTAGTATATTATAATTTATTTAGTAATTAACCAGGTAAAACTGTATATATATATATATATATATATATATATATATATATATATATATATATATATATATATATATACCGGTATATATATACACAGTTTTACCTGGTTAATTGAGACACAACAATCACTTTGTTATTTGTTATAACAATTATCTTTTTGGTAAAAGCGAATGTCTCGTGCTCCCTAAAATAAGACGAGGCGTATTGCAAAAATGTCATTATGACCGTTATTGTTCAAAACACATACACACATGGCAAACATACCTTTTTTGATATTTCTATATTTTTGTGTTACTGTGGTGATGAAGACAACACACAGAAGAGCTCGAGAACATAAACAGGATGCAGAACGCCTGGCTTAAAGCGACAGTTGCTTTTTTATACTTAATTATTACTCCCCTACTCTATGACACTTGTTTAGTTCTTTATTTGTTTATTTTTCCAACTTGTTGTCGTTATTTTCGACACTGTCATTGTGCCATTGCTGCGCAGATTGTTTGCCACTCACATTTTTTTTTAGTTTTCGCCGAAAACTGACATGTCACACCATTTTTAATGTGGTACATGGGAAATCTGTGCTTCTCTTTTAAAAATTTTGCTCACGTTTTATGTCTCATGTTTCTACTTTATTTTCAAATGTAGGAATTTATTGTTTAATTTTGCCTGTTCTTCTGTCTTCTATCCATCATGTTTGACCTAAAAACGGACTCTTTGTCTTCAGATGGAGACTATTTCGGTGACTTCCACATAGACAAGCAATCGGGTGTGCTGTCCACCTCAAGGCCTCTGGACAGAGAGTCCACAGTCAAGTACACGCTCACCGTAGAATCTCATGATCAGGGAAAACCTTCTCTCACCAGCTCTGTCACTCTGGACGTCATCATCCTGGACCTGAACGACAACAGCCCTGTGTTTCCCAGCAGCACCTACTCTGTGGAGGTGTCAGAGGACATGGCCATAGGCTCCTCTGTTCTTCAAGTTTCAGCTTTCGATAAGGATGAAGGCCTCAACAGCCAGGTTCTGTATTTCCTGAGCCCACAGTCCAGGGGAATGTTTGTAGTGGACCAGCACACAGGTCAGATCATCACCTCAGCTAGTCTAGACAGGGAAACTGTTTCTTCGTACAGTTTCAAAGTCTTTGCCATGGACTGTTCTGCCGGGAAGCCACGTAACTCCTCTGCCGATGTGGAAGTCCACGTTTTAGATGTAAACGACAATGCCCCCTTCTTCATCACAGACCCACTGATACTCAATGTCACCAGCAGTGGTGTTTCCAGCCTCAAGGTGCTGGCCACTATGAGAGCTGAAGATAAGGACTTTGGTGCAAACGGTTCAATTTTTTATCGCTTTGCGAGCCAAGTCAAAGGCTTCTCCATAAACTCATTGACAGGGGACATCCAGGCCACAGACAAGCTCCATGGTTTGACCCAAAGCCAAAGGACTTTAATTGTGGAGGCCCTGGACCAGGGAAATCCATCGCAGTCCTCCCGTGGCGTGGTGGTTGTGTACATTCGAGAGCAAAGCTATCAAGGCATACGCTTCTCTCGCAGCACCATGGATGTGAGTCTGCAGGAGAATGCTGCCAAAGGTGCGGTTGTGTTAAATGTGATTTTGAAAAATATTTGCACTTTTTAAGCAAGTGCTGTCTCGTTCAGGTACAGCGGTCGTACAAATACAAGCTCGATATCCTGACGGCTCTACCAGTGGCATCAGCTACAGCATCTTTAGTGGAAATAAGCATCAGTCCTTCAGCATCAGTGCTCAATCAGGTACAACTTTAACGGGTATAAACACTTCAGATGTGAATACAAATCTTGCTTAAGGATTATTCACGAATAGGAAAGAGTAAGTGATAAAAGCAAACTTTCCTGTTAATTGCTGTGACATCGCTGCCTTGATGTTCATTTTCTGTTTGTTGTCTAGCATGGCATCAACTGACAATACATCAATTAAGTAAAAATATATAAACATTTATATAGCATACTCATCATTTAAAATAAGCCATGACTCTATTCGTTCGGAGTTTGAAGAATGATTGTGGTGTTTGTTGATTTTGAAAACTTTAAGCCTTGAGAAAAAAAATCTATGAACTATGTGGTTTTGTGAATTTTTCACAGACCACAACCATTGTAAGTTTCACTTTTCATATGGATATTTGTTGGTATTCTTAACAATCTCTGATTAAATGTGTTTTAGGTGAGATCCGGGTGGAGAGCTCCACTGGTCTGGACTTTGAGGAGATGCCACGACTCCGCCTGGTGGTCAAGGCAGAAACTGCATCCTCCAGCTCTTTCATGGCAGTCAATTTTCTCCTGCAAGATGTCAACGATAACTTACCGTGCTTCCAACTGCAAAATTATGTTGCTTATGTTCCAGAGGCGCAGGGGTACGGTCAATCTATCATGCAGGTATTGTTTTTTTTTTGTACAAAAAACATTAGTTGAAATAAAACAAGTGCTATCTTACAGTATTTCACAGAACACAGTATTTCAATGAATATAATGATAAGATTATAAAATCAGCTTTCCCACATCATCTTCTGACTGGCTCATCTTTGCTCTGATCCTCACTTTACTCTAGAAGCTGATGATTGTTCTGCCGTTGTTCTCAGGTTCTGGCCAATGACTTAGATCAGGGTCCAAACAGTCAAGTGACTTATTCCATCAAGTCATCAGACATTAGCGGACTCTTCAAAATCGATCCAGTGACCGGAAGCATCTCGACTGCTGCCATCATGGACAGAGAGATCTGGACACAAACCAGGTAGCTGTTCTTTTACAAGAATTCTTTACTTCAGATTCCATATTCATCAGTATTTAATTCTTCTTGTTAACATTAAACTATTATTTTAATATTTTTTACTATATACAATAGAGGCTTATATACAATGGTGGCATTTTTAGTTTCCGTTTCATACGTGACAGGGATATGAAGATCATTTTTGATACGTATTGGAGAGAACATGTAGTTTTATAGCTTTACACTTATAGCTGTAAGTTTCATACATTTCATACACAGTGATAATTTAGAGTGCTATGTATAATGTGCTATGTATAAAAAGATATCTTACCTCTTAGGCTGTTTTCAACATGGATAAAATGACATTTAGTTTTGTTGTTGTGTCTCCAGCTTGGTCATCACGGCCACAGACCGAGGCGTCCCGCGACTAGCAGGTTCCGCCACTCTCACCGTCATCATTACCGACCTGAACGACAACAGTCCCACTATCCCAGTACCAGCAGAAGTCAGAGTCCCTGAGAGTGAGAATACACTTCCTGCTTTATTCTGCCAGACTTTGAAATTTGTACATATTGGGATTCTTGTGATGCATATCAGCTTATGAAACTTGTGATAAACTAATGGAATCCCCCCCCACACTTTTCAGATACATTGATCGGAACAGTGATTACTCAGGTCACAGGAAATGATGTGGATTCTGGTCCTGCTCTGTCCTATTCCTTGTTTTTGGACACGGATGCAAAAGGGACATTTGGAATACATTGCTATGGAGGGGGTGTGTCCTTGACCGCACCCTTGGATTTTGAGAAGAGAACCTGGTACACACTCACTGTCCAAGCTTCGGACTCCAGACAGCAGACCTATGCAAACCTGACTGTGCTTGTGGAGGATGTCAATGATAATGCTCCAGTTTTCTCTCAGGAGCTCTATGAGGTACTGACCATTAATGTTCTTTTTGTGTTTTATGATGGATACAAAGTTCTAAAATAACAGACTCATAATGGATTAGCTATTACAGTCTAAGTCATGCACAGTAGCATACACAGAAAGCTTTGAATATGACTTATATAAAGAATAATGGAAAAATCTATAAAAGTTGTCCAATAAAATGGGTATTAGCTGTAGTTTTCTGTAGAATATAACTGACAGTGCACCGAGCCGATGTCATTTAAATGTTTATGACATGACAGTGGAGACGAGATGTTTGAGTAATGAGGATTGTGTCTTTTGCAGGGGACTCTGGCGGAACATTCTCCAATAGGAAGCTCAGTAATCACAGTAACTGCTACTGATAAAGACTCTGGAGACAATGGTAGAATAACATATAGAGTCATTTCCACAAGAGAAATGTTTCACATAGACCCAACCAATGGTAAGTTGACAATTTGTTGATTTATGCCCATTCTTTACACTGAAAATCAATCAAATCATTTTTACATATCGGACTAGGGCTGCAACTTATGATCGTTTTTTAAATCGATTAATCTGTCAAATAATTAATTGATTAAACGGACAGCACACATTATTTTATAACTTTATGAAGCACCAGTTGGACCATTTAATATTTTTTGGAATAAAATATTCTAAAATACCTCACAATGTGTTTTCCGAACTTGAATAAACATTTCAAAGCCAAACTTTTGTTTTAAAACTTTAAAAAAATGTATAGTTGCATATTTAACACTGGTGAAAGAAGAAAAATAAACTGTGTCAGTTGTTTTAACAAATCAAATTTTCAAAATACATTTTCATTAATGTAGCGTAACAAAAGACAGTGAATCGTTTAAATTGCCATAGTTAAGTATTAAATTAATGCGTGTATATGGGCAATAACCTGTTTGGGATTAAACACACACAAGACAGTCTTCCATTTCTTTAAATAACATAAGGAACGAGAACAGTTGATTTTTGCTTCAATTTATCACGTCATACATGAATCACGCCATCCTCAGTTGTTCCAAAATGTCCACTTGCTGTTCCAAGCTCTGCGTCTCAGAGAATTAAAAGACGTACGAGTCCTGATGATTTTCCTCTTTAAGTCCTCGTTTGCAATAATCTGCAGTAGATCATTCCATGATGTGGAAAAATATCAAGTAGCAGTATGACTTATGTCTCGTGTTTCTGTAAGATGTCAAATCGATAACAGAAATTCCGTATTCAATTACTTCCATTGTTAATTATAATCGGCAATCGATTAGGTGTTGCAGCACTACAGTGGATTTTAAGTGATTTCTTAAATCAATGACTTGATATAAATAAAACAATAAAAATTGTATAAAATCTTGATAAATAAAAATCAATCAAATGTTTGTTATTGTTAACAAAACTGTAAGTAGTACTTTTTTCTTTGTCTGTTATAACATGACACTGTATTGAGTGAACCATCTGCTGTGTTTAAACCATTGATTTACTTCAGTCTATGTTTTCTTGCATAGGGACTCTTTTCATTAACCAAAAGATTGAGTTTGACCTGCATCGACCTTCCTTGTTGGTGGTGATCGAAGCCAGGGATGGTGGCACACCTGCCCTTACGGCCCTCGCCACAGTTCAGCTCCACGTGTCGGACATAAATGACAATGCTCCTATGTTTCATCAGACGGAATACAGAGCCTCTGTGTCTGAAGACCAAATTCTCGGTTCGACCATTTTGACCTTGGAAGCAATGGATGCAGATTTGTCTAGGGACAACTGTGGCTTTGACTTTGCCATTGCTGAAGGAAACAGTGGAAATGTCTTTCAAATTGAGAGCAGTGTTCGTTATCTTGATGACCACGGGTTTCAGACCGTCGGAATGCTGATCCTGGTTGGGAAACTGGACTTTGAGATTGAGAAGGAATACAATCTCACGGTTGTGGTCTCAGATCGTGGCGTCCCACAACGGAGTTCAAGCGTTCCTGTTTTGATCACTGTCATGGACACCAATGATAACCCACCATCGTTCAGCAGAGCAGAGTACAAAACTGTGGTCAATGAATTAGCAGAAACCGGAACTGAAATACTTCAACTCTTTGCTGTGGATCCTGACTCCATGCCGAATGACAAGGTCAAGTACTCAATCAGTTCAGGAGATGAGTCAGAACTTTTTTCTGTGGACAAATGGACTGGGTCAGTTCGTTTGCGCAGATCTCTAGATAACACAAAACAGTCTTCTCACATGTTCATCATTCAGGCTTCTGATGGCCAGGGTCACTTTGCTCTCGCTCCCATCACTGTTGAAGTTAAAGATGTCAATAACAACAAACCTTATTTCCCTCTAAAAACACTTACAGCAAGCATTTGTGAAAACCAGCCCAAGAACTCTCTAGTTACTGTACTGCATGCCATTGACCATGACAAAGGACCCTATGGGGACCTAAGGTACTTTCTGAGGTATAACTCAGACCGTGAAAAGGATTACTTTACAGTTAATCAAACATCTGGTGAGGTAAGAAGCCACATGATGATTGACTTTGAGAAGATCAACGCCTTTAATTTAATGGCACTTGCAATAGATGCAGGCAACTTTTCAGCCACAGTCACGATTGAGGTGTTTGTAACTGGAGAAGATGAGTACGACCCCGTTTTTCCTGAGCAAGACTTGTCCTTCCATGTACCAGAGGGGGCAAAAAAGGGACAAAGCATTGGGCAAATACATGCAATTGATGAAGATGGAGGAGTGGATGGCATTGTTCTCTATTCATTAGCAAACGCTTCACCCTATTTTGAAGTCAACGTGTCAACGGGAGTGATATCCCTGAAGGTCGATGCCTATCACCGTCACGTAGGTCGGTCCAAAAGAGAGGCACGCCAGATGATGTTGGACATTATTGCCCACAGTCCTTTAGAAAGCTCCCGTAAAGCCTCGACTCAACTTACAATTGACATCTCCCATACGTCTTTTGGCTTGGCCACAGACATGAATGTTGTGCTTGCAAGTGCGATAGTATCTTCCCTAACAGCCATCGTGGTCATCATCATAATTGTTGTGGTAATATTCCTTTTGAGATCCAAAAAGCCAAAGGAACAAGAAAACTCCTCCAGAATTGATTGTCCTGATACGGTTCTTGAGAGCCAAGAAGAGGCAAATGTTCCAATCAATAAGCTGTACCATCAGTCCCTTCCTGGATATGCAGCAGACCAACCTCGAAATGAAGGATGCACGTACACCCGAGGTGGATCCCTCGACCCTTCCCATTCCAGCGGACGTGGGTCTGCCGAAGCGGAGGCGGCAGAAGATGATGAGATCCGAATGATTAATGAATATCCACGGGTTTCCAGCATCACCTCCTCCATGCAGGAACACATAGCTGCTCGTGGGCCAGACTCTGGCATCCAGCAAGATGCTGACCAGCTTTCCGACATTTCTTGTGAACATGGGACGGATGCAAATCAATGGTTCAAAGGCAGAAAGATTGGTAGTGCCAGTGGGACGTTGCTCTCAAGCCAGTTGTCATCTTATCGGGAGGAAGGGGTTTATCATGGTGTTGGTAGAGGACTGAATATTTCACATTCAAAGGATTACAGTTTCCCTGAGGATGGCAAGCCTGCTGTAGATGGGTCTCTTACTGCAATAGTGGCCAGTGACGAGGAGCTGAGAGGCAGCTACAACTGGGACTACCTTCTTAACTGGTGTCCTCAGTTCCAGCCTCTTGCTAGTGTATTTACCGAAATCGCCAGATTAAAAGATGAAAATGCCGCAACTAACCTACGACGACCTTTTCATCTCAAAGTGAAGCCTGACCCCAAGCCTAGAATCGACCCTCCTCCTCTTATTACTTCCGTAGCTCATCCAGGAGCCAAAACCGTTTTACCAAAACCCGCAATTGGTCGAACCTTTCCCCAACTTCCTCTGCTACAACGGTCCCCGATTGATCATGACGGTTCTGTTTCATCAATAGCCATGTCTCCAAACTTCTCTGCGTCACTCTCTCCACTTGCAACTCACTCCCCTTCTATTGGTTCTCTGAAGGGTCGCTCCTCATCTCTCATTAGTACAGCTGAGCACTCTTTAGATCGTGGTGAAGAAACCGAACTGAGGATTTAACGATGCTGGAACATTCACACATCAGACTCAGGAACTCGGTAAAGGACTTCGGCCCCATGTTGGCTCACTGGCAGGCCAGAGGATTCACAATGTGGTGCTTTTGACACCTGTAGATCTATCGCGCAATGATCTACTTCACGGAGGTCGTTCGATTTTTCAATTTCATTTGCACATTTGAAGCGCGGTTAATGTTTGACGTCTATGTTTTGGAAGAGAAATGTTTTATATTTTATATTTTTGTACTGATTTGTTTAGTTTTAATAATGACACGTGTCAATTGGTTGCCATAACCTGTGAGTTTTATTGGCATACAATTATATTTGTATATTAATGGCAGTTTCGAAATTTTGGGTTTCATTTGAAATGTTTGCTGGTGTAAAGTGTTTTAGTAAATAGTTACAGATAGAGTTTAACTTGAAGAGTCACTGTTGAGTTTGTGGCATCAGAATTGTTCTGTTTACATTGGGTTTTTGAAGAGCACTGTACAGTTCCACATCGGGTCAGGCATTTGTCACGTTATTCCAAAGGGCATTAAAATCACGTTTTAGTATTTTTAATAATTGAGGGTTTGGTTTGCTTTCCGCTTATTCATCTTGTATTTGTGTTTGACAAAGTGCCTGATTAAAACATTTTCTAACATGTTAACTACATTCTGGAGTTTTCTTTTGATTTCCGATCTTGTTTGAGCTGATGGAAATATTTGCTGCTGAAACATCAAACATCTCAGATACCAAGTGCATGACTATGTTTTTGGGGACAAACCCTTTCATTTGAAAGAGAAAAGCTGGTATTTAGGAGGTTTTCCATGCTGCATCATCAGTTTTGAGATGGGTTTGTTGTGTCTACACGAGTCTAGAAGGAGCCACATTAAACCGTGTTGTGAGGGTGAGACTGAGTTGTTCTGACACGCTTCACTAAAATGCTTAGAAGGATTTAAAAATGTCTTGTGGCCCTTTATGACACAGTTGCCAAAAAAATGAACCTTTTGCTTGAGCTTTACCCCAAAACTCCCAGCTTCTCGCTGCCGTGGTCTTAAAAATGTAATGACAATAACAACTGTCCCGTTTCAATGGTTTGAGCAGAAGCGGCCGAAAAAACTATTTTTCTCTTTGTCTAAAGGTTCTTTCATAACGATGCCGACCAAACTTGGCAGCCCATCAGAGAATGATATTTCTAGTCACCAAGGGCCCCATATTGTGCTTTTTTAAAAGATTGTCTTGGGTTCGGTCTATTCAAATGCATTTCACTTTCTTTAATCTCATGAAAGAGACGTGAAGTCTCATTTTAACATTTGTCAGTGAAAATACGATGCAAACTTAGAAATGCTTTGACATACATAATGTGTGTATGTGTGTGTGTGTGTGTGTGTGTTTATTCAATTATAGGTTTAGAACCTCATTGTTGTGTATTTCATTCAATTTCCATTTCTAAGCATCATTTTATATCAGCGATGCTAATACGGTATCACTGGCTACTACCTGAAACTCCCAGGAGCCGTTGTGATTTTATTCGGCTTTGATTTTTAAAACCGTACCAGGCTGTTTGCGTGACAAGAAGGAACAAAAAAAACCTCTGAGTCTTCAAAAACCATTGGCACGCAAACCCTAATCTATTTTGGGTGCATGATGCTTTTTTCTTTCTCTTTCTCCCTCTCTTGCTTTAGACTCTACAAAAAAATAACAGACGAGGAAAAGAGCCAGTTGTAGGTTAGAAGAGGTCTGGTTCTCATTTCAGGTCGCCCTGCTTTCCCTGTCTTTTCCTGCCAGAGTGAGAGCTGCTGCGGTGGGGGGAGAGAGAGAGAGAGAGAGAGACGGGCGGATCGGTGCTAAGCTTCCACGGCGCAGACTCCAGGCTTCAGGCCTGTCACTCTCCAGTCCTTGTCACTGACCAACAGCCTGTGACTGGTTCTCATTAATCGGTCCTGCTGCTTGTATTTCAGATTTTTATGCTGTGCTGTATTTTTTATTATTATTGAAAACTCTAGGCATTGAAAAAATTATTGCTCAGGGCCTTAAACATCTGTCATTTAATTTAATGATCGGGATTTTGAGAATTAAAATTTATAGTTCCAAACCTGAGCATTAAGCTGACTGAGACTTGTTCTGCTCTTCTGTGGGTGTGTGCGATGTGTGTGCGCGCGCGCGCGCGCGAGTGTGAACACACATTTACCTGTTATACAATTAAAACTAAACCTTAATATTTGAACGTTGCATTTCTGTGGCTCTCAAGACAATAAGAACTAAAAAAAAAAAGAATGATTGTCTATAATCAGTGGTGTAAAGTACATACTTTGTTGGACTTTGTTATTTTACTTGGCAATTTTTTGGCTAGTTTGTACTGGTACTGAGTATCAAAAACATACTGGTAAGCAATCCTCTACTTGACTACATTTCTTATTGAGCAAATGTACTCTTTACTTTCAAATGTGCTACATTTGAACAAGCATATACCGTTACAATGTGATTGAGCATACAGTATGTAACCAGTCGACACCTTTTTCTACCATGTTTTGGGTAAACGAGGCTATATCGCCATCTGCGGGGTGCTAACGGTACCGGATGCTATTTAGACCTAAATCACATGAACTTGAATTAGCGCTTGACTGAGAATTTGAGTTTGACTGAGACTGACTTTTTGTTCTTTTTTCAATTCTCATTTGTTGCGTCATTTTGAAACATTGAGGTGTTAGATTTTGTTCCTATATTAGGTAATAAAACCACATAAATAACGTTTTTTTTGTTTTTCACATTCCTTGGTAGGGATTTTTTCCTAAATTAAGTAGGTGTAAAATACTTAAGTAAAACTTGTAAAGTATACTTTTTCAAAATAACTTAAGTGTTCTTGGAATTGGTGACTGGTAACTTGTAATTGAGTAATTCTTTTTCAGGTACTCTTTACACCTCTTAACTATAATGTGAGAACCTGACGCAGGGTTGTTTTTTTTTTATATTTTTTTGACCCTAGTGCTCTCAAATGAAAGAGAATTAAAGTCTAGTTTGATTCTTCCTTCCTTAAATAGTCAAGTTTAGTAGTCTGGACATTGAAAGGCTACTAACCCATGGTATTTATAAACAGTAAATTCCGGTGAATTGGGAAACATCAGGACTGAATCATTGTGTTTCATATAACCAACTTTTCAGATTTGTCAGACAAGTCCTGTGTTTGGCAAAATAAGATGAGTTGTACTGAACGTACAAAGACGGAGAAACACAACTCGTTGCTTTTACTACGTAATGCGTTTCTTACTAGCGTTGTGTCTGAAATGAACAATGCTCAGAGCAAATTCTATGATCTAAAACATTTAATGCTACTAACCGATCGAAAGGAGAGCTTGTTTCCATACGACCTCACTTTTAAATTAGGAATGTTGATAATGGAAATGTTAATTGCGGAGTGTGTTAGCGAACCACAAGGATGTCCTGGTTTTCTCACAGTGAAAATTCCAACCTGGTTTTACAAAAAGGATCAAACAGTGGAAAAACCAGAACATTGCCAGACTCTGCTGGAATGGTAATGAAGCAAGGTGAGCCAAGTGAAACTTTATTTAATCACAATCAGGCCACGGGATCTTCATCATCACTCACCGCGTCCAGGAACCGTTGAATCGAGCTGCTGATGTACGTGCTGTGTTTTCTTTATTAGATCAGAAAAACAATTGTCTCCACAAGGCTCTCTGTGAAAGTTCTGTCCCACTCTCCACATTTGAACAGTCTTGAGTAAATGCACTTTTACACTTAAAATCTGCTCAGGGCTGTTCCTGTGCCTTTGTGAAAGTCATAAAGAAGGCCTTGCAACTCCTGACTGCTTTATTACCAGATTCAAGTGAAAATTTACAAGGCGTTGTGATAAATTTAATGCATTAACCCTTCGAGAAAATAAACCTGCTTCAGATTCATGGCAGTAAATAGACTAAAGTTGATGTTTAATGGAACTGTAAAATCAAGGCAGACGTTGTGCTAAAACCCAACGTTAGAGTTTGCAGCACTTTTTATGTCTTTCCTAGGTTTTTTTTTTGTATTGCATGATTGAAAAATTTGTTCAACCACAGAGTGAAGATGAAGGTTTCAGGCTGGCTGTGCATAACAACAAAAAAAGGGTTTTGCGAAATGTCTTTGGGAGAGAAATCCTAGGCCGTCGATCAAGGGAAGAACACGGAAATTGGAATTTCTTTATAGCTTTTCAAAACACTTGAACGACATTGGGCGACAAAGAAAGATTGGAACAACTAGTGAGGGAGAACAATCTGCTGAAGACAACCACAGATTATGAGAATAGTCACAGGGATTTCATACAGTAGGAACATTCCCAATCACAGCACAATGCCTCCCATTTAACAAAGACTCCAAAATGTAGTGAAATAAAAAAAAAAGCATCCAATCAAAAACCAATGAGCAACATACACTTAGGAACAAAGACTCAAAAACTTCCATAACTTAAGAAACCAGGAACACCGACAACACCGGGCAGATCCAGCAACAACACAAATAAAACAAAAGATTTGAAGATGTGATTTCTGGAGATTTTACATGGGAGAGCTGGTAAGGCTAGTCTAAAATCACATGTTCTTTCACAGCGCTAAGCATGTTCCCTGAAAGTGAACAGCATTTATGTTTGTGTGTATATTACATTTAGGCATAAGTAACACGAGTAAACCTGAGTAGAAATGAAGAAACGTCAAAAGTTGAATAGTTTTGTCGCATTCGTTTTGAAACTAATGGTGACGATAAAAAATACATCCTAAACTTAAGAAGCAATACTGAAACTCGAAAAAGAATGTTTTCATCCTAAAATTACTTAGGAAGGTATTAAAATGATGCTTTGGTTGATTCTTTTCATAAACTGTAATGGGAATCTCTTTTACAGATGCCACAAATACATAACTGTTCAAAGCTGTTGCTATACTTTATTTTTAATGTACAAATATACAGCTGAATAAATACATTAAGACTGTTCCAGAACATTCCATGCTGGCTTGGGAATGTCTTGATGTCCTCCTGGAAGAGCTAGAGAAAGTGTTGAGGAAGTCTGCTGTCACATGACGTGGCCCTGGAAGAGCAATAGAAAATGGATAAATGAATGGATGGATGTGTCTGCAAAAATATGTAATGTAATTGAATTGATCAAACTCTAATTTTATATTCACATTTGTCTCAAAATACTTCACACATCATATTTTTTGTGAATAATATTATAGGATGACTTTCCAGAGACTTCGATTTTTATTTCAGACAGATATTTGGACACCTCAATATCACTGTTTTTCCTCTAAAGACTCTACTCCAGGCCCAGAACACGCCAAAGCCGAGGTCCCAGCTGATTTGTGTTGGTGTTACACAAAATAATTGTGTTGACCTTCCCTTTTGCTTAGATTATATAGCAGTGTGTGATGGTCAAATTGCAGTCATTTAGATATTTAGTTAAATCTAGAACTCCGCATATATTGTGAAAGTTAAGCATAATGTGAGCTAGTATTCACTTAAACTTCGCTTTTTAAATTATGTTTCCAGCTGGAACATCATCATTTGTCGCGAGACGATTCAGGAATGTGTGAAACGTTGAGAAATCACGTTTAGTGATTTCCTCTGTTCTAGTCTCTGTGTAAGCGTAAAGACTTTCATGTGCCGTCACATGAAGGTGTGAGATTTATGTTGCTCAGTGACCTCGGCAGCATGTCAGACACACTCAGTGAAGCTTCTGTGGTCAGGAACAACTCTAGCTTCACTGCTTCGTGCGACACTGAGTTGTCTTCTCCGACTCACAAATGACTTGGAAAAGCTCAATCTTGTTTATTTTCAGGAATAATCCCACATGCAGACGCGAAACCCAAGCGGTGGCGGACCAGAATCATGTGAAACACACGTGTGTGGAGAAGGTTTCAAACCACACTTCCTGTTTGTGATGCAAACTCGAGACATCAGTGAACTCATGCTTCTATCACGTCTGGGAGATCTGTTTAAAAAATCAAAAATTGCTTTGCTCGTCTGTCGCTCAAATTTTATGTTTTTAAACAAGTATATTTTGGTGTTTGCAAAACATTAAATAATTGGTTCTATTCCCATATGAAGTACTGCATGACTTTTCATTCACTGCAATCTTTCACACTCAGTGACTAGATCTTTTTGAGCTTATTCTCTAATATTTAAGAAACCCTTATTCCACTGGTGGTCCACACTGGGCACCACATTACTAGTGTCCTACATGTGCTGTCAGATGCTCGGCCTGGAATTGCAACTGGCTGAGCTCTAAACCGCACAGATGTGGTTTGCATTGTTTGACTAGGAAAGGCTACGGCACAGGGCCGAGCTCGGAATCTTTAATGCCCATAAACCAGAAACATCCATGTCAGGGTTTTATCAGCCCCTGTAAAGCAGAGGAGCCTCTGGTTCTAGTTCCACAGTGTTGTTGTAGAGAAATTACAAGAACGTGTTTGGTTTTAAACCAGTGACCCTGTAGGAGTAAACTCTGGGTTTGATGAAATAAAATAAAAATGGTGTGAGACCATGTGCTGATCTATTCAAACTCACTTTTTAGAAAACCTGTTGAAAAACGAGCAGTTGATGTACAATGACAATTATTTTTTAGGATTATGTAAATCATTATTTGTCAATCTTTAGTTATTTAGTCAATTTTTGTCAGTCACTTTTAGAAAATTCAACTAATATAACTGACATTATTGGTTTATTTTAGAAAATAATGTTTTGTTAAAATAGTTTTTAAGGCTTGATTCATAGTGATATAAAAAGTGTTGTAAGAGAGACCTTGTAGTAGAACTTCTTCTACATGCTCTTCAAGGAAGGAAGGATTGTGATTTTTTTTTTTTTGAAGCTTTAAAACCTTTCAGTTTAATGGAGAGACGTTTTTTTTTTCAAGGACATCGAATCCCAAAACATTCAATTGCTTTACAATATCAATATTATTCAGACTGCTTTAGAACAGCAGTGTGTCTGACACTAGAGTACAGTGTGAAGTGTTTCTCTGTCTGTGGACTTTTTTTAAGACCTTTTCTTTGAGACCTTCTTTCTCTGTCCTTCTCTGACTCCACACAAATCTGTGCTCTGATGCCAAACACAACACAGGCGTGTGATGTAAATCACAGGAGGAAGACACTGGACCCTTCTAGAAAACAGCCAGTCAGGATTTCTTGTGTTCGAGAGTCCAGGCTCCAAAAGTCTGTAAACGAAAGACTTGCCTTTCAGAATCACAATTTGACAGAAAACAAAGAAGTCGTAAAATCTCTGAGAGATGCTAATAAACTTGAGAATTCCGTGATGATGATGATGATGATGATGATGATGATGATGATGATGATGATGATGATGATGTTAAATCGCTTCGTTCAGACACGAATGTACAAAGATTCTCAAATCACATCATTAACAGGTCTGAAAATCACTTCTGGATGTCTGATGCGCTTGTGATTGGGATTGTGCAGATTTGTTGTTCGTAAGTGCATGTTGAATTCTTGCTTCTAGTAATATACAGTATTTTTACAATAAATATATCAAAGAAAAAATTAAAAAGAATTATTACAGATGTACGATATATGAAACATGTCTTTCGAATTAAATCAAGCAATATTTAATCATGAAACATGAATATGATCTGTGGAAGAAAGCAGGTTTCACTGTCACCACACATTCTTGCTATCTGATAATGGAAAGTGTATTGTAGAGTGTTGTTGAGGTTCGTTTCCTGTAGGGAGGACTGTGCTGTGACCTCAGACAGGGTCTAGAGTCAAGACAGATTCATGATAGTCTGTAATACGTGAGTTCAGCTACTCTTGCACTAATAAGGAAAAGTAGAAGGTTTTGGCATGACACAATCCAGACAGAGACTCAACTTATGGTCAGAGAGGGAAATGATGATGAAAAGCTGCAATAGAAAAGCATCCCGAAAATGGCCCTGAATTATAATCAGAACAGACAAATACTCAATTCAAACGAAGCATGAGAAATGTAAGTTAAGATCAATGTACAGTAATTTACTCATTGTGTTTTTAATGGAAACAAGACGATGAGCTTCTTTTTTTTTTTAACCCAACCAAACACTGACCTTCAGTCATCATGCATCATTTATGATGACCACTTCATGATTTATGATGACCACTTCATATCATTTATGATAGTTAATGGGCACTCAGGACTGAGAGGGATCCATAGCAAACGGTCTAAATGGCGAATTTGCAGAGGTAATCCAGAAAACAGTGGTCAGGCAAGAAAAGTAGCAAAACATCAAAAACACATCCATTAAAATAACCAAAACTAGTAAACTACCGTACAAACCCATAAAACTAAAACTCTGACAAAACAGTACTCTGACAAAACAGTAAGTACAGTTCACATGGGTTTTAAACGGATGGATGGATGGATGGATGGATGGATGGGTGGGTGGGTGTGTGGGTGGATGGATGGATGGATGGATGGGTGGGTGGATGGATGGATGGATGGATGGATGGATGGATGGATGGATGGATGGATGGATGGATGGATGGATGGATAGATAGATAGATAGATAGATAGATAGATAGATAGATAGATAGATAGATAGATAGATAGATAGATAGATTTAATAAAGTTTAATAAAAGTTTAGAATTTCAATGTATTTAGTTCGCACAGTTTGTGTTTGTGAATATGATTTATAATAAGAAATCATGAAAGAAAAGAACTAAACCATAAATTATTCAAATGTAATTTTTAATTGTATACGGAATTTAACAGAAAACCAGTTGTTGAAACATTTGAAATGCGCTGATATGGTTATACTTTTTTGTTCTTAAGTAATCTTGCATCATTGTGAACTAGCTGAAGTTTTTTTCATTATTTACCAGCCGAGAAATAGAACTTCACAAAAGAGTGTGTGTGTGTGTGTGTGTGTGTGTGTGTGTGTGTGCGGACTTAGGATTTAATTTAGGAAAGTTTAGAAAGAAATATATAGAAATTCCCTGCCCATAGAGAGGCTTCTCTACATGGCATTGCGTGCAAATTGTGTGCGCAGATGCTGAGATCTGACCACAACTGACTTTCACTGCAAACACTTCAGACCCAAACAAATCCGTTCACCACTGGTTTATGGCTCGTTTTCGTGATTAAGCAGGTGAATTTTAGTGTGTTACAGGCAGGTCGGTAAAACTGCTTGTTACCGTTTTTTACAGGCTTCTCTCACGAAACTGTGGCAGCCAAAACCGAGAGAAAAGGGATTTTGGTAATTAAAATAAATGGTAATTAAGCTTCAGGTCTTGGCATTTCGACGTGAGGAAAAGTTTAAAATTAACATGTATAAAAAATTATCTTTAATATCTGTGTATTACTACGGACAGTAAGACAGATATAGATAGATGGATGAATGGATGGATGTGTAGATAGCTAGATAGACAGACAGTAAATTTGGATTTTTGTTGGTTTATGGGAATTGCTTGTTTCTCTCACTTTAAGATGTGTATCAGAAGAGAAGAAGTCTGACGTTTGAAGTTCAGTCACGCATTTTGTGAATCCATAACTTTGATGGATCGTATCTACAGGTCCAACAGCCAGGGAGAGGAAGAGAGTTTGAGGCTTTGTTTGAAAGGGCACATTATGAGGACTCGAACGGGCCCAGGTCCATATGCTGCACGGTGTAAACATGGAGCCGTGTTTGTAATCACTGAGTAATGACATCTACAGCGTGGCGTCTTGCCATCTTTTTCTCTCTTTTCTCCCTCTAACCGCTGGCAACATCTGGAGACACATTTAATGAGCATTAAAACTGTGACGAAAAATATTTACCACGTGGAAGGAATTGAGCGGGAAGCTGCTATAGCATTTCAAACACAGTGAGCTTAACGTATGGTTTTCTAAAACTTTCCTTTCTCAGAGTATCAGGACAAGTTAAGGTTTAAATGGATTATAAAGTAAGTCACTAGAGAAAAGAAGAAAGTGAAAATGTAAGATGAAATTTCTCAATATGGCCATTAGGGTCCTTATCAAAATTGTGATGAATTGAATTATGCAGTAAAGCTACACATACACATTGAGGTGAACACACACAAACCTGGAGCAGTCAGACAATATTAAATGTGTAATTGTAATTCCACTTAGAAGATGAATGCGATTTGAAATAACAACCTAAACCTTTAAGGTAAGTTTTAAGCAAATAAGAACCTCATGTTTATGTTAATATTCATGATTGTATGTATATACAACTTAGAAACACAATAGAAATATAATAATAATATTATTTAATATTATAATAAAATAATACAATAAGAAATATTTTTCTTTCTTATGATTCAACAAATAAAACTTTAGTGTCATGGATTTAATACTGAACAGAATAAATGTGAGCCTGGAGTCATTTTGGCATGCTCATTTACATAAGTTTTTTCTTGTTAGCAGTATGAATAAACAATGTTTATGTTGTAGATTTTAAGTTTATTAATAATGTTATATTTGATTTAATAACTAAACACAAGCATTTCCCCCTATTTTTGTCTTTTGCATAAAAGTCTGTTTTATGAATCACACCAGGATTTGAAAGTGCATGAAAGAATGTAGAGGTCAAAGGTCAAGAGTTGAAGCATGTGCTTTTGAAGAGTTAAACAGAGGCTTTTCCAATTTCTCACTTCCTTCTCCGACCTGATTCACTTTAACTTTTAAAGGTGAAGCATGTGAGATGTTTCACACAACATTAGCATATTTTCGTTTATGATTTAGAAACAGACTTTCCTCTTTGGCTTCGGAAGCATGACAGATATTAGAGAATAAAAGATGGTCTCAACAAGATGGATAATTGTTTATACACAATGTCTCCAGTTAGACTCAATTTTTTTTATTATTGTTGATCAATGAACAGTATACCTCATAACAGGCAAAACCTCAAAACATACATTTTGCCAAATGTAGATGACCTTAATCTTTATCCGGGTTCCCAGTGACTGTCCTTCAAGATTGAAGACGGACCTTTTAGATTCAGTCATAAGGTTTAAACATCTCTAATTAAGTGGGAAAATGTGTTTTGTAAGGAATCAGATTTTTATGTATTACTTTTTTTTTATTTAATGCGGGTAGATCTTTTATTTAATATAAAAATATAAAAATATTTTTTTTCCTTATTTTCTCACACTCGTATATATCCCATAATACAGTAGTACAGTAGTGACCTTAACTGGCAATTTCACCCTCACTTTAGAGACTAGTTGAAATTGATTCTCGTTAGAGATGACACACCAGAATGAGGCAAGAGAAAGTTGAAGGAAACAGGTAATTTGCATATACAATTATTGAGTCAAAAAATAGGATGAATATTCGACTCCTGCAAATTTTCCTTTCCCTAAATCTGGCCATCTACGAAATGTTTGGAGGCTCCGGGTGCGATTCCTAATGCGATACTGCCACCTACTGGCCACGCGCCATGTTCACAAGGATCAAACGTTTCATCCCTCAGCGTTTCTGAATTTAGAAAAAAACGTTAATGTTATGTAACGTTATGTATATTATGATAAATAATATATTTTTTTCCTCAATACAATGTATGCTGTACATACATTACAGTACATTACAGTAGCCCTGAAGAGTATTATGTCGTCACTTCCGTTGACGGGGAACGAGAAGGATTTACGTTACCGAGCGACCGAGAGGATTGTCAGCCCGAGGAGATTATTCGCTCTCCGGACAGACTGTGGTGATTTAGACGTTTCACGTATCCATAATGGAATCTTCCTGAACGCTGCGCGGTGATTCAGCTCGATGGTACAAACGGCTCACCGGTATGTGAAGCGGCCGCGGCGGCTCGAGCATCCTCCGCCCGCGGTGACACGTAGCGACGCTTGACCTGATCGTGCCGCAGCGCGTCATGGCGTCTGTCCGCGACATTTAATCCGCTTTTCTTCTGCGATGTTCTACGATTCTCTCTTGTTAGTTGGGATTGTGGGTGCCGCATGAAGAAAAACGCACAGATTTATGTCACGTTCGTTGTTTTGTACAGTGGACCCACACACGCACACACAGCAATATTAAAACAAAAAGATATTTATAATGTGCAGCCTTCAATATATGTGTGTAAATGTGTGTAGCCTTCATCATAGCTGTCTTTTTGTCTAACTTTTGTGTCTGTGTCTCTGAAACTTCGTCTTTGTTTTCCTTTATGTTTAAATAATGTACGTAAATATTAAACACAAACATAAATAGAGAGACAGGTAAAAAGGCAAACAAACAGATAAGCAGTGTTTGTTTTCATCCGTTTGCTCATCTTTCTGTCTTTTTATTTGTGTTTTATATTTTTTGTACTTATTTCATTATATCATTAATTTTCATTTATTGTTTTATCTTTCCTTCTCTGTAAGTCAACTCACTAGTCTATCTGTTTTATCATTGTTGTTGATATTGTAAGCACTTGTTTTGTAGATAATCATCATGGCTGACAGTATTTTGGGAAAAGCTGCCACTATGGAGATACCCATAAACAGCAATGGTGACAGCCGGACAGCAGAAGACGATGGTCTGGAGCAGGTAAGTCCTCTTGCGTCACACACGGCATGACTCCCTGCACGTGTGTCACATCAGTGAGCGTTTGTGTCTGTCTTTCTGTTTTGACGTTGTCTCTTCATGTCTGGATCTGCGCAGGCGGCTCAGGTTGGTGGAAGCTTAGATGAGGTTGTAGATTCTCTGCTTCAGGACTTTGGGATCATCCACATATGATGGAGCCTGTGCTTGCACCCGTCACTGACACTAGACAGTTGCTCCTCTAGTGTTTATTCTGCACAGATGATGATAGATGTGTGTAGCACTGCAGTGTTACGGTCCATCGTCTCCCTCTCATCTCTTCTTGTTCTTCTGTCGCTGACTTTCCGACTTCTTTCGCTCATGTAGGACCTGCAACAAGTGATGGTGTCTGGGCCGAACCTGAACGAGACCAGCATTGTGTCTGGTGGCTACGGAGGGGCGGAGGGCATCATCCCCACCAGCTCCATCAAAGGTGAGTCAGTCATTGAGCATTGTGCTGAGATGTTGGGTTCAGTGCAGTGAAATCTCAGCTGACGTGTGTTCAGGACCGGCTGTGCAATTCAACCAGGAGTATTTTAACAGAAGATGCGGTAGCGTCCCCAGACCAGGTGTCTGCATATGCATGCAGATTTTACTCCGTTTATTAGCTCTTTCTCTGGCACTTCGGTCCTGCTTTTCTCTACTCCTCTTGCACTCTCAGTCTCTCTCAACCTCACTTTCTCCCATCAACAGTTCAGCAGTAAGCAATGGAATTTTCTTTACAGGTTCCGAGGACAGTGGCATGTTGGATGCATGTTTGCATCTGTGGCTGCTAAATAAACCTTGTCTGCCTGTTACGTTTATTATACAGGAGTTTTTCGGATGGTTTTAATTTGATTTGTTCTGTGCATTATATTTCTTTAATGCATCTCTATGTTTTAACACAGAGTTAAAACAAATGTTTTAACAAATTAACACAGATGAAATATCAAAACTGACACTGTCTGTGCTTAAATTAACACACACAAAATAGTTCTACAGAAAAACAATTAGCCTTAAGTTTGATTCTGTTGTGTGCATTAGTGCTATAGTTACAGAACATTAGTAAGTTAATAAAATGTGGAAAACATACGCAAATAGATATTTCCTCAGTGGGGATGTATTTTTTTTTATTTAGTAATAACCATCAACTGAATACAGTCAGTTTTGTGACGTTCATCATCATAATTGAAACCTTTTTGTTGTTTTTACAGCTAACTGTTTCTACAAATGTCCGTTATTGTCTTTTTTAACCATCTATCCCATTTCATTTTTTTTGCCGCCATCATTTTGCATTACGGTCTACCATGTTATGAATATTGATATACTGCATTTTCATGCATACTATACATCTTAGTGTTTTTCTACTGAAGGCATTCTGACAAATATACTTACATAAAGAATTGCGTAAATGTCATGACTATGAAAATAATGACTAAGAATATTACAAACCATTCATCAGACAGTCATCATACATACACTAAATATGTAGTCAAATATCTTACATATCTTCCATTTTAAACTGCATCACATACCTTGATCATACTTATGCGCTACAGTAATCTATTCCGTTTAAAACTGGTAGTGACTGTTAACAGTCTTCAGTTCAACTTTTAAAGTCAGGGGTGTTTGTTTAGAACCTCCTGGCATTTTAGTGGTTATTGCAGTGTACATGCGTGAAAATGTGGTGCAGTATTTACACTAACCTCAAACTTCACTGTCACCCACGATTTGCACTAATCCTTCCATCACCCTTCCACTCTTCATTCATTCCAGACATTCGCTCCAAGTCCAGGGGCATCTGTCCCAGCCAATCAGCCGCCAGTCGCATCGCAAAACAGGCGGAGTATTCTTCAGGTATCAGCAGGTGTCACCTGGACCTTATTTACATTACATTCATTCAGTTCATGCTGTTGTGATGGTCTTTCTTTTTATTTTACGGTGAAACTCGGTGTACAAGATGTATTAGTTTATCACATTGTTTTAACCAAAATGTTTGAACACTGAAACGATTTTTTTCTTAATACTGCATAGGAAACACGCTCACAGCTCAACCCGGAGCATAACACATATTTTGTGCTTTTCGTGGGATTACAAGAAAAACTGCCTGGCTAAATTGTTTTGCTCACACCAATCCTTGCAATCTAAAATGTTTTTATCAAAAATATGTGTTCACTAAATCAAATGATTTGTTGTGATAAATATAGGATTTCTGATTGTGAGCTTTAATTTTCAGCTTCCAGCATGCACCACAGTAATAGCAACCCATCCATGACATCAGAAGATGCCTCCAGAGGAGTCGCTGTTGAGAAATTTGATAGCGTGAAAAAGTGGAGCATCAACACTTACAAGGTATTGATCGAGCAAATCACCAAACTTTCAGAACTAGTTCCACACCACTAAACCCTCTCATAACTAGAAAAGAAAAAGGTAAAGTGTGTGAGTATGTCATCATGGTCACCAGCGATCATATAGAAATTGTGCTCTGCATTCAACCATCCAGTGAAGACACACACACACACACTTGTGTGAACCCATACAACACATACAGTGAACACATACAAACAAGAACAGTGGGCAGCCTTAAATCGTGACGCACGGAAAACATGTTGCTTTAATAACAAGCAAAGCAAAGATAAACAAAGTGAAGAATTTTTTAAGAATATTGTAAAAAAAAATCTAGTTGTCTTTTTTCAATGCATTTTATTGTGTTGTTATGGCTATATTAGGGAGTTGTGGTCCAGTGGTAGAGGACTTGGACTAGTGTCCAAAAGGTTCGAATCCCCCCTACAAGTAGTTCTACAACTAAGTGTCCATGGGCAAGACACTGAACCCCCACATGCCCCCCGGGCGCTGCACCGTGGCTGCCCACTGCTCCGAGTTCATGTCTGATCGGATGGGTTAAATGCAGAGAAAAAAATTTCCCCATGAGGGACTAATAAAGGTTCGATTTATTTATTTATTATTTATTTATTTATTTATTATTTTATTTATTACTTGATGTGATGTAATAAGAGTGTTTTGACATCAGCTGCGTTTGTGTTTCTTCATCAGTGCACAAAGCAGATGTTCTCCGAGCGCTTTGGTCGTGGAACCAAGACTGTGGATCTGGAGCTGGAGGCCCAGATTGATGTTCTGAGAGAGACTAAGCTGAAGTACGAGCGTATTCTGAGACTGGCACGAGAACTCACCAACCATTTCTACAACATGGTGCAGACGCAGCAAGTCCTTGGTGACACCTTTGCTGATCTCAGCCAAAAATCTCCTGAACTACAGGTGCGTTACAGTTCTTTACTCATTCCATTTTTTTCATGTATGACAAATGACTGGCACGTGTGTTAAAGCTGATTGGCGCCACTTTGTGTCATGTAGTATATGGTTAATAGTTTATTGAAAGTTAAACTAAATCTTTACTTTTTTTAAGATTACTTGCCACAATTGTGTAGAATTTTCTGATTTTTATAGCCAAATAACACATTTATTTTCACAAATTTCACAAACTGAGGAAAAAAATGTCATTGTATGTTTATTACAGTTAGTTTTAATTATGAGCTTTGTGTCTTTAACTAGACTATCACTTTAACTAGATTTTATCGAACTCATAGTAGTTTTGCAGGCTTTAAAGGCATAAGAAGTTGAGTCTAATCCAATTTTAACCTGTTTAGGACGAGTTTGGCTACAATGCAGAGACACAGCGACTGTTATGCAAAAACGGAGAGACGCTACTAGGTGCCATAAATTTCTTTGTGTCTAGTATTAACACGCTAGTCAACAAAACAATGGAGGACACGCTCATGACCGTCAAGATGTATGAGAATGCAAGGTAATAGCAGATTGTCATTTTTTTCATAGGTTAAAGCATTCCCTTAAATGTGAAAATAATTAAAGGATGTCATAGAAAATCACTTGTGCCTTCATTGAAGCTTGTGTCCTAAAAGATGTCACATGTTTTACGTGAAAATAAAGTCACAGTTAAAGCTCTTTTAAGCGTTACCTTGCTGTTTCTTTTTTTTAAAGCTAAATTTGAAGAGACGTTGACACGACATTGAAGGAACATTTAAAGTCGTTCTTTTTTTGTCTTTCAGGCTGGAGTTTGATGCCTACAGAGCAGATCTGGAGGAGCTGAGTGCTGGTCCACGGGATGCTGCCGCCATGATGCGCATTGAGATGGCTCAACAACAGTACCAGACCCAGAAGGACAAGTATGAGCGTCTGCGCAGTGACGTCACCATAAAACTCAAGTTCTTAGAAGAGAATAAGGTAACAAGTCAAATCTTTCCACAATGATAGTCATGTTTTTGTTTTGTTTGTGTTTTTCATATTGAGTTTAATTTCAAGTATTATTTATAAAGTGTTTTGTGTCATCATAGTGTCAGTGTAAATTGTCTCATCCTACTAAATCAACTGTCCGTTTACGTATTTTACATGTTTTTGTATCTGTGCATCAACTTCAGATCTCAGCAGAATGTTCTTAGCATTTAGCAATTATTATTTTTTTTTTTACCATTTTTACATTTGTTATTGATCATTATGTTATGCACTAATAACACAAAATTTTAACAATTAATCACAGTGTGTATATTTTGGCTTTAAAAGTGTAAATTCAGCATTAATCAAAATTGCATCAAATACTTGTATGCTATTTATTTCAACACAAATATTGTCACTCGTTTTCTTGCTTTAAATTTTCACACTGCCACTGTTGTCAAAATCAATTTATTCGGAAAATAGTCTTTGGATATTTCAAAATCGGTTCAGAACATTTTGATTTGGCATGCCAAAGTTGGCTCATTTTGGGTTTCATAAGAGCTATCCATTGCATATGAGTTGGGCTTTTTGTAGGGCTCTGAAGCTCTCATGATCTACTGTGTGTAATTTCCAAAGATTCACAGAATCTGGAACAACCCTATAGAACACCTTTGGGATGAATTAGAGCAGAGACTGAGAGCCAGGCTTGCTCAACCAACATCCGCATGTGACTTCGCTTTTAGAAGAATGGACAAAAAATCATATAAACACACTTCTCAACCTTGTGGATAGTCTTCCCAGACAAGTTGAAGCTGTAATAGCTGCAAAATGTGGACCGACATCATATTGAACCCTATGGATTAGGAATGGGATGGCACTTAAGTTCATATGTGAGTCAAGGCAGGAGACCGAATACTTTTGGTAATAAGTGTATGTATGATAGCTGAGCAAAAAGAAGCCTGTATGAGACCACATTACTTTTCATAAACTTGAGCAAAGTCTCTCCTCAGTCCCCAGATGTTTGCAGACTGTTGTAAACAAAAGAGTTGTTCCAACCTCTTTGTGATTCTTGGATTAAACATGTGATGTGTCGTGCGTCGATGCATGTGTTTTATTCTGCAAAAAATATTGAACTTTGAAACGTACTGTTTTATTCACAATTTGTACTTTGAAACGTACAGTCTGTTTTACTCACAATTTGTAGTGAAAAATGTTGATACGCATTATACTTCATAAGAAAATACGAGACTCGAGTTCCAACCATGCTTTAGTTGTTACAATAGCCTTGAAGTGCATTGTAACACGTCAGTCACTTGTGTAAAGATTGTAATAGTAAATGAATCAGTTTCAGATGACGTTTTACAGACTGAATTGTTCCGGAGAATCCACTGACATGTGCTTTATTTCAGGTGAAGGTGATGCACAAGCAGCTGCTGCTCTTTCATAACGCCATCTCCGCCTATTTCGCCGGGAACCAGCAGCAGCTGGAACAGACTCTCAGACAGTTCAATGTCAAGTTGAAGCCTCCGGGTTCAGACAAGCCCTCGTGGCTGGAGGAGCAGTGATGAAGACCGGCATCCCGAGAAACACTCTTCATTTTAAGCACGGATAAAGAAAATTCTCTTCGTTTGCAAGGTTTTGGAGTCGAACTGTGTTACGCCTGCCTTAATTTGCATTCAGCATTCACCCCTGAACTCTCCATAGTCAGATTTCACAAATCTTTTAAACCCTTCATTGTTTTCTGATGCATTGATCTGTGTAGGTTTTTCTCTTCTCCTATGGACAGATTTTAATTCTTGGAGATGTACTGAAAGAATGATGTGCATTTGATTTAAAAGTGCGAGGGGTGCGTGAACAGAGGTGTCATAAAGTCATCAATCGTTTTATGTTGTAAAGTGTCACATATGAAATTAAAGGAAATGGTGTCAGTATAATGAGTTTGGATTGTGATACTGTACTTTCATTGTTGGTTGTGAATGAACTGAATTTTCTACAGATGTGGACAAAAGCTTTTTTAATCCCAAGAGAGCAGTTTCCCATGATTGGATTGATCTTCTTTAGCTCTGTAGTCAAATACCAGATTAGATCACAAATCATTGGAATATTTGCCTCTTGCAATTGAAGTGAACTGTATCTGTCTTCGAACGCAGTATCACCTCTATAACAACAGGAGTAATTTTCAGTATCAGATAATATCCGTTAAGAAACAATAGATTTATCTGAAATAAATTAAATGTTTAGATCAATGGCTACCAACATGACATTTAAACTTCAACATTGATTTCATGTTTTCCCTTGGGATTGAACCCTTGACCATTGGTTGCAAACAGAAGACCGACAGATTGAGTCACAGAGAAGCTGTATGTTTACGCATATATGTTTCTAAACAATTTTAGGTTCAAACTTCTCCATGTTTGTTTACATTAAAATGCATTTAGCCATAACTTCTAGAAACACGTCTTTATAAAACGCTTATTCAAAGTTCAGGAATTAACCACACAGGATGAGCATATACTGTACAGGTAATGTATGCAACCATATACATTAGTGATAACCTGTATCTGTTCGTTTGAAATTAAGAGAGGCTGAAGTGACATTTTTTTTTATTTACAAGATTTTTGATTTCTTTAATTATTCTAAATGTGTTGTTTAATCATTTAATATGACCTCATTTGTGATTCTTGCATTTTGTCCACGTGGGTTCTGAGGAAGCGCGTTACAGTAATTCGGTGGATGATGTCGGTGAGTGATCGCGGCGTGACGTGTGAAACAAGCGCTGACGCGTTTCTGGGCGTCAGTTACAGGTGAGAGACGAGCAACTGCGGAGTCGACCGCTTAAATCTCGAGCTCACGGGCAGAAATGGACTATGTTTTCCTCTTCGGGATTTTCTCGAGTTGCTAATTTTGGAAATCTGACGTTTGGAATCATATCAAACGAGTAAATCAAGGTGTTTTGCTTGTTCAAAAAACTAGTGCGTAAGAGTGGTACACTTTAAAAAAGTAGTAATCTGTGTTCTCATGAAATGACTTTAACTCTTGAATTTGTGAGTATCCGCCTCACTTTGCTTTAAATGTATTATAAGTGTATTTCTTTCTTTTTCGATTTTAGCATGACGCTTCTCTTGCAACTTCCCTAATTCATTCCATGGCTCGACCACAGCAGATCTGGACACAAGCCAGAAGAGATGTGCTTTTTCTTTCCTTCATTTTTAAAAAGGGGTGACGCGACAATATATTTACAAATAGCACTTAAAAAATGACCCCACCACCTCCTCCACCACCTCCTCCTCCTCCACCTCCTCCTCCACCACCTCCAGCCCCTGGTCTCTTCCCCGGTGGAAGTTTGTTCTCCAGAGGCCCTTCACGAGCCTCCAAAATGCGTAATTTTAATTGGGAGGCCATTCCTAAGGATACTGTTCTTGGCCGACACAACATCTGGACTGAAGAGAACCGGGAGTTTGAACTGGACACTAAGCGAATGGAGGAGCTGTTCAGCCGTGATGGGCAAAAACGAGTCCAGACCACGGTCCGCCGCAGTGTTCGAGACTCGCCTGTGAGCGCCGCTGGTCCAGACATGGTGAGTAGAAGGCAGATAGTAAACTGAGTCTACCTTATTTCACTGAAAGATTAGCTGAAGGTGAATGTTATTAAATATTATTTTGGTGCTCAATTATGTCATCATCAATTGTTAGTGTCTGATTTCACTACATCTTTATTTGCCTGTGACTTTATCAGGCCTTTTCTGAACCTCCCTAGTTTAACCAACCATGTGGTTAGTTAACTATGAACTAAGCTTCTGGATGTTGTTGTTGTGTATTTAATCATGACAAGGATCCTTCATGATAATAATTTTTTGCCATCTTAAATGTGATTGGTAATCATGGATCGTTTGAGTCATCAACTTTGATTCTTCCAGGTGTCCATCCTGAATCCCAAGAAGAACATGAACATCTGTATCTTCCTCAAGCAGTTCAGGAGGTGAGTGTGAGGTTCTTTAGCTCCAGCACATATTTTCTAGTGATTCCTGTTCTGCTTCGTGCCAAGGAACCTGCACGTCAAGGCTTGTTGACTCATGCTGTTTTCTGTGAAACACGCGGCTGTTACTGACTCACCATGTGGAAGTCGCTGCTTCCACTTCCTCTGTATGTTTCTCTCTGATATTTTGTGGTGGAGGTCGTCTTCCCTTTGGCTCAGTCTTTTGTTTCAGCATTATTGTTTGTAGGGTGTGTTTTTATTTGGGTTAAACTATGCACCTATTTTCTCAAGACGAGGGAAAATTGTTCAGACTCAGTGTTTCTTCTGAAAATTCAGGTGAAAACATCAGAAATCAACAAATACTGAAGTGTCAAATAGTGATACGTGATCCTGAAACCCAAACTGCCTGCAACGAAGCTTCTGATTCAGTCTGAGATCTTCTTTGTCTTTCCAGGTCTTTGAGTGAGATGATCGATGACGTTGTCCAAGGCAATGGGGAGAATTTTGGAGCTGGGAAACTGAAGGAGTTGTGCAAACTGCTGCCAGAGGAGGGAGAGGTGAACCAAACCCGTCTGATCCTATGAAGCTGCTTTTAAACCCATTGTGCAACATTCTGCGTTTCCACATGGAGCCGATCATTATTTCTTGCTTCACGTCGTCAGGTGCGGCAGCTTCAGGGTTTTCGAGGAGACTTTTCAGCTCTGTCTCAAGCCGATCGATTCATGGTGCAACTAGTCAAAGTCCCATGGTGAGTGGAGAGAAGCACCATCTGCAGCTATTGATTCACAAGTGTGAATCACTGCAGCTATTGAAGTCACGTTGTCTGTTTTCATAGTTATGAGGAGCGCTTGAGCAGTTTGGTGCTGAAAGAAGAGTTTCCTCACGTCATGAATGAAGTCGACCACTCCATAAATGTCATGACCTCTGCTGGACGAGGCACGTTTGAAGCTCTGTGTGAAACACGGCTGTTTTATTTAATCTAATCCTTGTGTGGATTGATTCTTAGAGCTGCTGAACTGCACAGATTTACACTCTGTCATCAGGCTGGTGTTGAAGACCGGAAACTACATGAACTCTGTGAGTAAAGTCCATTCATGCCACGTGTGTTGTGTTTATGTGTGAACACTAAAGTCTGATTGGCTCTGTGTTGTAGGGAGGATACGCAGGCAGCGCAGTGGGATTTCGAATGACTTCTCTTCTCAAACTTGCTGATACTAAGGCCAACAAACCTGGAATGAACCTAATGCACTATGTTGTGATGGTAGATGCTTGCTTCACGTGTCTGGTTCTGGAGATATGATCTGTGGTTCAATGGTTCTCTGTGTGCCACAGCAAGCGCAGAAGATTGACCCATCACTGCTGAATTTCCCAGAGCAGCTTCAGCACATTGGAGATGCTGCACGGTACGAACAAAAAATGCAGCACTTCTTAATGGATTCGTCTTCTCTTTACATGGTCTAAATGTATTAATCTGCAGTACTAGTAATTCATATCACTGTCTCGATTCAGTTATAATAAGCTATAAGTGCATAAGTTATAAGTTAATAAGCTATATGCTTATAATAAGCATAATAATAAGATATGATCAATTTTTTTTTCTTCTACAACAACAACATACTGTACGCTTGCATCTGATGTCTTGAATAGAAAATGGATTATCTAGAACTCTCTCTTAATTATTCTTAAACATTTAAAAATTCCTAATTCTCAAATTAGGAGCATAGAGTAAATGCTTTCTATGATTTACATGAGCCTTTTTGTAGAACGTCGCATTTACACTAATTTAAAGAGGTCAGTTTGAGTATACGTGTTATGTTGTCTGTATTGTTCAAAACAGGATTTATAAGCAGGAGATCGAAAGTGACTTCCAAAAGCAAGTGAGTGAAGTGGAGGTCTCACGGCAGAAGGCCGAAAAACAGCTGGATCTGCAGGAGCAGATGAAGGACTTTCTGGACGTAAGAAGCAGTGTTGTCATTGCAGATGTTGACCTATTTGTTTTACGGCTGTTTTTAGCATCGTAAATGTTACATTTTCTATTTGGTTAGATTTTTTTGCGTATGAGACGTTGATTTGTATTTTCTTGTAATTTCCCCATCTAAATATTAAGTTGCGTGTTTTCTGGTTGCTTTTAGTGTGCCGAGAACAGGTTACGAGACACAGACGCTGCTTTTAAGACACTATCGGCCCTCAGCGACTCTGTGGCTGAATACTTCTGTGAAGATCCTGTCCAGTTCAAACTGGAGGAATGTTTCACTATTTTTCATTCTTTCTGTGAGAAGTTCAACAGAGCAATGCAGGTAATTATATAGGTAATTATTTATATGTTTGTCCACACATTTATTTGTTCATAGGTCTGTCCTATCTGTTCATTAATCCATCAACATATACAGATACTACGAATATTTTTTACCTTTTAGATGCTTATTTTCATATAAATCAAGTCTGGAGCAAATCAAAACCGAAACGACAAACCAAATAGCATTAGTAGATCGGGGCAAGAAACAGACTCCATAAGCAGGCAAAGACAACAGTCGAAAACAAAAAAATCAAAACCAGGAATCAAACACAATCAAAACTCTGGCTGCTGCTTTTTTGGGGAATTTTATATAAAAAATGTATATTTATACTGTATACAGTTACTTTGTGGGTGTGTAAAATTATGTTAATAATTTAAAATTAGTCTTGATATGACACCATTTTGTTCTCTGTAATGAGATGTTTAATTTCAGTAAGCTTCAATGTCCCTGTTTCAGGAGAACCAGGAGCGTGAGATACTGGAGGTAAAGCGCAGACAGAGGGAGAAAATTCATAGTTCGATCAAGAGGCGCTCAACGGCCTCCTGTTCTTCCCGGGACAAAGACATAGAGGGAGTGGCTCTGGAGTCCATTCTACAGCGATTCAACAGTCGCCAGTCTCGCCGGAGATCCGTCTGTCCCGCCCGTGACGGTCCCGCGCATAATGATCCCTCCCAAACCTCTCAATATGGTGGGAACTCGAATGTTGTGATGAATGTGAAGCTGGAGCAACCTGAGATTATCATCTCCAGTCCGGTGGCAAAGCAAGATCACAGAATTAGGCCCCAATTTCAGAGAGTTTCTGTCTGCCATGAACAAGAGGAAGACACCCAGACGGAGGATGAGGTTCAGAACATGAGGGAAGTGTCACGTCGAATACTGCAGTATCAGTCCAGTCGCAGCAGCATCTCATCCGGTGAGCCACTGTCCCCTTTACTATCACCCAGACAGTCCGTCTTCCAGGACGAAAAAAGACTCAATGTGGCCATCGAGGAGAACCCTGCATCCAGCTCCGGGCAGATCATCAACCGTAGACACACCATCACGCTTCCAGAGATTCAGATGGACGGCAGCAAGGAAGACTTGTTGTTTTTCCCTGAGGATCTGATCAAAGCTCCGGTTGCTTCTAATTGTCTTAGTGGTCAAATTAATTCCACTGACTTGCAGCAAAACTTGACTCTCCAAGACACAAATGCCATTTTGGCTAATTCACACATGCATCCGACAAATTTGCTCAGACCCAATCCAGACGGGACAGCGAATATCCAGAACACATCCATAAAAGCCAAAGAGAGCTTCAGCTTTATGTCGTTTTTTAAACGTTGGCGTGAAAAAGACAAGTTGAAAAGCAATGAGCTTGACTCGGACAGTGTAGACCCATGATGGTGCCATGTTTTTTCTTTTTTTTAACCTTTCTCTTATTTATTCACTCTGGTTAGTGAAGTTAGAATATTGACTACTTGCATAATCCATAAATCTGCTGATGTGTTTTCCTGTGAAGTAATATAAAGAAACAGGAAAAAAAGCATTGTGAAGCTAAAGTGAATGAAAAAAAAAGTTCATGTTGAGGAAATCAGTCCTGCAGTGCCTCAATATAACAGAAGGGGGCAGCACATGTCTAGTTCTGCACTCTGGAATGGCCTTCAAACGAATGGATATACTGGAATATACTGCGCTATTGTATATTGACAGCTTTTTAAATTCTTTATGTATTCTTTATATACCTATTTTGATTCGCAAGTAATTTTGGTCAAGTGCAATGCCCCTTTTTAAATGTACTTCTTATATTCAGAGCAAGAGATAGTCAGAGCAATGCTACTCCATAAATTTAGAACATCTCTAGCCACCACACGTCTCAGAAAACACTAGGCTGCTGGTTGACATTATTCTGTAAACTCCACTTAATTATTACTATTCCAGACCAGTGCAAACCTCTCACAGAATCGGGGTTTGCTCATTGTTGGTAAATGTATTTTATATATTATGATATAATAATATTTATACTGTTTATATCAAAGATTAGCTCTTTCAATGTATGTAAATAAAAAACATTAAAAAATGACATGAACGTTAAATGATCCATGTGATTACAAATATTTATTCAAAATGGAGATTTCTACAATAATAACAACACGATTTTATACAAAAACAAGATATTTCAAAATATGTGTACATTCATAACAGAAAATTGCTGTATAACTTTTTTTTTAATTTTGTTGACTGTTTTAAAATGATTAATATATAAATCCATAATATGAATGTTTATGACAGTATTATATGTTTATAATATTATTTGCAAAAATGTGTCAAGTAAAGGCTCACATTTCCATTTTGTTACATTTAATTACTGATAACAGTTTAAAGGAAGAAATTATGAAATCATGAAAAAATATCTTGCTTGAATTCTTTTGGGTATCTGTGGTCGTATGATGTGACCAGAATTTTAATCTTCAAGGGATTTAAAACATCATACCCAATTAAATAGTGGCTGAGAAGGCCTTTACGTCAACAACTCTATTTACTCTTTTGGCCGATGTGGCCGAGTGGTAGGAAGTTGGAACAACTAAATAAGTTAGCTTAAAATTAGCAAAGTAGAAACAAACTTCACTGGCCTGCACAAAGTATGACTTGAATCAAATAGAAGTCAGTGTCAGAAGTAAGAATGTGCTGCCATTCCTCAAGAAGACATGCTGAATCTGATTGGGAACTGCGGAAAACAACAAGGCTGCTTCCAAGAAAAACTCTCTTAATACGAATAAGTGTTGTAATTTGTAAAAACAAAAACTATTATCTTTTAAAATGGAATTATAGAATCATTGTTCTGTTCAATGGCATCAATTGGAAAGAATTCAAGAGTTGTAAAATGTACAATTAGTACAACATTTACTAGAGCGACAATACTAGTTTTCTACAGATTTTGCGCTCTACTGTAAAGTATATGTTAAAAATACTAAATCAATATAGCATGCAGCACATCTATTCTTAAAATCTGAGATGTAAAAAAATCTATATTTGAATAAAACAACAACAAATCAGATTTTTGTAGTTATTTGTGTAAATGTGTGTGTGTGTGTGTGTGTGTGTGTGTGTGCGTGCGTGCGTGCGTGCGTGCGTGTGTGTGTGTGTGTGTGTGTACGTACATTATGGGTATATATGCAGTAATGTTTAGTCTGCTGACGTGGCGTGAGAGAGCGTCTGCCTCTGCCATCTGCCTGTCTCAGACTGGATGCAGTCGTCATGGCAACCAACATCTTCACAATCAAAGCACATAAGACGCCCGCTGCCCCTCCCCCACCCCCAACCAGCTTCAGCACATTTAAGGTAATTCAACACTCGCTTTTAGCTATGTTCAAATATGCATTTGACTAATTGCAACTAATCAATGTAATAATTTCTCATTAGCTTCAGAGGGTTAACAAACGAAACGTTCTGCTTTTGTTTAATTATGCAACTTGAATCTCTATTTAGAATACAGGTTACTCTTTTTAATCACAATTTGTTTTTTTATTGTGAGAAATGCATTTTTTTCGCTTGCTTAGTTATAGACGTTTTTCCATGTCAGAGCCATTTTGTTCGTTCTATTCATCTAAAAAAGTCAATAACCACATAATCGGTTATACGTAGCAATTACATGGATCATTCTCGCCAATGTCATTATTTTGCACATTTTTGTAAACACTCGTTATAATTACTCGGTATTAAAATAATTATATTTTCTTCTTTATTGTTATTTGTTTTTTAAACGCATTTTCCAAACTATGAATTTTGATTAGACGATAAATGCCCGCCTACTGTGAAGATGACCAATGGTCGTAAACGGTTTGTATCTGAACACGCCCATAATCTCAGTTCATCGTCCCTCCTCTTCACAGACGCTCCCATTCGGCGTGAGGAACCGCATTTCTTTGCGAAAAAAGCGGAATAAGCGCCTTCTTTAACGGGAATTAAGAATGAAGATCGCTCGTTTCTGTTCTTAGTCTAACGCATCTGTGAATCCTGGCCGGAATTCATGTGAGTGGACCGTTTTGTCATCGTCGCCGCCTCACAAATGATTCTCGTTTAGTCGAAGCAAACGCGTTGAAATCTGCGTTGAATAATTCAGTGCGTTTCAGCTGGATACATTCGGGTCTGGTTCGGCTGTGTCGAACAGCTTATCAGTTTTTTTTTTGTAAATGTTGCCCACGCGTTTAAATGGCCACCATTGCCGAGGATGTGAGGAAGTGTGAACATCTTAGTGTTGTCATCTTTTTACTGTGCAGTGCATGTTCACAGTGGTTTCGTCTGTTCATGGGTACAGTAACCGTTTTGAATCTTATGTTTACATGAGTTTAATTCTCATTTAACGGAGTCTTTTCATCAAAATCTTGCATTGTGGTGGATATGTAGGCTTCAACCTGGAAGTCTTTTGTGTTGCCTGTATTATGTTCTTATGCATGGGACGATCAGGTGCCGATGAATGTTGACATTCACTGTCAAATTGTCCTCGATATTTTAATGTAGGTTTTGTTGTGTAGGATTCTATAATGCACAATTCTAGCACATTTCATTGGAGAAACTTCATGGTGTTTGTCCATATGTTCTTCAGCTTATTAACTTCAAGTTCACTTTATTTAAAGTAATGTAATATGCATAATGATGTATTTTTTTGCACAATTGCAGACTGTCTCAAAGCAGCTGTGCAATAAGAGAATAAACAGAACCTACATCTATACATTTAACAATGGGATTAGGCAATGACTAACCAAGCAAGGCAATACGTACGTAGGTGACAATGGGTAGGAAGCTGGAAAAAACGGTTTCCTATATCTCAGCTTCCGGTCTCTCTGAGGGGGGAAAAACCTAGGAGGATTGACTCACTGGTGTCATGATTGTTGTCTCTCTCTCTCTCTCTTGAGTTGTCCAGAAATGACTTGATCCCTCTCTCAGACGACATCAAATGATGCCAACTCCTTCCTAACATCCAGATTCACTTCGTTTCTAGAAACAGCACCTTGATGCCACAAGAGGAGAGTAAGAATAGAAAAGGGTTTCATCAGCGTAGATAAAGTTTTGATGAAGTGAGCTAATTAATTGGAAAAAGGTACTTCTGGGTGGAATTGCAACCAATTATGCGTGTCTGTTTTGGGCATCTAAGACAAAAGTTCTGGGGGATTTGTTATGTACCAAATGTGCTACAGTTTTGAATGCTGTATTGCAGGGGTGGACAACTTCCGGGACTTTGTTACAATTTTAATGACCAGACTAATTTTACATTTACATTTTATTGTAAATTCATAATAATCATAATAATTATTATGAAAAAATGTAAAAAGCGTACATTTTTTATCTTCTGGTAAAGAAAATAATATTCTGCAGGATTGTTCAGTTCAGATCAGTCTGTTGGTTCAGCCCATCACTACTATACGTGTTCCTGAATCTTGAGTCATACTAACTACATACTAACAATCCTATATTCAAAGGTAATTTCTCCTGTATGGATTTTTGGGGTATTAATAGCTAATACAATGAATAACTTAATTTAAATTAACAAGTGATACTTTGAAAGTGAGCAAATTAATTCTTCACGCAAGTGAGAGTCAAGGAAAGTCTTTTTACAATCTAATCACTCATTAAACAATCTGTTAAGTTTGAAATTTGAAAAGGGTCTTCTGAATTTGTGGAGAGATATGTTTGCTTATACCATGGTTTGGGATAATTGAAACGGATAGGTGGGATCTTTGCTTGCGGTCGCAGTACAGAAGGGCTTTCCGGTCAGAGAAACTGGGTTATCCAGAGAAAAAGGCCTTTTATTGACAGCAAAAACAGGTAACTAACTAAACAGTACACAAACAATCAATTTATATCAGTCTGGTTGCCACACAGGTTCCGTGGAGATGATTTGGTGTCAAGCATTCATATCTACAATATGGCATATTCCTCAATTTAAGTGCACTGAAATAAACCATATTTAATACCTAATTATTGTACTGTCATTGATCATAAGAAAGGGATAGAACAGTGGGAAATACACAGAAAGTATTAGCATTTATTACTGAAACACACAATCTCCTTCTTAGCACAGACTTTCTGACAATAATGTCTCATGGAAGTATAGAAGAACAGGATTGCTCCTACCATTGAGTCTCCAAAACACAACTTTACATGTATACTGTACATTATAACTCCAGCAGCTACTGAATGGATATGTAGGATGTTTTTCTCTTATCCGGCTGCTATAATCTTCTGTCCTGACCCCCACAGACACCATGGCTTAAGGCTGCCCACTGCTCCGGGTTTGTGTGTGTTAACGTCACTGGAGGGTTTAACACAAAGCAAAATCTCCAGAAGACCAGAATTAAAGAAACTGTGCTGTTCAGGGAAACGGTAATTATTCAGCTGTGTCATCAGATTGTCTGTCACTTTAGGATGTTGTCAAGTCAAGTTTTATTTATAGAGCACAGGTTGTTGAACACAAAGTTTATAGAACACAACCATAGTTGATCCCAAGCGACAAAAGGAATAAAATAACAAGCGATTGAGGAAATGGATATAAAAGCAATTAAGATATAAAATCATTAAATTAATCTACACCAACAAACTATTTCAAAGTTACATGCACAGTATTAATCAAAAGCTAAGGAGAAAAAACAAGTTTTCTAGTGACCTTGATGCTGTGTAGGGTTGATAAGATTGCAAATGTAATTCGGGGCGGAGTTACAGTATGTAGGGTCTTGTAGGTATAAAGGGCATAGATCCACACGTAGTGTGATGGGGAGCCAGTGCAGTGAAGCGAGGACAGGACATGATCCCTTTTCATTGTGCCCGTTAAAAGTGTGGCTTCTGCATTTTGGACCAACTGCAACCGGGAGAGTGCAGATTGAGGCAGACCTACACACAGTGAGTTACAGTAGTTCAGATGGGAAGCAATTAGTGCATTAATTGTGACCTGCAGATCTTTTCTAGAGAAAAAGTTGTGGCCTAATAGAAGAGATTAGGAAACGATTGCAGAGAAATGTTGCAGGCTTGAAACCCCTGATGCCTGTCTGCGTTTCAAGGAGTGTATGGTTATGGTGCATTCCTTAAAATGGAAACAAAGGTCTCCTTCTCTTTGTTTTCTTGAAAAATAAAACAGAACGCAAGGTTTGTTCTTCTGCAGCAAAGATATTTAGATTTTTTTTTTTTTTGCCGTGTCCCACAAATGACAAGGATACTAGTAGGCAGTGTTGTGCAAGTTACTTCAAAATTGTAATATGTTACATATTACTTATTACTGTTTTTAAAAAGTAATAAGTTACATTACAATATTACTGTCTCAGAAATGTAATATATTACATTACTTTTGTATTACTTTTAAGTTACTTTCACCAAAATAACTACAGGACTACAGTAGAAATTAACGTCCTAAAATAACAAAATGTACCTTTTACTTGTACAGTAATTTATGTTACAACCAGTGGAAGACATAGAGTTATGTAGCGTAATGACTGTGGCCTCTCCAAGCTACAAATATCAATATACATAATCTATAATTGTAGGGTGACCATATATTTTGATTTCCAAAAAAAGAGGACAATCAGCGCGGCCTCGAGACAAATTCAGACAGGCTTCTCGGAGGCTAATGAACATGCTTTAATGTGCTTCAATGTTGCTAAACTATAACTTAGTTAAAATAATCACTTAACTTAAAAAAATCAGTAAAAACCTAAATAGGTAACTATTTTAGTCAGACTTTTTTGAATAATGAAAAATGTTTTTAAAAATGTGATTGTTTTTAAAGAGATAATAATAATACAAGAAAAAAGTCGACCCATTGTTTCAAAACGATACGCGCAATTTCATTCTCAAATATTACTTTCTCATATAATTTAAAGCACGGATTGTGAACCTACGTATATTAGTCCACATCCGTGTATTAGTCGTTTGAAGAAGAGGGAAACCGGACATTATCGTGAATTTATAAAATCCGCCCGGATGTCTGGGGAAAAGACGCTTAAAACACTAATAATTAACATTAATAAGTGTTAAAAGTATGGTAGACAAAGCGATTTTCCTCCAATATCAGTGAATAACTTGGGTATATCTGATATCAGACACAACAGGAGTATGTAAACTTTGGTGCGTTTTATTCATTTTGAATGACTCACCACACAATACTGTCCTGCTTTCTGGCCATAAAGTGCAGAGGACACTGTCGTTGCTGTTTTCTTTCTCTTCCCAGGTCGAGCGGATGGCAGTTCGAGGTGTTTTTTTAAATAGCTGTTTTTTGATGCCGACAATACAGCGGTTGCATTTCACCACAATGTTCTTGATTTTTACAAAACTGAAACAATGCGCATAAGACCATCTCGCGAATGTACCATCGGCTGTTGTTTATTAAATGTTCAAATGTGCCGCGAGTGCGCGACTGGCTGAGTGGAACACAGCCGCTAATCAGAGCCACAGCCGTCAGCCGCTAGCTCAGAGCACAGCCAATCGCTGCACACCTCGAGCTCAGAGCGTTACAAAATACAACGCTCCACCAGCGAGGGAAAGCGGAACGAATGTCTTGCGTGTCTATTTGCGAACATGAAATATTAAATGTTTGATTTACTGTCTTGAAAGTGAAAGATTTGATGTAACGCAACCGTTACTTGCATGTAATGAGTAATATATTACTGAAAATACTAAAAGTAATATTACACTACCGCGTTACAGCAAAAAGTAATATATTAGTGTAATATGTTACTTTTGTAACGCGTTACTCCCAACACTGCTAGTAGGGTAGTGTAACATGTCACTGCGCATCAGATTTGGAATATAAAAAAACAAAAAAAAAACATTTGGTTTGACGTGTTTGGCCGCTGTGTTATACAGCATCTGGATTGACTAGTGTTAGTACCAGTTCTAGACTCTGCTCTATTGTACTGATCTCGGTTCCGGACAGATTACACCCCAAAGCATTAGATTTTCTCTGAAAAACAGCGTTACAATCCCATTAAATGCATTTTTTCTGGGAACAGGCTGTGTTTGTGTTGAATTTCTGTGTAAGTATTTGATAGTAATTTGATGATTTTGCTCTGATCACATTACGGTTGTTAAATAAATAGTGATGCAAGATATAAATCTTGTGTTAGTAAAAATTTACATTTTCAGTTGCTGGTGTGTCTTCACCATATACCGGTACCTTGTTTTTTTTTTTTTTTTTTTTACAATGCAGATAATATTTGTATTAGTACAATGGAAAAAAAAAAGTTTTGTCTGAAACGTCTTTCTGATCCCGGGATGTTTTTGATATTGGTATTTTAAACCACAAATTAAACTGTGTGTATTTGTGTGTCTCAAAATACGTACAGTAGTTACAGTAGGGAGTGTTGAGAATATTTGTGAGAATTTGTCTGGCGATTTCAAAAAGTGAACAACGACAGAGGAAAAGAGTAAAAGGATGAAGATGTGCTGCGATGACGAGTGGGGGTGGGGCAATGTAGTTAAGGGGCGTGGCATTGAGCGGGAAGGGGGGGGCGTCTTAAACGTACAAGAAAGCAAACAATGAGGTCTTAACTGAGAAACCCCTCCTCCGTTTGTGATGGCATTGAGACTAATTATACTGGCAACGCTGGCTAAATTAGATGTGGTTTGTTTGTTTTTGTCATCTTGCTGTTCAGTTCTCTATCTCTCTTTCTATCTTTCTCTCTTTCTCTCTTTGAAATGTATTAGCCTCCTTCACTCTCTGTCTGTTTCTCTTTCCCACATACTATTTTTCCCTTTCTTTCTCTTTCTCGCTTTCTCACAGAGAAAGGAACTGGGTGGAAGTCTTCTTTAAGGATTTCCTTTATTCTCCCAAATGCTGTAAATAGAATTGAAGATTTGTACATTTTAATAGTGAATTTAAATACAATTTTCAATGTTTTTGTAGTACAACCGTTCATTGTATTACATTATTACATACATTTATTTAGTTTTTTCACGAAACGTTTACATGTTTTTTTTTTTTTCTTTAAATTGACGAAATTTGATGCAAAATGTGTCTGTGTTCACGTTAAGAATTTTTTCTCCCAATGCATAGTTTCATTGTTTCATTTAGGGCATGTGATTTAGAAATGTGTTTCTTTCTCTCCAGCAGCCTGTTAGCCTCTCTTCGTTTAAATGCCTGTCACGATGGAGAAGCATGACAGCGGCAGCACCAGTCCGGTGGTGCGTCAAATAGACAAGCAGTTCCTAGTGTGCAGCATCTGTCTGGAGCACTACCACAACCCCAAAGTCCTTCCCTGTCTGCACACCTTCTGTGAGAGGTACCACCCTTAGGCTTTGATGTGACATGTCCGGTTAGATTTACATTCTGTTTTCTAATTTATGGTGAACCATTCACTAGTCTTAACTGAGTCTTAACTAGTCTTACTCTAGCTTTAACCGAGAAATGTAATTTTAAGGCCTTAATCACAAATTTCCATTTTTACCTCAATAAGCACAAATTCTAAATCTATGTCCACATACACACAAACCTGGTCACACAATTGGAAACATGTTTTTGGGATGCAAGCAACAACCGAGACACATACATACACACATTCCTGAAGAAACACCTCAGATTGACCTGCCTGTTCTGTTTCCTCTCAGATGCCTGCAGAACTATATCCCCCCTCAGTCCCTGACCCTGTCCTGCCCCGTGTGCCGACAGACCTCCATCCTGCCCGAGAAGGGTGTTGCGGCTCTACAGAACAACTTCTTCATCACCAATCTGATGGAGGTTCTGCAGCGGGAGCAGGACTGTTCCCGACCCGAGGCCTCCAGCGGCCAGGAGTCCACCAGCGCTGCTCCACATGCTCCAGCTCTCTCCTGCCCCAACCACGAGGGCAAGGTAACCATCTCGTCATAATCACTATGGAGCCTATGTGTATACGTACTTGTGTGTATGTGTGTGTGTACTGTACATGCATAATACATACACACAGGTTTATTTTCTGCCCTCTGCAGGTAATGGAGTTTTACTGCGAGTCTTGTGAGACGGCCATGTGTCTGGAGTGTACCGAGGGTGAGCACAGGGAACACGTGACCGTCCCACTGCGCGACGTTCTGGAGCAACACAAAGCTGCTCTGAAGAACCAGCTGGATGCCATTCACAACAGGTTACTGCAGCCACTCATTACACTCTACTTTGAATTGCCAGGATGGAAATCCACAGAGTGGTTGAATGCAAGTCTGAACCTTTTTAGAGACAGATGTGATGGTTTGACGTTCTCAATGCAGCTTCAATGTGTTGTTGATGAAAGCTGACGATGACCATTTATATTCAGATGTGTCTCAAACACACAGTCATACCAGAGGAAAGCAGAATGTATATAACTGATCAGAATGAACCATAAAAAAGATGCAAATATTAAAGAATTGGGATTATTAAAATTGTTTAGTTTTAAAAAGAAGTACACTGTAAAAGGATATACTTAATCTATATGGGTATCTGTATGAAAATAATACTTGAAATACTTGGCTAATAAAATACTTAAAAAAAACGTTCGTATGATGTTCCATATTGTCAATTTTAGGATAAACGTTGTACAGTTTTTCCAACTCTTTTTCCTTGTTATGATGTCCGAAGTATAGTAAATGTGTGGTGGAATCTTCAGGCTTCCACAGCTGACGACAGCGATTGAGCTGGTCACAGAGATTTCAGAGCAGCTTATGAACAGGAAGAACGAAGCAGTGATGGAGATCAGCCACACTTTTGAGGAGCTGGAGAAGATTCTTCACCAGCGCAAAACTGCCCTGATCACAGACCTGGAGAACATCTGCAGCAGCAAAGAGAAAGTATGAAACTTCCTTCATTATACTACGTACCGTATTTTTCGCCGTATAAGACGCACTTTTTCTTCCTCAAAACCGAGGGTGAAAAGTTAGTGCGTCTTATACGGCAAATGCAGAGATCCGCGGAGCGCGGTCACCGCCATCTTAGTATGCAATACCACGGTAGTACATACGTTGTCTCGCTTTCTTTCTCGCGCAGAATCTTGTGAAACAATGAAACCATGATTTCCAAACGAAAACGAACTTTGATCAAAATAAAACAAGCAGATTTTCTCGTGCGCGTCTTTAAAACCAAAACAGCAGCTCTCTTAAAGGTACAGCGCAGAAAACGGAGCGTCACACGTATGCGAGTGAAGTACAAACTGTGTTCGATTAGCAATGTCCGTGCCATCATAGGTAGTTGTAAGTTACAACTTGTAACAAAACTAATGTGTGATACTGTATTAAGGTGTTTATATACTTATATAAAAATCTAATTCATGAATTATCACGGTATCCACAATATTGCAAAATCCATATCGTGGCACATCTCAATACCGTTGTACCGCTTACTCCTACTTTCACTGTTTACTGACTTTACTGACTGTTCATGTTACATGTTTGGCATACAATTGTTCTTAAACTGCTGTTAACTTGTACACAATTGATATAAAATATTTTACTACAGTATTTGGTTCAGAATCTTTTTTTCTAGATTTTCCTCCTTTAAAATTGGGTGCGTCTTGTATGCCGGTGTGTCTTTTATGGCGAAAAATACGGTACATATGTAGGCCAGTCGTGTATGTGTGCTGTGTGTGTTCTGTATATACTACATTTATGAAAAATACATAAATGTTATATTTAATACCTTTCCTTCAAGAGACTGAGCCACGGGTCGCTGTTCCCAGAGGATGATGATGATGATGTGATGTTGTTGCAGGTTCTCCAGGCTCAGCTGACTGCACTTCAGCAGGGGCAGGAAAATATCCAGAGCAGCTGCAGCTTTACAGAACAGGCTCTGAGTCACGGAAGCCCCACTGAAGTGCTGCTGGTGCAAAAGCAGATGGGTGAGCGAATGGCGGCTCTGGCATGCCACGCCTTTCCTGAGCAGCCCCACGAGAACGGTCACCTGGACTGTCAGGTGGAGACCGATGGGCTGCGCCGTTCCATCCAGAACCTGGGGGTCCTACTCACCACCAGCTCAGTGGCTCACACCAGTGTGGCGACTGGAGAAGGTCTCAGACACGCTGTTGTTGGGCAGAACAGCACTGTGACCGTGACCACCAAGGTGAAGAAGACCCTGAGTCATTCTCTGCAGCAAGTTTAAAAAAAGAACACATAAAACAGAAACGCACAACATAATATTATCCAAATTAAGTTTATATGATTTACTTGCGTTTATATGATCTATTAAAATACCGCAAAACATATAAACATGTAAAAACCTATCAAAATGTGTTGCAATGAAATGGGGAAAAATCAATGGTCATAAAGCATATTTTTCATTTGTTTAGTTCCAAATATTGTAATCATGAGATGGTTGATTAAAGATCATATACCGTATTTGAAAATGAATGAAAAATATATAGAGCACATGTAAACATACCACAAATATTTAAAAAGTCAGTACATTTGAACAAGTGAAATGCAGAAATGCAGTATATTAGGATGTTTGTAGTTATCAGAGGCGTTTTACTAGTTTTTCTTGAAACTCAAACCCCACATTATTGTGTTGCAAACTTCAGAAATCAGATTGGTCCTCAGAATAAATAATAGCTCAATCATCTTAAATTAAGCATTTGAATCTATGCAAGATCTTAATAAGACTTCATATGTGAACCCATTATTCAAACCTGTGACATTATCATATTATATGTAAGTACTCGTTTACATTGTGGATTGATCAGTTAAATTATTATTATCTGAACGTCATCCAGGACAAAGAGGGTGACCTGGTGAAGACGGGGAATGCTGTGCTGAGGGCTCAGATCACTGGTCCTGATGGAGGCATCACCCCCACAGACGTCACTGACAACAAGAATGGCACTTACGAGATCGGCTACACCCTTCGCTCCGAAGGCGAGTTCTCCTTCTCTGTCCTGCTGTACGGGCAGCACGTCAGGGGCAGCCCCTTCCGCCTCAGAGCTGTGCGGCCCTGTGATGCCCCGCAGTCACCGGATGATGTGAAGCGGCGTGTGAAGTCACCTGGGGGCGGCGGCGGGGGACACGTGAGGCAGAAGGCAGTGCGGCGTCCATCCAGTATGTACAGCACCACTAAAAAGAAAGAAAACCCCATTGAGGACGAACTCATCTACAGAATGGGTAATGTAATGTCATTCAAATACATCATTTTTAATACATATCTATATCTATATATATATATACATATTTCTTTAAAGTGGACATGTATTAATGACATAAGCGCTTTCTATCTCTGTGTCACAGGGATGAGGGGACGCGAGCGCGGTGAGTTCTCCAACATGCAGGGTATCTCCACCACCCACGGCGGAAGAATAGTAGTGGCTGACAGCAACAACCAGTGCATTCAGGTGAAGACCTTCATCGTATTCTCTGAACAGAACTAATCCCAAGTGTGTCGCTCTTAAAGGTTTTCTCCAATGACGGTCAGTTCAAGCTAAAGTTTGGGGTCAGAGGTCGCTCCCCGGGTCAGCTGCAGCGCCCCACTGGGGTTGCGGTTGACATGAACGGTGACTTCATTGTGGCTGATTACGACAACCGATGGCTCAGCATCTTCTCCCCTGATGGAAAGTTTAAGGTGCATCACTGATATAGACGAAGATTTAGAACTCACTGATATGTAGCGAAATCTATTGATGAAAATCTACAATAAATCTTATAGTATAGTGGCCTTAAACATTACTTTTTTGTGTGTTTTAATGTTTCTCCTCAAAACGCTGTACATTGTAGCACATTGTGATGTTTTTTTTGTCTTGTGATGGCAGAGTAAAATCGGGGCTGGACGTCTGATGGGGCCTAAAGGAGTGTCAGTGGACAAGAACGGCCACATCATCACGGCTGACAACAAGGCCTGTTGTGTCTTCATCTTTCAGTCCAATGGGAAACTCGTCACCAAGTTCGGCGCCAAAGGCACTTCAGAGCGGCAGTTTACCGGTGTGTTCCACCATTATGTTTTTTTTTTATTATTATTTATTTATTTATTTATTTTAATTCTAACTTAACAACTAAAAAATAAATTGCGTTTAATCTGATTCATGTTCTGATCCGTAGATAAGAGTGCGGCCAATACGCCCACTGAGCCGAAGCCCAGCAAAGCAGTTCCTGCCTTCAGTGAGTGTTTCACACCAGTATCACAGACAGTCATATATTACGTGTCAAAATTGTTTGTGAAAAAAAACAAGGTTTATTCACAACATAAGAGTCACGGATTTATAGCAGTAATATCTCCTTCTTATATAGTGGAGTCAAAACAGCATTGCATTCTAAGAAAAAATAAAGTTAATAAGGTATTGTTGTACCGAGAATTAGCAAAGGTGATAAGAAACTGCGCGTACCATAGAACATTCTATGTCTTAAATGCATATTAATTAGAATTAGTTCATTTCCACACTAAGCCTTAATTAAATGCACATGGTTATGTGCCCTTAATAAAATAATTATACAATTTAAAAAATTCTTATTAACATATTCATTCTTACAAACCTCTAATGTTCTATTTATTCTCCATTTTCTTTCTTCTGTCTCCCTCTTTCTTTTTTCTCTTCCTCTATGGTCTCTAGGTCCTCACTTTGTGGCTATCAACAACAAAAATGAAATTGTCGTGACTGATTTCCACAACCACTCAGTGAAGGTACAGTGTGGAACCCATTATTAACTGTTTCTTCAGGTAGAGTGAGAAACAAACGTGTGTGTGTGTTTGTGTGTGTGTGCTGTAGGTGTATAATGCAGACGGAGAGTTCCTCTTTAAGTTCGGCTCTCACGGAGAAGGGAACGGTCAGTTCAACGCTCCCACTGGAGTAGCTGTGGATGGAAATGGGAATATTATTGTCGCTGACTGGGGCAACAGCCGGATACAGGTCAGTCACACCGCATTCGTCCTCTTTAATGGTCATTTTAATTTAATTTACGAGGAACAAATTACTTCAACACATTAATTTTATATAAATCACTAATGAGATGATTTGTAATTTTTAATATTATGCATTATTTAAGATATTCAATCAATATTAAGACATTAATGTTAAGACATAATTACATTTATTACTAACTAACAAAATTTTTTCTAATTATAGTAAAAATGCTTTGGTAATTTAAATAATTCTAAATGTCAAATCAAAATCAAATGAATAAATTCTAGTATAAGTAACACACAATTCCAATATTTTACTCAAAAATATTAAAAGCACACTGCATGTTCTTATTTGTAATCAAGAACTAAAATGTTATTTTTTTTTTTTCAAATGTTTCAAACTAAAATTCATTTGTTCACAAAAAATAATTTTTATTTAAAAAGGTCACAAAATTGCCAGTATGAAATATTACAATTTGCTGAATAAAATACATGCAATATACATATTTAATATATTGTTTTAAATATTATCTAACAGAAAATTATTCTAATATTTTAATTTATATTTAAAGCTGTTTAATTCATTAAAATGGTTGAGTTTAATGTTTAACGTTGTCTTCCAGGTCTTTGACAGCTCCGGATCGTTCCTGTCTTACATCAACACCAGCGCAGACCCCCTGTATGGACCCCAGGGTCTGGCGCTGACATCGGATGGTCACGTGGCCGTGGCCGATTCTGGAAACCACTGTTTTAAGGTGTATCGATACCTTCAGTGAAGCTTCTGTGTCAGGTCGGACACTCTTCCTTTGCACACCATTCGCACATTCATTTACAGCGATGTGATTGAGACGCAAGAACAACTCGCTTCTTAAGTGTTTTGTGCTAAACATTGTATTGCTAAATCTGCGCGTTATGCTGACGATATAATGCTCTGCTGCCATTGATGAAGATTAACAGCAGACGACATCATGTTTAGAGAATAACACAGGCAATGGTTTAATCTCATGCCCGGTGCATTTGAAATGCTACCATATAATAGCACAAACCCCGTTTTTACCCCCATAAAAAGCTTATTTATTTTGTACACAATTCTATAACATACTAGTTATTTTTGTAGATTTTGTTAACCGGTGCCATTGGAGGATTTTCTTTGCTAATACTTTGTCACGATGAACCAATCTCTGCTCAGCGCATCACCGCAGCGGCTTGTGCTTTTCCTCTGTGAATGTATGAACAATGAAGGAAATCTTACACATTGGTTCTGTACAACATACTTCAATATTTATTCCTCTGATTTGATATTTAAAAGTGCATTTGCAGAATTTATGATGCAACTGAAACTAAAATCACGACTTACGGTATTTTGTTGCCAAAACTCTTCTTCTGTAAATAGTGAAGGTCATTGTGATTTATTCTAATGTTATGCACGTTTATGTAAAGAGCATCAATCTATCGCAATTCAGAAAATGTGACTGTAAAATGAGCTTCAGATTTTCTTTTGCGTACATTAAAAGCAAATTATGAAAGTTATGCTGATTTGTTTGAAATGTTTATGGTCCGCATCCTTTGTCAGAGTGTTGTTTGCTGAACTCACTCAGCCAATTACAGGAAGCTTTTTTTATTGTCGCCTCACAAATTCCAAGGGCTGGAATTTTCTCAATCCACATCTCACTGTTCAGCAGATACCTGAAGCTTTATCACATAAAGAGAAGGTCAAAACATTTACATTTTGAGTGATGACGGATCTTTGTCTTACCGTAGTCCTCCGGAAACAATGTCACTGTTCACTCCCATGATCAAATAACTTGCTTCGTTCTCCATCTTAAACCCTCCGCAGGAAGCGCGCACAACAAGTTCACGTGTGTCCTTGCTCTTGATACCAATGTCTTTACCTTTAATGAAAACAAATCATTATGGAAAACTAGAATAACCAAGAACTTACATTTGTGTGTATGTGTTTAGAGATAATATCATGGATTTCATTTTGTGCATGTGCAGATAAAAAAAAGTGTCTAAGGTAAATAAATATGACTCATCCTCTTCTACACATGTTAAAAGTGAAACCACAAAATTCAATCCATGTGAACACACACGTTTATAGAGTGTGTATGTGTACGTGCATTGAACTTTAAAAAAAAGATTTTAAATGTTTTGGTCCTTGACGATTAAAATAAAGAAATTGTATAATGTCTTACAATTCTGAATGGCCGCTGTCAATCATGTAAAAAACAGACACGCCTACTTCTGTTTGAGTGTGTGAACTCACCACTTTCTAAAACCGCAGTGATGGACACCGGGTAGTACTTGAAAACCCCATTAGTGGTGTAGTTCAGCACTTTCACTTCATAAGCTAAAAGAAATCAGCTTTAAATGAATCACAGGGAGGCTTTGATAATGCAGAGATTGTGGCACTTCTCACCGTACTCAATGATGTGAGAGGAACATGCAAAATGCCGTCGCGTGTCTTTTTTGATAGTTGAGCTGAAGGTGTCTTTTAACGTCGGACATTCACCTAGAAGAAAAAACTTGTATGATAACTTCTGTGGCGACCTCTGAACTTCTCCTCACCTTCTGCACATTTGCACACGTCTCCTTCGCATAGTCTGGAGATCATTGGGCTGTTGTTTCCGGCAGAATATGAGATGGCACATCTTCTCTCTGTGAAGCACAAGCCCGTGTCAGTGTGAAGTGTGTTCTCCGTCACATGTCTGTGGACCCTACACACCTGGGTTGTAGTAGTCGTAGACCACGGCAGAGGCCGGCTGAACCAGGCCCATGGGAACAACCTGATGAGCCTTGAAGCTCACGCAGTGGGTTTCGTTCCCCATCTGACAAGAGCAAACATCAGCACCACCACAGCTTTCGCAAACTTAAGTAAAATACTGGGGGGGGTACCTTCGCAAAATGAAGATAAACTTTATTATGGTGGACTTCGTAGTGATCTGCATATTTCTCTGTGCCCAATGTAACCTGTGTGAATATTTTAAAAGCACATTTTATCTATAATTTGTGACTAGGTCAGAGTCAGGAGTGTTAATTTAACTTTGTTCTGAGCATCTGTCTTGAGATGGATCATGCTTGAATGCACCTACCTTCAGAATTTCTCTCTTTAAAAGACTTTTAATGATTTATATTATTTAATATAATATTATCGGTTTTATAATAATGCTCTAACACTGGGGGGGCAGTACTCTGAGCACATAAATACACTGAGCATTATAAAACACACTAGAGCTAAACATTTTTTAAAATCGGGATAAAAACAGACAGGAATACTGCAGCTTCTTTATCTCTGTTATTGAGCCAATATGTCTGATTATTTAAAGAACCATTATTTAAAGAAAGAATAGAGGACACAATGCAGAAGTGCTCCGTTACATAAAGACGGAATGGGGATCCGTCTTTAAAAAAGGGATGCTTATATTTACCGGCATATTTGAAATTCTCACATATAAGCACCACCCAAGTTTTTTAGTTTCTAAAGTTGGAAACATGGGTGCTTATTAGTAATATATTAATTCAGTATTTACATGATTATAAGTCAAAACTATGCATGTAATTAATTTAAATGTTGCAAAAGATAAATGCTTATGTAACTGTTACAATTGATGTACAGGTAATTTACTTTTTTTTTTTTTTTTTTCAAGGAAAGGCAGCTAAAGCACTGCATATCTAATCACATTAAGAACAGAAAAGATTAGCATGATGCTAAAACAGTTTGTTCAGAAAGTGTGAACGTACATGGTCCAGACTCTGAATGTCGGGCATCATTCCGCTCAGCAGAGTGACATCCACCACCACCATGCCGACAGTGCCAGGCGGGTTAGCTCTTTACACAGAGAAAATCCCAATAATCGTGGGATTCACGGCCCGTGTGGCAAAGCACGGAACACACTTACCCCACACACACAGAGTACACGTGAAAGTCTTCTTTAGGATCCTCAGCCGGCTCTCGTTTACTGCGGCTGCGGAGCTCGAACCAGTCAATGTCGCTCACCACCGGGTCGCTTTCAGGCTCATCGTATGAGTAGCTGTAGTCATCATCAGAACGGCCCGCGGCGCCGTCCCCTCCTGAAGCTCAAAGGCGGGAACCGTGATGCTCCTGCCTCAAAAAACCTGCCTCACTGCTTCACTCACCGCTGTGCTTTTCTTCTTCCACTGTGACGCTGAGATGAAACAGGTCACAGTGCGTCTTGTCCTTCATCAGGGTTCTGTACGTCTTCAGAATCTGACATCACACAAACGTCACAGTGGAGCAAACACTGATCCACATACACACTCGCTTGTGTTCTGGCTCTTACTGCTAACGTTCCTCGTCCTGTTCCCTCCACATTCAGGCTGATTTTATCTCGGCCCTTGTCCTGTGTCAGAACATCACCAGAAAAACTTATTTTAATTAATGTGTATAATTTCCTCAAATTGTGTGGTGTGTTTTCAAGAACCAAATTTCGAAGATTAATCAGCTCTTTTGCATTTAAAATCCTGATAATAAAAAACAAAGTGTTGTAATTGACATTTGAGAACGGGGTTTATACTGGAGTGGAACATGAAATATGGATACAATAGATTTGTTGAATCAAAATAAAAAAAAAAACTAAAAACTTAACGCTTATCTTGTTTCCACAAAATCATTCAATTATTCTATCATAATTGTATGCTATATGCACATTGTAATTCTACATAAATTGATGTTTTTTTTAAATCGTCAGAAAAGGAAAAGTTGTCAGATTGTTGCAGTTTTCACCCTTTACTTTATAACATTTTAAAAGGGAAACCAATGTTTTCAGGTAGTTGCCGTAATGTGATTTATTAAAAATTGGTTATGAAAAATTAATTGAAGAGATGCCAGCATGTTTTTACTCCAGCAATACTTGCCTTAATAATTGGACTGCTCATGTAATTTGGGGTGAGTGTAACTTCAGTAGTTTCACCGCCATCTGTGCAGAGTGTGACCTTTAGGTTCAGCCGCTCCAAATCGTTGTAGCGGATGCTGAACTTTGATAAAGCCTCAAGAGCCACGACCGTGTCCTGTAACGCACACACACACACACACACACACACAAACACACCCTGGCGTCACTTTAAAATCTCAATTTGAAATTGTGCTCAGATGTCTCATCTCATTTTACTACAGTCTTTTCAAAGTGAAGTACTTGAGTAAGTGGACTTTGTTACTTTACATAAAAAACAACATTTACTCTTTACTTGAAAGTTGAAGGTTTTTTTTATTTGTCATTTCACACTTAGTCTACAAGTACAGTACACAGGTGAGACAAATCGTTCCTCACTAGTATCATCAGTGCAAACAATAAAACGAAGAATACATAACCGCATTCATTTACGCAGTAAAGTGACAGTTAAGCTAAAGTGCAGTTTACTGCAGTCCCTGTAGTTTACTAAATTTGTATTGAGTATGTATACTCTTTACTCCACTACATTTTAATGGACACTTACCGTTACTCAATAGTCTGCAGGGAGCTTAAAGTACTCGATGCTATTTATTTACTCACATGAACGTGAATTAGAATTTTGAAACATTGATGTGTTCAATATAATTACTATGTTAGGAAATAAAACCCTCATAAATAAAGAGTTTCTTGTTTTTCACATCTCTTGACTACATTTTCTTTTAAAATTGGAAAAATTGAGCATTTAAAATGAAAACCTTTACTCAAGTCTTCATGGAACTTGTAATAGTAATTTTAACAGTTATCTTATACTCAATTGTGGTTTTCAGGTACTCTTAATACCTCTGGTCTTTTCAGATATCAACCTATATCAAAGAGCCTTATTCCTTCCAGATGGTGTAGGCTGCTCACCTGTGTGGACTGGAAGCCGCCCATATATCCGCGCTGCTCCGTTAGCCAGGTGGCTATTTTCCTCGCTCTGCCTCTGTCATCGGTAGCGAGTGCGTTCAGCAGGCCGTACGCTGTGGTCTCGATGGACGCCGCATTAGCTCGACTATCTGGGTTACGTCCCTCACCACTGGGGTCCCAGAAACATCGGGCTGCATGTCACAGAAACAAGATCAAATGTGAAGTCGATTTTTTAATTTATTTATTGGCGCCTTTCATGACACTCAAGGTCGCCTTACATGACACACAACATTCACACACATACCAATTGCCCGGTGAAATAGCGGCAGCCAATCTGCGCCAGCGTCCACTTCACTCAGGCATACACACCACACACGCTCACACACCCACACGGCCAGATTAACCTGAAACGCATGTTTTTCTCACTGTGGGGGAAACCGGAGCACCCAGAGGAAACCCACATATTCTGCCGGAGCACCCGGAGGAAACCCACGCAAGCACCGGGAGAACATGCAAACTCCACACAGAAAGGCCCCGACTGGCCTCGAACTCACACCACGAGTCACAGTCAGAACCTTCTTGCCGTGAGGCGACAGCGCTACCCACTGCGCCACCGTGCTGCCCAACTCTTATAAGACAAACATAAATCATGAGCATTTGTCTTTTACATTTTATACTTTTTTTATATCATAAATTGTACACTAAAAGCAAAGCCCGAATCTGACACAGCTAGATCAGCCTTTCATCGTGTCAGACAGAACCTAGTCGAATTGCACTGAGAGCGAGTCTTCGAACCAGCGTTTTTTCGTGCATTATTCGAATGTATAACTGTGTGCTTACTGTGAAATTAGCACATCAAACATCAAAACACGCATCCAACATGATGTGCTAACGTGGATGCAGCTATTAAAACGGGGTTGCTTCAGGGAAAAAACCTCAACAAAGACCTCGACAAAACCAACATTATTACAATGTGGAATTATTTTCTGTAGGAGTTCTTTTGGTCTCAAATACATTATAAACCCACATCATCTCTTACCTTATGCTAAAAGTGTATATTTGCTACCTTGGAGATTATTTCAGCGATTAATCAAGCTTTAATTCATATATCTAAACCTAAAATAAATTTTCAAAATTTAGAGGTTTCCAGAAGATGTGAACTCACTAGCGTCACATTTAGCCATGTTGTGCAGCTTGCGTTGGGCTTCTTGGTGTGTGTTCTGCAGTGCCAGAGCGTAGGCGGTGATTGCTGCGGAGTACGCCGTGTTCAGGCTGCTGACCTTCTGCTCCAGGTACCGCTCTGCTTTACCGGCTGCATTTCTCTGGAATACAGTTCTAATGTAAGCAATACTGATGCATTTTGGCATGAAGAAAACACTGCAAATGATCTTTACCAGGCCTTGGTTGCTTTGGTACACTTTTAACACCTGATTCATTGCTATATACACAAAAGCTGTCAGAGGAACATCATCACTTGCTTGGTCGACTTGTCCCTGCAGACAAACACAGGTTTGTTGGTCAGTGGAACAGACTTGGTGATAAAGCAGTGACCGAACTTGTCTCACACCTTCATTTTTCGGTCATAGAGGGGATTGGGATCATCCCAAGCACCGTTTGTCTTCTGCTTGTGAATGAGATAATCCATAGACTTCATTATATACGATTGTGATACAGGGATAATCTTACTTGCCAAGGCCAGTTCCTTAGCAATGAAAGCTGTGAGCCTGCGGAAAGTGATGTATAGACACACGTTTAAAGGTCAATCTTGACGCACACACACACATCTTACCAGACACTACTGGGAGTCGACTGGAAGGCACCATAAGAGCCGTCACTTTTTTGATATGTGAGGACTGTGGTGTAGCCTGTGTAGTCCAGAAAAAAACATCTTCCATTATACATTACAGAGCTCCCTTATGTTCATGGATAGCAATGGATTAACAGACATGCGGACAGACAGGCGGAGGTGTGAATAGATGACAGAAACGATTAATAGATTAAGGGTCAGACAGTTCCAGACACACCAGATTGGATCATGGACTTGGCGTCTTCTCTGCGCTCGGGCGGAAGTGAAATCCACTGATTGGTGGCGTCTAGATACTTGATGGAATGGATGGCAGGAGACATTGTCACCATGGTCTGTTCTGCACAGCCAGTGGGCATCTGAATCAGCCGGTCAACACCGTCCAGATTCAGGCAGTTCTCCACTGATCTTCCCATCACACCACCTGTAAAAGCGTGTTTACACTGAGCACATTTACTGTAATGAAGCAAAGCTTAAATAATAAAACATATAAATAAAATAAAAACAAAAATTTTTTTTTAAATTAAAATAAGAAAATCTTTAATAAAATCAACTCACACAATGATGTGTAGTCTAATAAGAATCTAGAACCTCAATCAGGCCCAAGTCCAGCCAAAGGACTCTACATATGGCTGAAGTATTATTAGAATATTAGACACAATATGACACTGAGATACTGTAGGTGCCAGCACCCGTGACCCAGTAAAGGATGAAGCGGTAGAAGATGAATGAATGAATATTAAAATAAAAACCAAGATTTTGGGGCCCCACTTTGTGCTAAATGTCAGTACACGCACTCACACACAAACACTCATATTGTTGTCACCTTTGAAGTTTAAATAGAAGCCAGAATCTATTTGTCCGGGAATCTCATTGACAGGAACTGGAAAATCAAAGTTGACTTTACCACCTGTAGGAAAGGGCAGACAGGTCTACACGTGTAACTGAAGTAGAAGTGCTGTGTCAAGCATCCTCTGAGTCAAGCATCATCTTTACTTTTGGGTTCGATGGAGAACTCCTTTTCAATAGAGACCATGTCCCCTTCCTCCTAAATGTGATAATGTTTTTTTTAGGCTATTTCAATCTTATGTTCATTTACTAATGTTTGAGAAAGAGTTTTTCACCTCTACGAGAAGCTTCTTTTCTACTTTGTCGTTTGTTGTGGTAGAGAACGCAACCACCGTGATTGGAATGGTGCCTATATCCAGCGGCACGATGGTGAAATACACTGATATGGCAGAGTTTCCAGGCACACTGACCACTTGGGTCATTGCGTCCTTAGCCATGGCGCACACACCTTCGTTCCCATTCATCTTGACTGTCACCTGAGAGAATCGGTCTCAATCAGGCTCAGAAATACAGTGAGGCTGATCTCAGATCAGGGTTTTACCATTAAGTTCCCGCTCTTGTAGTTGTAGATCACAGCCTTGACCTGGAGCTGCTCGTTTCTCTTCACCGAGTATGGAAGAGTGACAGAGAGAAAGAAATCCTGGAATACGGTCAGTGACCTGGGCTCCGCGATGCAGAATCCTGCAGGAAATACACTCACTGGATTATTGGTGTGGAGCAGAAGAGAGAGTGGACCTGGAGATCAGCTCTACCTTTGGAAGAAGAGATGCCCACAGCTTGAATTTCCCAGGTTGTAATAGAATCTGGAACAACTACATTGTCGCTAAAAAAGAGGAACGATAACCAGAGACACTAAAATGTAGCTGAAGCATTCTTTCGTACAACAGAATTAAATAAAAATAACGTTAAAATAAAAAACGTTATTTCCTCAGTAACTAACCTGAAGTCTCCCCTGCTATTTGAATCAACAATTTTCCACATCCAGGACTGAGGGAAGAAATGCCGTAAGTAGATGGCATCCTCGTGAATGATTGTCTCCACAGAATTCCCATCCACAGCTATGAAAAAGAAAGAAGTCAATAAAATAACAAAGAAGAAATGAAAAAAAATCTGTACTTCTTCCAAAGCTGGTTTTCCTTCTCTCGTGTTGGTCCTGTTTTCTCCTTTCATTTGCAGCATCGCAGCACTTCTTGAAAGCATCACGGCAGCTTTCTGACACTCCACGTATGTGTTTCAGTCGATCAGCACAGGACAAATGCACCAAGTTTTGTTTTACACCATCAAGGCAGCATTTCCTATTTTCATTCTTGAAGCTGTTTACTGAGAAGAGAGAGTGTTAATGTTTGTTTGTGTGTGTACTGTAAATGTATGGTATAGGTTTTATTTAAGAAATATATTTAGAAAATGTAGTCTCAGAAAATAATATACAGACAGGCTTCTGACATCCACCTAAAATTATAATGATACAAGGCCAAAAAAAAGTCTGTTTCTTACCAACGTCATTGAACTTTTGCACATAATTGACTTGTCTCTTGTTCCTGCTGCTGGAGTGACACTTGTGATCTAGGTGAGAAAAAGAGGAAGTGGACAAGGCTGAGTGTGATGCAGACCAAGGCCACACGGGGACAGCAGTGAGTTCCACTGTTGAGATGAGACAGGACACACGGGGCAAAAGTCAAGGTATGTGTGTGAGTCAGTTTGTCAATATGGCCACAACAGACCATGTCAAAATCTTGTCCATTGGCCCTCATGTTTGCACATACAAGGAGTTTGTGACAGACTTTTACAGTTGTGGGTAATTAACTTTAAATAAAATAACATACATACACAATAAAATACATAAGCACTGACGCAGTATTAATTGAATGATTGGGTGATCACACTGTCCACAGGGGCCACTGGTGAGATCAGTGTATTACTGAGGAAGGCCACACGGGGGCAGCAGTGAGCTCACCTTTGGGGATTGGGCTGCTCAGGTCATAGCTACCAATGAAGGCAAGTCCTGCTTCCTGCAAGACAGAGCTGGAGTCTTCCCCTCCTCCCACTGAACAGGACAGGTCGTATGAGTTCATGTACTCCACCATCTGAAGGGAAATATATTCAGCAACAATACATCATTTTGAAGATCATTGCCGTTATGTCAGTTTATCTGTCTAACTATTTAGAACAGGAGTTTGCATGTTCTCCCCGTGCTTGCGTGGGTTTCCTCCGGGTTCTCCGGTTTCCTCCCACAGGCCAAAAACATGCGCTTCAGGCTAATTGGAATTGGAAAATTGACCACATAGGTATGAGTGAGTGTGTGAATGTGTTTGTCTGTGTGTCCCGCTCTGCGAATGGTTGGCCACCAATCCAGAGTGTGTACCCCGCCTCCGGCCCTAAGACGCTGAGATAGGCGCCAGCTCCCCGCGACCCTGTAAAGGATGAAGCGGTAGAAGATGACTGACTGACTGACTATTTAGAACAATTCAAATTTAAAAATCTAATTTTATTTTTCACATTATATATGGCATATGTTATTATATAGTATATATTATTATATGGTATGACATGTAGTGAATCGTCTAGCATTTAAACATGAGGGTTGGGCAGAGGGGATACATTCAAGATAGAATAGGATAATTCAAGCAATATATTTTTATATGAGTCGTTCAGTTTTACCGTTTGAAGAGTGAGTCTGTTTTTATTCAGGATGTAAACGGCAGAATCCACAGCAACAAGAGCCACTCTGCTGTTCGGCTCCGCTTTGCCCACCAGTTGCACGTTTGCTGCAGGTTTTTGCTCTGAAAATGGAGCAATTTCCACCTGCACAAAAATTGTGTTTTTCCGTCTGATGTGTCCATCAAGTAATTTGATAAAAAAACGAATTCAAAGCACGAAGTGTTTGATCTGATCGTACGTTGCCTTTGCACACGTCCTTCACATCAACCCACACAGAGTCGGCCACCACTGAGTTTGACTCTGATGTGAAATAGTAGCCGACCAAATGGAAAGATGGAACCATTTTGTCAGTGAAATCCAAATCCAAAGTAGTTGGAGTTTGGCTTCTTTGAGCTCTCCCCACCAGCACATTCCGGCCTTTACTCCAAACCTGAACACCAAAAATGGAAACAACGCCACACGCGCTGTCAGGGAAATAATAGCAACAGCACACGCAATTCTACGTATGTGCCTACACTGTATGTACTGTACTTTATATTGTGTTTAATGTACTGTAGGTAGTTGAAGAAAAACATTAGTTTGGGAAACATTCACAAAAGCAAGAAAACTAGTTTTCTTGTTCTTGGCCCATGAGAGAAATTCTTAGATAAGACCCAAAACTCCCTAGAGCAGTGTGTGAGGGAGGAGAGATTTGCAAAAAGTCTGCTACATAAAGACAAGCATGATGATCTCTTTCTCCCAAGAATACCACTTTAGATACATTTGGGTCTGAAAAAAGGTAATCTCTATATTCTATGACACTGTTTTCACATTATTTTTGAGATTGAATCTTCCTACCATGTAGTAAAAATAGCTGGGTGGTCTCGTGTTTGGAGGTGTAATGTCCCAGAACTTGACTTTTAGCTTTTGTCCAGGCTGCAGGATCTGATGATCCACTTCCAAACTGAGATAATGTCCGTTTGCAGCCTGCATGGCGTGAGCTGTCATGCTTTTCACATCGTCTCCGTCTTCCACCTCAGAATACACCTGAAACACCAGTTACGTATATGATCCACGTTTGATACCTGCCCAGGAAATACGTAAACCTGCAAACTTCTGGTCCCAAGCCCAAATCTCTAGCCGATCTCTAGTTCTTACTGTTTCCTTTTCTTAGTTCTTACCGTTATATATAAATCCTTGGATTGCAGTGGAACTTGCAAGGAAATGACGGCATCTCCATTATCATTTCCTAAAGCATCAAATGTAAGGGTCTGTGATGGGCTTCCATCCATATTCACTCGAACTGTGGCTTTAAACGTCAGGTTCGGAACTCTCTTGCCATCAGGATACCTGGCAGTGGCCTGTAAACATCTCGGATGCATTGGTCATGAGATTTCTCAATAATCCCGAGCATAAGTGAGTGACATAAACCACTCACCAGAGCAGAAAACACACCACCGGGACTGAAAAACCGCTTGGTTCTGGACAGATCGAACACGTAAGGCGAAGTCACAATCTTTATGGACGACGTCTCCGCTTCCTCTAGATTGCCACCTGAACCAAAGCACAGATAAAGGGAGAGAAGTGCCAAAGGAACCATGTGATTCACTGTTAGAAATGCTATTGTGTTGTGTATAGAAAATGATGCGTGTGTATAGAAATATTTGTTGTTTCCAAAATTGACATTTACAATAGAAATGCACTTATAATTGGACACACACATGCGCGCGTGGGCTGAGACAAACATACACACAAACAATTGGGACCACATGCTATGTTTGTTTAACATAGGTAAAGTGAAAGTAATTAGAAATTAATATTAAACACAAAAACATATTATAAATGATTCATTTCTAACGTAAATGCACTTGACTCACTTGCTTTTTCGAAAACAGAGACAGCGATGTAAAGACTACACCCCTTTATTGGGTTAACACCGTGATTAGCCGCGGCCTGCTGCAGATCAGCGACGAGTAAATCTATTGATGCTGAACCGTCATTAATCTACAGAACAAAATCGATAAAGTTATGCCGTCTCACATTCAGTGTGTACATATCAAAATGCAAGATTCTCATTTCAAAAGTGATTTACTTACAGTTATTTGTTTCGCAAGCTCTGGTAGAAATGTCTTCCCTGCCGTATGAATAAGACCAAATCTGATATATGCAACACCAACAACTCCCTTTCCATACATGTATCTAAGTACAACAAACACACATGAATGACACTACGTACAGTTCACATCTGACACACACACACTCACCTGGCAGAGATGCTGAAGGAGAAGGTCTTAGCTTTTACAGTAACATAAGGCTGCAGAGTATTGATCTTTACCTCAAATGTGGGCAAAACTACAAAAAAAAATCACTCTGAGTGTTACAATAACATTAAACATTAGTAAACCATAACTGCATTGTTTAGTAACACTGTTAAAAAAAATAATAATTTTGAATAGTATGCATTGTCATCTACTGTAATGCATTACGTTAAGTTGAATATACATGTGTGTGTGTGTATATACTTATGTATATTTGGATCTCACCAAATTTCTTGACCTCAATGTCCACTGATGTTTCAGATTTTGGATATTTATGAAATAAAGCTGTAATTTTCCAATATCCTTCACTGAGAATTAACAAAAAATATTATAAGAAAATTCGAACTTTGACTGAACAAATAAGCAATTAAACAAATGAAGGATGTTTCAGGCATACGGCTCAACGGCTGGGATAGTAATGGTCTTGTCCAGGATCTGGTTGGATTGTATCAGCTGAGTGGAAGTAATTAGGCCTTTGCTGTTCTGTAAGAGGGGTATCCGTTACAATCAAACACACACACAACCACACACACACACACACACACACGCACACGCACAACATCAAGAGAATTCACAGTACTCTCATCTACTTACAATGATTTGAACACTGATGAGTTCATGTACAGGCAGTAGGTAGTTGTCTAGGGTGAAGATCCTGTATTTGACTGGGAAACATGAAACAAACACTAAAGAACAGAATCAACACATTCTGTAGACTGATAAAGATATAAAGAAAAAACGAGGGAAAGAGAGAATGGATGAAGTTGTCCATACGTTCTTCTCCTGGACTGTATATGGGCTTGCTGGTCTGGATGAAGAGATAACCTCTTTTGGTTGACAAATAGATATTGACAATTCTTTTCTTCGGACCAAAGACATTGTCGCTTATAGCCACAAGCTGAACATACGAGTCCTCGTCTACAATTCCGTAAAGCTGTGGATTCACCTGGATGAAACAGAATCAGTGATGTTGCTGGACAAATACAAGCAACTTATGTGCATATGGGAGAAAAATCTACCATAAATGAAAAATGCGTGCATGTTCGTGTTTCTTTATTTACTGTACACACACACACACACACACACACACACACACACGCACACGCACGCACACACACGGTCAGGGGTGCTGCTACCAGTTTTAAGGCCCATGAAAACATTTTGTGTTGTGCCCCAGTATTAAAATGCTGGAGATATTTAAGTGTTTTGGCAGGTTTATTTAAGAGTTTAATGTTTTATATGTATTTTATGTGAGAACATTATATTGAAAACAGGACTTCAATGAATGTGCGTAATGAACCAAGACAATTTGACCAAATGTTAAAGTATTCTATTGGCTTACATCTTAAATGTTGCATTATACAGTATAATGATAATGGTTTAAGGTTTGTGTTGCTCATTATGATGTGTGTGGTTGGTTGTTTATTTATGTATTTTATATATTATTTTGTATAGTGTATGCATGTATGCTTAGTTCCCTATTTACTCTTCATATAGATGTTTTACACACACACACACACACACACACACACACACACACACACACACATAAATATATTGCTATTGTGACATGCAATTTCCCCTCTGTGGGACAATTCAATTCTATTCAGTTCATGACACATTTGATTGAAACTTCATCTACCACAAAAAAAAAATAGAAATATCACAAAAATCCGTCCATGTAAAACCATAAATGTTTAATGTTTTGAGCTATTGGAAATGAATAACAGAGTTGTGGTAATGAAAAAAAGCTAAATCTAATTACGTTCACGTGCCAAAAATGAAGCAAATTGGAACTTTTGCAGCTAAGGGTGAAATACGTACAAACAAAACAAACTGTAAAAAAAAACTCCATATCAGAATATTATGAAACAATATGTGAAGAGAGCAGACTCTCTAAAGATGTTATGTATTAGGTTGGTGTCTCTAAAATGTTCTCATTGTTTTAAAATCTCTTTTTTCGTGCTTCTTCAAATTTAATGTGAAACCCCCTATACGCATGCACCAGTAGCAGTGTAACAAAATAGAAATAAAATGTGTATAATAACATGCTAACAGAGACAGCCACACCAAACTTTGCTTCAGTCCACTGTTGACAGATGAGTTGTTTAGCAAAATGAATATAAAGAATCAACTCAAATACTCACCCTAAGTTTAACTATGGCCTGGTAGTTATTGTCCTGAGTAAGGACAGCGTTTTTCTTCTCGGAGACGAGGGTATCGGTGTTCTGCTTCTGGAAGTAGAGCTCCACAGCAGTGGAGGCTGTCGCTCCTTGAAGCGTCACACTCACCGTCTCATCCACATTCAGGTGGATTGTACGGGGAGCAGAAACCAGGCACCTGCACAAACATGAACATAAACCTGCAGCAAAGTCATTGAAAATCAGAAAGTGCTTCATTTCTTGAACTCACAAAGGTTTCTGTGCAACAGCCACGAGAGCAGAAGCCACGAGGACCAGGAGGCAGATCATCTCGCTCTGTGAAGAGCATATAGTTCTCACTGAAAATCTGCTTTTTGTTTAACAGAGAGTGAGAGAGAGAAAAACAATCAAAAACTGAAAACTTGGCAGTAAACGCGGGGTCGACTGATCATGTGATTTACAAGAAGCCTGAAGCGTTTTCATAATCTGTAACAGGTCACGCAGCTGTTGAGGAGATAGGCAAAATTACACTCAGAGGCAAATACAAACATGCATACGCGCACACACACACAGTCCATACGAATGGGTGTGGCATTACGGGAAGGGGTCCTATGAACTTTGATGACCACAGGGACCATGGTGTTATTAATTCATAATATATTTTAATCATAATTCATAATATTTTTATGATGCCCAAAACTACTAGTTGTGCCCCTGCATAGAAATGTGCATCTTCCCCACTGTCCAAATAGTTTCTTGTATACAGTGGCTTTTAATCTTTACCAACCCTCTGCAACAGCTTCCTGTGCAACAGCTGTGCTTGCATTTTGCAAACATTTCCTCTTCTGAGGCCTGGCAATATCAAATAATTTTAGTGTGAAAAGTTGAGCAATAAAGATTTATTTATTTATTTATCAGTGTTCTATTCAATTGGTTATGTGTCTCCATAAGCAGTCAGATATAACAGAAAAGAGAAATAAAACAAAATGGTTGCATTAAGGGGTTGACTCCAAGCCGTCACAAAGCATTATTGAACCAGCATCAGAATCGATTTTTTGCCTTGTCTGTAGGGATACAACATGGTAGTAGGGAGAAGGATGATGATTTTCTTTGTTATTGTAGTTAATTGTTGTTTATTTGATGAGAAAATAAATGTAAGACAAACAGAATACCAAACAGATCTTTTCTCTTTTCACAGATCAAGAAACTGTGCACTCTTGCACCACTGCCCCATCCTGCCAGGGCTCTCCTCTACTTTAAATGTGCTTCAAACAAATGAAGCAACAGACTGAAAAATACAACAAACACATAAAAAAGACAAATTAGTACACACAATAATAAAACCAAACCAATCTGGACATTTGGCATCTACACAAATGCAAAGTGAGCCAACTATGTATGATAAGAAAAAATTCTTATCTGCTGTTGTATTGCACTGTCTGTGTAGTGTTGTTTACTGTTAGCTTCTTGAAAGGCCAAGTATTTAAGACAAAATGATGCAGACATACAAAGCTAACAATGGAAAACATTATGGGCATGAAACGTGCGCTGGAACTTGTTCTCATAAGACACAAAAGGAATGTGGAGGAGTAGAACGACAGGCAGAGCTGTGAGTAAACGGTCTGTCAAGCGTAGCAGAGGCCCGAAAAAAGACAGGAGTGGTTTAAAAGCCATCAGCGATAGACAAAAGCTCGTGACGAAACTAGACAAACATTAACGCACCTCACAATGCATTTGCGTGTGTGTCTCAAAAAAAAATTTAACTGTAATAACATATTACGGACTGCACAGCACAATGTGTAAAACATCACTGTGAAACGTGGCATTTTATGTACATATCAAAATCTATTTAGTGTATATCCATATATATATATACTGTATATATTATATTGTAAATAAGTAATCTGTAAATCACCTTTATCTTGTATGTGTGTGTATTACAGGGGCATTCCTATACCAAAACAAATGCTTTGCATGCTTGCTCACACTTGGCGAATAAATCCGATTCTGATTCTGATACTGAATTGTGAAACAGGTTCTAAGTGTTTCAGTAATTTTAGTGTGTGTAATGGATATTATTATTACCGTGTTTATCACATTTCTCTTGGCTTTGAACCAGACAGATGACATGTTGCCAATTTTGCCGAATTTATTACACAGAAAGACTCACTAAACTAAATACAAACAAAAACATGGCACAATAACTAAAACTATGACTGTGGCAATACACTGCAAAAATCAATCAATAATAGACAGTTTTGTGTGTGTGTGCGCATGTGCGAGAAAACGAGATTATTTTTGTTACCCATGCTTGATTGGACAAGGAACTGGCAACCAGGTCTCTGGTGTCCCCGGGACCCACACACAGGAAGGAGCTGCTCATCAGCAGTGGCCCAGTGTTTCTGTTCTTCTGTGTGTGCGTGTGTGTGTGTGTGTATGCTAGTCAAGCGTATCACACTCACTCACTCTCTCTCTCACTCACTTTCACACTCCCTTTCTCTCTCTCTTAGTTCTCTGTCTCATTTTCTCTCTCTGACCGTGTGTCTTTATCTGTCTATCAGTCTCTCTCTTTCTCTCTCTCTCACACACACACACACACACACACACGCACGCACTCACACATTCTTTTTATCATACGATTAATGTTTGTCAGTTTCATCTAATATTCATCGTAATAAATATTAAGAGATATATTGTTGAAGCTGAATTATCCAATAGGACAGTTCATATTTAGAACATTATTTCATATGTTTTTTTTCCCCCCAAGTTTAAGACTACTGTATTAATTTGTTTTTACCGATTATATTTTACTTTACTAAAGAAGTTAATACACCAGTGAAGCAATAACGCATGTTCATCAACCACGGAGAAGCCTAACTGAGTTTGTATCTAGAGCGCACGTCCGTTGTTCTCTTTTTTTTTAAATAAAAATATGGTCAACGTATAAATCACAAACGTGCCACACGATATAATCCATGGTTGTGAATGTGTGAGGGCGAGTGCGCGCGCTCCAGGGTGTGTGACAACAAGGGCGTTTCTTCCGTCCGTTACTTAGAGTACATTCAGGCAAGTTCAAGTGATCCGCTCGTGCAGCGTGTCCTCTACAAACGGAAAAGAAATCGTCAGAAACAACATTCAGGAATACATGTATAACTTTACATAACAAGTAATGGAAGATGAAGGACAGATCGAGACGACAAGTATCATAACGTTACAAATGTCAATAGAAATCCATTACACGAGCATTATATTTAAACTACAAAACGTCTGTTTGCGCTGAATTATTTAGAAAGAACGTCGCGGAGTCTTCGCAGACGTAAAAATTGTAGTTTGAATCACACACCTTTCTTTGGTCAAATAAAACACTCATGAAGATAATTCCAGTCGGATTTACGTAATACAAATGTTATTGCTATTGCCGTAAGAACTAGAATCCAACTCTGTTAAACAGAAAATCGTGTGCGTTTTCTTGCCAAAAATCACGTGACACGGCGCACCACGTTCATGGCTCCGAGGATGATTCTCCGTTAAGTCACGTGCTCACCGAGGGCTCCAGTGGAGTCTATTGTCCAATTAGTATTAATTATTAGTTAACAATATATACAATATGTATGTGTTAAACCTGATGCACATGTGTGTTTGGGAACCTGCACATAAGACAAAATGTAGAACTGTCAGGAAAGACTAGTGAGACTCGAAAATACAGAATGCAGATACAGTACAGCATAAAAAAACAATTCAGTGGGAAAAAAAACAAAGGGTAGAATTCTCAGCCTCCTTAAAGAAAATAATTCCAATATTCTTGCAAGTTCAAGCATGTTCTCAATACCAAAGTCTCAAAGGGAGGAAAAATGAAAATTAAGGTCAAATCCAACATCGCACTCACACACGCCGTGCACACAGAGTAAAACTGAGGCGGTACACACAAAAAAATACCTTTTGTAGGGTCCAATTCTGTACCTTTGACAATTTAGTACCTTTATTTCTGTACCTCTAAAGGACCGTATTTGTACCCCTAAAAACTAAAATGTACTTTTATATCAAGGTACAAAAATGTACCCACTGGAAAGGTACAGCATAGGCACCTAAAAAGGTACAGCTGGAGTGACATGTCATTTTATACCTTTATCAGAACAAAATCATACCTTCAAATGAATGAGACAAACAGTTCTTAATTCATTGATATTTATTAAAGAACCTAACATTTAGTGTACATATTAAGATCATTCATTAAACACAAAGTCAGAATATAAATTATTTGTAAATACTTTAACACGAAATGTGTTTCAATTCCTTCAGAGACTAAACCAAAAATGTGTGTTTTTTTCCCCCCAAGGCAATTAAAATATGAAAAAACATTTGAAATAAAACCTTGGTTGACTGCAAAGTGATAAAAAGTGCAAGAACAAACAAATCAAATAATTTTAGCTGTCAATCCCCTCTAATGGAGAAATCAGGCTCGAAGTTCTGCAAGTCTTGGACTCTCTTTAACTCAATGTCAATTACAAACACAGTTGTTTGTATGAAGGTGAACATGTTGTGAAGCACCTTCTCGCATGAGACACCAAGCACAAAGTGGGCATTGAACAGTTGGTCAAAGGCAGCTTGACCACTCATTGACTTGCATGGTGTAGCTTTTTTGTTGAGGATGATGTCGTATCGATGAATGCAGCTTTTCTTCATCCTGACAGCTAGCAGATAGGGCTGGGTGCGCTGGAGTCCCGATGTTCATCTACGCTAGTTCCTGCTTATAAATTTCCCCCTGGGGATGAATAAAGTTTTTTGAATCTTGAAATAAAACCAGACAATGCTTAAACAGTCATTTTCAGTGATTACACAACAGTTTTTCAACAAATCCAACATAATTGGAAGTGGAAATTGACAATTTTACCTTTTTTCACAATGTGGCTCTCGGCATGAGAAGCCGACATTTTTCCGGGTCTCTTGCGACCTTAAGCTGATGGTGGAATTAGGTGAAGCAGAAGAAGAATTGAGGAAAGACCACAACACCATCCTAAGAGGACATGGTTGGTTTGGAAAAAAATGAATAAAAAACTAACTACTATACAGTATACACACTAATATTATTAATTTGATAGAAACCTGTTCACCGTCGATTGTGAAGGATTCGACTTCCACAGCTGATTCTAAGCAATGAATCAGGTCCAGAAGTTCTGGGTTGGGGTGAAGTCCTTTGCTCTGCTGAATAACTTTCTGCTTAAATGTTGTTAGCCACTTAAAAACTGCCTTTTTTCCACCAAAAATCTAGCTCTTTACAAATCTGTTTGAACTGCAAAAATGGCAATGAACTGCAAAATGCAGAAACAATGTGTAGTAAGGCTGACCGAAACCCCGCCCGCCTACTTGGCGACCGGCCAATGACAGAGGCCGGTATTTTATTAAAGGCGCTCTAGAGACACCTGGGTGGTGTTGATTGCCACCACCGGGTCCGTCCCGGCGTGGAGGCGACGGGCGGCGCGGCGCGGCTGATTCACGCAGCGGTTCGCTGTGTGAGAGACTGCGGCTGCTTTGATTTCCCGCAATTGTGGTTTGTGCCTGGGACGCCGGTTGGTTCTTACACGGCGGTGGAGCGACGCGAGGGCCATATTTGGTCGGATCTCGCGGGTGCGTGGCTCTACATCAGGGCGCGTGGAGGCTACAGAGAGTGCGATCGGGTGGCGCCGCTAATCCGGTTGGGGAGGGCGCGCACTGGAACGGTGGTGGCTGGACCGGGCCCTGTCTTGCTTCCACCCCTTTTCCCTTTTAGTGACGGATTCCCTTTTTGTCACCCCTGACCCTGTTTGGTTGCTACCTTCTATTTGATCGGCCCTGTTTCCTGGGACTACCGGGAGGCGTGCATGTGTGATCTGACGTGCGTCGGTGTGAGGCGTGCTTGTGTGTGTGCGCGCGTGCATGAGTGTGACCGGAGGTGCGTCGGTCGTGAAGCGTGCTTGTGTGTGACCCGAGGTGCGTCGGTCCGAAACGTGTGTGTGTGTGTGAGTGCGTGTAATTGTATACTCGCCGAAGGCAGCGAAGCCAAGCGACTGATTGGTAGTGTTGGTGGTGGTCGTGGGTGCACTAATCTCCAGTGTGTATCAATTGCTGTTGTCCAGTCACTGCGGGTGTGTGGTGGAGTGTGTGTGCTGTGCCGTGTGCGGGAGCCGAAACAACCAATCGGTCGGCGAGGAACGGTGTTTAAAGGGTCTGTTGCGAGTGCGCGTGCGTCTATGTGTGTGTTATTTTATCATTTGTATTAAAATAAAACATCTTTTGTATTTTCATACCCACGTCTCCGCCTCCTGTGTCTCCACGAACTGGTGGCTCTGCTACACCTATTTATAGTAAAACAGTGGTACTGAAAATTATTGACTGAGCATTTCACAAGACTGTCACCTAATTTGCCCTCCATGAAATTCAAATAAATTATTTTTTGGGAACTTTTTATATTCACTTTTCCTTGCTGTAAACACGTTACACTAATAAGAACATAAAATACAAGTTGTTCTGTTCTGTCCTATTTGCAGTTGGATTATTGACCATCTTTCTTCTGTTGAGAAGCTTTTAGTTCTGTTGTTCTCTCTGATGATTCCAACAGGCTGTTTTTCTTTTTGGAGAATTGTTTTAACAATCTGCAAAGTTGCAAAGCACAATTAGCCACCCAAAGAACTCGAGAAACATTCTGAGAGTGTAATTGTCTAGCAAAATGTATTTGGTGCATTAAAAGATTTATAAAACGTTAAATGCGAACCTTATTACACGACACACAAACCAGGCGTTAAAAAGCGAAACGACATACTATTTGATTAATAACGTTACCGTTTGAAGAATATGGCAACCATATTAGGAAGACACCCAAACTCGGTTGCTTAAAACCTCCTCAAACACGTCCTCGTCTATCTCCATCCATGGCAAACTGAGACTGGTTGCAACGAGCCTCAGGTGGGCATGCTGACGCCGAACTTAACGAAGGCTATAAACAAGACAACATTACATTTAGCGGCTGTTCAAAAGTCACCAAAATTGTCAGTTTAATACATGTTTAAAAAAAACCCATCTGTGATTACCTTACTCCAGAAAACAGGAAAGTTTCAAATCGGTGTGGGAAACATTCACGTACTTTTGCTTCCTTCCAAACCTAACTTTCAGCAGCGACTTAAATCCTAACAGAGTAGTTGATTAGTGCTTATTAAATATCCTTGTTTTAAATCATATTTTTGAGCATAGAAAGATAAGACCTCACCTTCCAGCCGTCCGCCCTGTGCCATGATCCGTGTGAGATAAAATGGCGTCACTGATTTCATGTTAAAGAAAATTGGTACCTTAAAGCTGTGAAAGGTACAAATGTGTACCTCTTTCTGTCAGCAGGGATTTTGTACCTTTACAAACAGTCATAGTACCATTATTGTCCCCGTATGGTCCATTTATGTACCTTATGGGGTACTTTTGTGACAAATGTGAGTACGGCTGGTTCTGCAACATACACCATGTTGTCCTTGGGCAAGACACTGAACCCCACATGCCAATCACCAATCATGTTGACATCATCGTGGAAATCCCATGGAAGCACAAGATCCAGCAGATCGCCACAATATTTTATCAAAGTCTTTTCTAAACGTTGGTTTCATGCGAAGTGAATCAAATACTCGTGCACCGTCGCCCACGAGAGAAAGAAAGCGTGACCCGCAACTGACTGACTCTCTCTCTCTCTCTCTCTGTGTATCCCTCTATCGCTCACACTCTCTTTCTGTGTCTTTCTCTCTGTGTGGCTCTGTCACTCACACACTGTTTCTCTCTGTGTATCCCTCTATTACTCTCTCTCTCTTTCTGTTCCCTTTCATAGTCAGGTCACTTCGACGTCAGTCAGAGACCTGACTATGGGACATCGGATGCTTTAGCCATTCGCGTTCATTCTTACAACCGGCCAATGAACAGTCAAGTTCAATGGCTGCATGAATTTGCATGCCACCTCTGACCCGTACCAGCTGGTATAAAAGGGCGGTGGCGTGCCACATGCAAATACCTTTCAGATGATTGAAGCCAGGTCGTTGTTTCATCTCTGCAACCAACTCGATAAGGCTCTTCGTTGGAACTCTGCAGTAATCCAAGCTGGTTTTCGCTCCTCCGAAAAGACCCCGGAAGCAGCTGAAAACTCCTTCTTACATCGGCGAAGAGTTTTTATCTGAAAAGAGCTCCAGAGCGTTCGACACGTCCTTTTAAGGATGGAGTCACGCTTGTGCAAATCTTCTGATTGCGGTAAGTGGCTGTCGCCGTCGGATGAGCACGAGCGCTGCGTCCGCTGTTTGGGTGCGGCGCATGCGGATGCGGCGCTCGTGTCGAGTTCGTGCTCGGTGTGTGAACGCATGCCGATCGTGACGCTGCGGAAGAGACGGGATTTCCTCCGGGAAACCCCGTCTGCAGCCACAGCGCCCTCCCGTGGCGAGGATCGGGACGCCGCGGCTTCCCGACCCGCTGGTGCCGGTGAGGCGCGCTCGTGGGGAGATAGGGTAGATGACGATCTCGGGTCTCCATCCCGTAGTATCCACTACCGTATCCGGTCACTAGAACTCTCCGGTGAAGCACGAGATTCTGATGCTTTACTGGATTCGTCCGACGACGAACAGTCGCTTGAGTGTCCATCGAAGGATGACTCCCTCTCGGCGTTGGAGGACATGGTCGTGGCGCCCGCAGAGACGCCGGCGCGATCACGTTCCGACAACCCGTTTGTGGCAGTGCTAGCTCGCGCCGCGAAGAAGGTGGGATTAGAGGTGGAGATTCCACCTCAGCCCGCCCCTTCGCGGCTGGATGATTGGTGCCCGGCGCGCCCGTCGGCTAAGCAACCGGCGACGGCCCGGGTTCCTTTCTTTCCCGAGCTGCACGAGGAGCTGACCAAGACGTGGCAGGCCCCTTTAGTGGCGCGCTCACGTGGTGGCAGCGACTCCTTCCTCACTTCCCTCACAGGCGGTCCTTCCCGGGGCTATTTGGACCTTCCCTCCACGGAACGGGCTATCGCGACCATTTTGTGTCCGAAAACGGCCGCTTCCTGGAGGGACCGTCCAAAGCTTCCTGGCAAGTCGGCGAAGTTCCTGTATGCGCTAAACGCTAAGGGCTACGCCTTCAATGGCCAGACCGCATCCGCGCTCCACGCACTGGCGGCTATTGCCGTTTACCAAGCACAGTTGCTGGCGGAGCTCGGAGGGGAAGCAGCGCCCCCTGATTTGGTTCAGGAAGTGCGTGTGACTACCGACCTCATTCTTCGGGCAGCTAAGGTCGCAGCACGCACGACAGGGGCGTCGATGGCCACTCGGGTGGTTCAGGAGCGCCACCAATGGCTCGATCTCTCAGACATGCCGAGCGCAGATAGGAACCAGTTCCTAAATGCGCCCATCTCTAGGTCGGGCCTCTTTGGCGACACGGTGGAGCAGCTGTGCAAGCAGTTCTCCACCCTCCAGCTGCAGACTAAAGCTATTTCGCATGTCTTTTCCAGGCCCATGGCGAAAGCATCTCCAGCTGGAAGCCGCCGGCGACGCCCAGTGACTGCGGCTGAGGTACCTCGGCCCCCGGCACCACCGCCACAGCAGAGGAGCAGATCTCGCCGCAAGAGGGCGGCGCGCTCCGAATCCAGATCAGCAAGGGACGCCAAACGGCCTCCCTTGCGATCCTGATGTGTTCGGAGTGGAGGGAGCAGAGCAGGGAGTATGGTTGAGCTCCGACGATCGAGCCACCACTGTCGAAGTCCATCCACAGGTGGACACAGAAGTGGGGCTACCACCTATGGTGCTAGCCAACTTTTCAGTAAAAGACAGATGCACCCACACTCACACTCCCTCCACTCCTACCGAGGAACAGAGGACTCCTCTGTTCCCTCGCGGGTCGAGTTGTCCGCTGCCGGATACTCCCTGCGCGGTAGAAGACCGGAGCTCCGGAGGGCCTCGGCCCGACGGAGTTCCAGGTCGGGGGGCATGCTCTCCTCTGTCATGGGGGAGAGAGGCCCCCAACTCACCAAGTTGGTCGAGGAGCAGGCTCTTGCCGGCACCTCCCGACATGGTGAGAGGTCGGTTGTCAGGCGGCCTCCGGCTGCCTGCAGACTCAGACGGGATGCGGAACTCCCTCGCCTCACGGCCAGGAGTTACCTGCCTCAGGCTCTCCCCGGTGGGGACTCCCGTCAGAGTCCCGGCCCCCCCAGACCCCGGTCTCGGGGACCCCACGGCCTCGTTGATTCCCCTCAGACGGTACTTGACGGAATGGTGCGCCCTTCCTCGTCCGTCCCTCTGGGTGATCCGAACCGTGAGACTCGGCTACGCTTTGCAGTTCGCCCGCCGGCCTCCGGTATTCCGAGGCGTCCTCACCACTCACGTGGGTCTGAGAGACGCTCTCGTATTAAGGGCAGAGGTTTCCTCGCTGCTGGCGAAGGGCGCCATCGAGGTGGTGCCCCCAGCCGAGACGAGGAGCGGGCTTTACCACCCGTACTTCGTGGTCCCCAAGAAGACCGGCGGTATGCGGCCCATATTGGATCTGAGGTCCCTGAACGACTATCTTCACGGGTTTTCGTTCAGGATGCTAACCCAGAGGGACATTCTGAGGGCAGTTCAGCCCCAGGACTGGTTCGCCGCTATCGACCTTCAAGACGCGTACTTTCATGTCTCGATCTTGCCCCGGCACAAGCCCTTTCTGCGCTTTGCTTTCGAGGGCCGAGCGTATCAGTACAAGGTCCTGCCCTTCGGCCTCTCTCTGTCGCCGCTAGTCTTTACGAAGATAGCGCAGGCTGCCCTCTCTCCCCTGAGAGTGTGCGGCTTCAGGATCCTGAATTACCTAGACGACTGGCTACTACTAGCCAGATCGCGGGCTCAGTTGATCGCACAGAGAGACGCAGTGCTCAGGCACTTGAGCCGGCTGGGGTTACGCGTCAACAGAAAGAAGAGCATGCTGACCCCGTGTCAGCAGATCTCCTTTCTCGGGCTCGGCCTAGACTCCGTTCCGATGTGCGGCAGGCTGTCCTCTCGGAGAGCCGCCAATATCCGGAGTCAGCTGGAAGTGTTCACACCCGGGGTCCGGGTTCAGTGCAAACACTTCCAGAGGATCCAAGGCCACATGGCGTCTGCCTCCGCGTTGACTCCGCTAGGCAAGTTACACATGCGGCCCCTTCAGTTCTGGATCCGGGACGAGGTCCCAAAACGAGCCTGGCGGCTGGGGAGATACCGGGTATTAGTCACACCCGAGTGTCTCCACCTGCTCCACCCCTGGTCAGAGACGAGTTTCCTACGGACAGGTGTCCCATGAGGAACGGTCTCCCGTCGTGTTGTGGTATCCACGGATGCATCCAACACGGGGTGGGGAGCAGTGGGCAACGGCCGCGGAGTTTCCGGCCGTCGGTCGGGTTCTCGCCTCCAGTGGCACGTCAACATGCTCGGGCTATCGGCCGTGCACCTCGGGTTGAAACACTTGCTCGGGCAAGGCCGAGTGTAGCATGTGCTGGTCAAGTCAGACAGCGTAGTTGCAGCAGCTATCAACCGTCAAGGCGGTTTGAGCTCGCACCGCTTGAACAAGCTCGCACGTTGCCTCTGGCTGTGGTGTCTGTCGAGACTCAGGTCTCTGGTGGCAGTCCACATTCCAGGCATCCTCAACACAGCCGTGGATGCACTGTCGAGGCAGGGCCCCGCCCCTGGCGAATGGAGGCTGAACCCTCAAGTGGTGACAGAGGTGTGGGAGGAATTCGGTCTGGTACAGATAGATCTCTTTGCCTCAGACGAATCGACCCACTGTCCACTCTGGTTTGCGCTAACCGAGGCGCCACTCGGTGTAAACGCGTTTGCCCACCCATGGCCTCACCACATGAGGAAGTACGCCTTCCCGCCAGTTACCCTGACTCCCCAGCTACTGGGTTGAGTCAGGAAGGAGGGTCATCAGGTTCTCTTGATCGCCCCTCATTGGCCCGACTACACGTGGTCTACAAGACGGTTGTACGACCGAAGTGGCAGACCTTCGTCACCTGGTCCAAAAAAAACCACTGATTCCCCGTCGGTACGGTTCTCTCGTTTCTCCAGCAGAAACTTGAGGAAAGCGTGGCCCCTTCCACTCTGAGAGTCTATGTAGCCGCGATATCCACACACATCGCTCTCACGAGGGGAAGACGGTAGGCCGGACGGCACGACCTGACGACTAGGTTCCTAAGAGGTGCCAGAAGGGTTCGCCCTTCCAGACTCCCCCGACCCCGGCGTGGGATTTGAGCTTGGTGTTGGCGACCCTCCGCTCTCCCCCCTTCGAGCCGCTGGAGACTACGAGTCTCAGGCTGCTCACACTGAAGGCTTCGCTTTTACTAGCGCTGGCCTCAGTGAAACGGGTCGGGGACCTAGAGGCGTTCTCTGCAGATCCTCAGTGCCTGACCTTTGGTCCTGGAGACTCGCACCTAGTGCTGAGACCCAGACCTGGTTACGTGCCCAAGGTGCCCGCTACCCCCTTCAGGGATCAGGTAGTGACGTTGCAGGCCCTCCCCACAGGGGAGCAAGACCTGGCCGGTCACCCACTGTGCCCAGTCCGCGCTATACGCACTTACTTACGGCGCACAGAGAGCTTCAGAAGCTCGCAACAGCTCTTTGTCTGCTATGGTGGTCGACAGAAAGGGAATGCCGTCACCAAGCAGAGACTCTCGCACTGGATCGTTGACGCGATTAAGTTCGCGTATCACGTCCGTAAGCTGCCTTGCCCGCTGAACGTGAGAGCCCACTCTACCAGGAGCGTGGCCTCGTCGATCGCAGTGGCAAGGGGAGTCTCTCTAGCAGACATTTGCAGAGCTGCCGGCTGGGCTACACCCAACACCTTTATCCGGTTCTACGAGCTGGATAAGGCGTCGGTATCCACGCAGGTGCTATCCGCGGTGGAGGGCAATACCGACACGGTGTAGGCCTGCGGGAGCAAACCCCAGTTTGGGGCCCAGTCTCCCGTCTTAGTGTTTCCTCTACCCTTGACAGGCTAGGAACACGCCCAGTCCGCTCTACACACCAGGGGTCGCGGCCGACGGAGGGCCGAGATCCCTGGAGCCCCGGCCTCTGTTTCCCCTGACGGGCAATCAGGCGAAATGAGGGGTTCCTTGGTGCCACCGAGTCCAGACTAGCGAAGAGTCCTAGTTCTGACTGCGTGTGTGTTTTCTTCCTCAGGCGATACTCACCGAGTTATTACGCCTGTGTTTCCCGTAAGGGATGAGGTCGAGTAGTAGGGCTACGTTCTCCTCCCTCTCCCGAGCCCACTCTGTCCCCGACAGACAATAGGCTTCTTTCGAAGAGTGACGTGGTGCGTCGACTCTACGCAGCACTTCACACGAGGTGGGAAGTGTTCTCCGTCAACCCTGGCGAGGGTCCCCCACGCACGGGTCGAGAGCCAACAAGTTCCTTGGTTGCCCCGGTGGAGGTGAGTGCTATTACCCTTCGGGCTAGGCCCACCTCTAGATGCTGTGGAAGATCCACCAATTGGCTCCTCGGCTAAGGAGCCGGAGGGGTCTTTTCGGAGGATGCTGCCCTGGATGTGGCCTGTTGTATTGTCCCATAGTCAGGTCTCTGACTGACGTCGAAGTGACCTGACTATGAAAGGGAACGTCTTGGTTACTTGCGTAACCTCTGTTCCCTGAATAAGTCAGGGAACGAGACGTCACTTTCTGCCGCCACATTCAGGGTATGCCGCTGGAAGTCTGCGTTGGCCCGACCGGCTTCAATCAGCGAAAGGTATTTGCATGTGGCACGCCACCGCCCTTTTATACCAGCTGGTACGGGTCAGAGGTGGCATGCAAATTCATGCAGCCATTGAACTTGACTGTTCATTGGCCGGTTGTAAGAATGAACGCGAATGGCTAAAGCATCCGATGTCCCATAGTCAGGTCTCTGACTGACGTCTCGTTCCCTGACTTATTCAGGGAACAGAGGTTACGCAAGTAACCAAGACGTTTCTCTCTGTGTAGCTCTATTACTCTCTCATACCTTCAACAGTTTATGATGACGTGATCTATTGTTTCTGGTGTTTTACACACCTCACACAATCCACTTGGATGTTTTCCAATAATGTTTAATGTGCTGTTCAGGTTACCTGTTCTTATTCTAGTAATTACGATTACTTCTCTTCTCCTTCCTCCCAATTTTCTCTCATCCCGCACTTTTCTTAGTATCTCATATACTGTAAATATCTTCCTTTCACCTCCCCGTCCCACAGGCTTTGCCACTCTTTCCTCGCGTGCTTCCACACTATACTTTTTCCCTTCTGATTTTGACAACTTTATCTCCACGTCAATTCTTTCCTTCTTCGTGACTTTTGCCATTTTATCTGATCTCTCATTTCCTGTAACTCCTACATGAGGAGTTACAGGAGTTACACATGTCTGGTGACATGGTGTGAGGACAATAACCTGGAACTCAACACCAGGAAAACAAAAGAGGTCATTGCGGATTTCAGGCGAGCTGGGAAAAACAATCACACTCCCATTCACATAAATGGATCGGTCGTTGAACGAGTTCCCAGCATTAAGTTTCTTGGACTCCACATCTCAGAGGATCTCACCTGGAAATTGAACACTTCGATCCTGATCAGGAAGGCACAACAACGCCTGTATTTTCTGAGACGACTCAAAAAGTCTCATCTGTCTATTAGTATACTGAAGAACTTTTACCGGTGCACCATCAATATACCGGTGCACAAATATTATCCTATATTTATTTATATCTCATTTGTAAATATACCTTATATGCACTTCTGGTTAGATGCTAACTGCATTTCATTGTCTCTGTACGTGTACTTTGCACAATGACAATAAAGTTGAATCTAATCTAATCTAATGAGCTGGTGTCTAAATCAGTTGAATCTCCTTTCCTTACCTCTTCACGTCCGTACAGTATATGTTGATATAATTTAATTAACTATATCCTGTCTCGTTCTAGAGTTGCCTGTTTCAAGGCTGATCAATATAAATCAGCATAAAATTTTATTGTGTATATGTTTAGCTCGTCTGACATCCGTTTGCTCTCCCCTATTCCCCTATCTGCCACAAAGATTGCTGCTCCAGTTTTTCCGTTCTCTGGATTCTTTGATCCATCTGTAAAAATCTGATAGTAGTTTTTATATTTATTTCCCACGTACCTATACAATTCATTCACACGTCTATTTCAGTATTATTCTTTTTAATCTGATGGATTTCCATGTTCACTTTTTTTCTGTTTCCCACACTGGTCAATCTGGCCACGTCACTATCCACCCGAAGCTCTCCTTGTGTGCTTATCCCAGCAGTCCTGTAGTGTGCGCTTAGTTGGATGATCCTTGTCATTTTTATCTTATACCATCTCAATTTTTTTTGCGTAGAAATAAAAAAACCCAATCAAAGGTAGAAATTGTGGCGTCTTCATAAAATCTGTGTGAGATAATTTGCATGAGATGCTGCTTTAAAAAATTGATAAAAAAAAATAAATCACATTCAATTTCATTCTCAAAAAATTTGTTTTCAAATAGCACAAGTATACGTGTAATGCTCCTTTGAAAAAGAGTGACAACCAGATGTTTTTTGTGAATTTATTAAACGCATCCGGACATGACTTAAAAAGAGGACATGTTCAGGGAAAAGAGGACCCTTGGTCTCCAAGCTAGCGAAACATAGAAAAATAGCTTGTGAGCTAATTTAGGCAAAAAGGAGACACTATAACAGCGCTATTAGGTTTGCAGAGTTTTTATTGTGCTTGAGGCAAGGGAACTGGCACTTAAAGAAGAGAAGAAAGTTAGGGCTAGTAAGCATATTATGTCATGACCACCCAATGTTACACACAGACACACCAGAAGGCCTAAAATCGTAGTGTCAGGGGCTTGTTGGTTTTCTACGCAATGTTTGTCTTACTGAAAATGTAGCTATTTTTAAACATTAATATGTCTGTATTAGTTTTTACATTTTCTTTCTGGAGTGCCGTCGGATTAAACATTAACCAATTGTGTGTGGGTACAATGTACAAACAAATGGTAAAAAAAACAAAAAGAAAATATTTGTTCAGGACTGGTTTTTTGGAAAATGACGATTGCTTGCAGACAGCTGATAGGAAACTTGGAAAAGTATGTTTGTATTAGAGTTAGTTAAAAAAAAAATTCTTTACTCAGCTTACTCAACAACTGCACGTCTATAAAAGGGTTGCTCTGTTTTGCATCACATGCCGAGCAGCTTGGGGAGACGGCTGAGCAGCCAGAGGAACATGGTCTGGGTACAGCTCTTTCAGAGTAAGTTCCTCAAGCAATTTGTATTTCAATTTCACAAATATTTTACAATACATTTCAATAAATATTTCTGTTTCCCCACACAATGGCACACTCCAGATAGATACTCTTCTATTACCTTTATGAGACCTTCCATAAAACTTAGCTTATCAAAAAATAGAGGAACTGATATTGAGTGCTGAGTGTTTGCTGCAAGAAGGACACAACAATTTTGTCACTGATGTCTAATGAAATGTGATGAAACTGGCCATTTTAAATGTGAATATTTTGAGCCTTGAGCATAAGAAGCATCACACCACAGAAGCATCAGATATAATTGGCCAATTCACAGACTTTTTTCTTTCAAAAACAAACTCTCATCAAAGATCATGAAAACTCTGCATGGAACTAATGGTCTACAATATAGCCAGCAAAGTAAATGGGTGATAATGTAATACAATTAGTTATGAATTTAAATGTATTTGGGAAATAATTTGTACAACGGGCTTTGCAGAAACATGCTTTTACACTTTACAGGACAAATCTCTAAAATTGCATTTACAGTACTTTGAAGGTTTTATCTAAAGCATACAAAGCAAATAGTCGTTAAAGGAAACAGTAAATGATTGCAAGGCTAACCAATCCATCCTTTCATCCCCACGCATACATGTATAAATTAAAAAACATCTTTATTGCTTTTTTATAATTTTTTTTAAAGAAGACAGTGAGTATTATGACTGGTTCGGACATTCTAGTGTATGGTAACACCTTTCATACAGCTCCAGGGGTGTAAAGAGTACAGGACAGCCATACTTGAGTAAAAGTACAGATACTTACTGTAAAAATTACTCCATTACAAGTAACAAGTCGCCAATTTCAAAAATACTTGAGTCAAAGTAGCAAAGTATCCGATTTTAAAATAACTTAAGTATTAAGAAGTATTTTATTCATACTCAATATAGGCCACCCCCCCAAAAAAAAGAAATGTGAAAACAAAGTAATGTTTTCTAATACAGAAACAGAATTTTACCACAATGTTTGAAAAAAGGTAGAACAAAGTAGATAAAAAGAACAAAAAGTCAGTCTCACTCCCAATCACTTAAATTTGCAAGTAGATATAAAATAAAATTCTGATTAGTAAATTATATATTATATGTACTATATAAAGTCAAATATTATATAATAACACGTAAAACGGGCGGCACGGTGGCGCAGTGGTTAGCGCTGTCGCCTCACAGCAAGATGGTTCCGTTTGACACTTGAGGTGTGAGTTCAAGGCCGGCCGGGGCCGTTCTGTTTGGAGTTTGCATGTTCTCCCCGTGCTTGCGTGGGTTTCCTCCGGTTTCCTCCAATTCCTCCAATTTTCCAATTCCAATTAGCTTCAGGCTTCAGCTTCAGGCTAATTGGAATTGGAAAATTGACCACATAGGTATGAGTGAGTGTGTGAATGTGTTTGTCTGTGTGTCCCGCCGGTTGGCCACCAATCCAGAGTATCCCGCCTCCGGCCCTAAGACGCTGAGATAGGCGCCAGCTCCCCGCGACCCTGTAAAGGATGAAGCGGTAGAAGATGACTGACTGACTTACGTAAAACACGTTCTTCCTCTTCTGAGAATTCAAGGTCTAGTTTGAGTTGCTTCTCAAGTGATTAGGATGGTTTTTCTGCATTACAATTATACAAAGAGATGCAGTGCACTTAAACTACGTATAAATTAAATCACATCACAAACTCACAGCTATTATGCATTCCGTCGTGGGTTTGAGTCGGTTGCAGTTCTCAATGTTTCTCGATTCAGTTTCTATACCATCAGTCTTTAAGACCAAACGTCTTGTGGACTGACAGGAAAGGGAGCTTTGTTTGATTCTTTTCAAAGTTCAGTTCTCACACTTAAATTTGTTATGTGGTAATTTGATAGAGCAACAGTCATATATCTCAGAAAACTGATGGGTCACAGAATTCCTTTGCAGAAAAAACCTAGGGAGAACCCGACTCTCTGGTGCCAGTCTCCTCTGGCATGCTTTTACTTTACTTTACTTGACAGTCATTTGTCAGACGCTTTTATCCAAAGCGACTTACAAAAAAGAGGAGCAAGTGAAGCAATTTGCCTACAATAGGCTACAGTAGATGTCCACACAGGCTATATAAAGAAACATACATCAGTGTTAAGGTGCTGGTGAAAGAGCACAGTTTTTAGTCCATTTTTTTAACGTTGAGAAGGTTGCAGACTTTCTCACAGGAATAGGTAAATTGTTCCTCCAGACAGCCGCCGAACGAGAGAAGGTTTTTGTGAGGGATTTCAAGCCACGTTGCAGAGGGACGACTAGTTCGTTCTCTGATTGTAGACTACGTGCGGGAGAGTATTCCAAGCTGAACAGTAATTTTGGGGTGTATGGATGAATGAGCAGGAATTACTAAGAGTTCGGTCTTGTCAAGGTTGAGTTGTAGGTGATGTTCCGTCAATCAGTTGGAGATATCTGTGAGATAGGATGAGATTTGGCTGGAGACGGTCTGGTCGTCTGGTTGAAAAGATGTGAAGAGCTGTGTGTCATCTGCGTAGGAGTGGTAAGAGAATCCATGTTTGTTAATGACCTTGCTTAAAGAAGTTGTATAAATGAAGAAGAGTAGAGGTCCAAGCACTGATCCCTGGGGAACATCAGTAGGTACTGGTAATGGATTAGATACTGTACCTTTCCAGAAGACGGTGAAGGTTCTCTCAGAGAGGTATGATTGAAACCACTCCAGAGCAGTGCCGGTGATCCCCATTCCTGTCAGTGCAGATAGTAGGATCTGGTGGTTTACTGTGTCAAAGGCGGCTGATAAGTCTAGAAGGATGAGAACAGAAGACTTGGAATTTGCTTTAGCCAATCTAAGATTTTCAGTGACGGACAGAAGTGTCATCTCTGGAATGGCCACTCTTGAATCCGGATTGTTTGGTGTCAAGAAGGTCATTGTTGGTCAAATATGTTGTCAATTGCTGAAAAACAGCTCTTTCGAGAATTTTGGACATGAAAGTAGTAACGATATTGGTCTATAATTGGGAAGTGAGTTTGGTTCCAAGGTAGTTTTTAGGTAGTTTTCAAGGTAGTAAGTAGTGGGGTCAACACTCTTGGCACAGTTCAGGTTGATAGAGAGGTGTTAGGGGTTTTAGTAACAGTTGGAAGAACAGCTGAAGAAATTGACTGCATGAGATCAGATTGAATTGGATCAGTTGGACAAGTGGTAGGTCGACTACATATAAGGATTTTGGAGACGACCTAATTTGAGAGAGGCGAAAAAGTTTGAAATGATGCAGTATCTGCAGCAGGAGGTGTATTATGCGGAGAGATCTGATTAGAGAACTGATTGCTAATTGTTGATACTTTGTCAATAAAAAATTGAGCAAACTCTTTAGCGTCGATAGATGTGGCAGTCAGAGGTGGCGGAGGGTGGAGGAGGGAAGAGAAGTTAGAGAAGAGCTTCTGCATGTCTGAGGCACTGTTGATCTTACTGTTAAAAGCTGTTCTTAGAGGCGATGAAAGTAAAGCTTGGTAGCTGTTGAGGTCAGAAATGTTTTTGGTTTTTCACTATGTCCTTTCTGCAGCCCTGAGTTTAGCTCTAAAGCTGTGAAGGGTGTTAGTAAGCCAGGGGCAGGAAGGGGCATGCTAACATTACAAAGTCACTGGTGAAGATGAATAAGGACGTTGTGTCTTGCGGAGCGTAAAGTGTGGCGGCTCATTCCCCCATGACGACGCAGTGGTTCCTTTATCAAGTGACATTGTCTCCATCCCCATGTTATCGACAGTCCTCCAGCGGCTGAGTGAAAAGAGCAACAACAAAAGTTATTAGCACTTTGTAGGGCTCTAAGACAATAATAATGTTATTCGACGCTATGGTGCAGTTGAGGTTGGGTTCCGGGTGTCAAAGTCAAAGAAACTTTATTTGTCCCCGTGGAGAAATTAACGGGACAGCACAAAGCAGCAGGGGAACACTAATGTAAATAAAGAGCAATATGGCTTTAGGCACGAAGGTGGCTCTCTTCCTGTGAGTTCTACATACGGTGCATACAGAGTGTCATGTGTACAGAGAGTACTGTAGAGCAGAGGGCCGAGTACACAGCCCTGAGGTGAGCCTGCACTGTACTGAGTCTGAGGGTCTTGGTGGTGTGTGATCTCACTCGTACTCTCTGAATGCGTTGATTGGGAAGTCCTTTTCCAATAGACAATGCTGGGAGTCTAAGATCAAGCAGTTTATTTAACAGTTTATGTGAGCACCACCCAATATTTGAGGAAAAAAAAAGTGTGACAAATAGAGTTTTGCTGCAGAAATAAATTTGGCAGAAAATGTAGATTGTGTACAGAATGTAACTGATTCCGAATTTAACTTGTTATTCTCTCAGATTACTGGAACAAACAACGCTTATTCATCTTCTTCGTCTTGACCTTTCTAGGAATCCTGTCATTGGTGAGTTGAATATTTTCATGAAACTTCATGTGACCTATACACAACAGAAGTAATGTAAAGACAATGAATTAAACGCCACTTATGTTCTTGTAGTTAATCTGGACCTACATGAGCTCTGAGATAACATCACAACCTCCACCCACATTTCTGTCCCGTCAAGATTCCACCAATTTTACAACTTTTGGGTTTTACGCTAAGTTTGGCATCAAGTTGGAAAGTGTCTTTAGTTTACAGCAGGATCTGTTCTGGCCTGGTTCTGACAGCGCCACAACAAGTGCATCCGAGGGAACCAGTGCAGGCAACACCATCTTCTTCATACAGGACCTGAGGAAGAGCTATGAAACAGGAGAACAGATTCAGATCATGGTGCATGCCAGAGACTTCAACAATCAACCTAAAACTCATGGAGGAGATTTCTTTCAAGCCAAGCTCTTCTGGTCAGAAACAAAGGTAAGTCAATAGTTTATGCATTTTTATTTTGGTGCATCATACCAACAAAAGTGACACCAAAGTGTGTGTGGCAGGCTAGTGTGTTTGGGGAAGTTCTGGACCTGCAGAACGGATCGTACTCTATTTGCTTCCTCTTACCTTGGGCGGGTCTGGCTCAGGTGTCGCTGCGCCTCATCCACTCCAGCGAAGCTGTGAAGGTTCTGAAAGATCACAGAGATAGAGACTCGGACAGGGTCTATTTCACAGGATATTATGAAACATTACTATCTAGCGGGATCAAGCAGCATGAAGAAGTGCCTTGTAATGTCAAGTGGCACACTAAAGGCTTGGATGGTGTGGGGACTGAGAATTGTTGCTGTGAATACAAGGATGCACAAACTGAAGAAACGTGGAGCTGTGAGAGGCCGAAGTCCCTGCCATGCAGTGCCCTCGTGTACCACTCAATGGGTGGATACAGAAACAGACTGACCGAGAGAGAAAAGGCACTGATGTGAGATATGGATGCAACCAACTTCCGTAATTAGATTGATAAACAAGGATAAATAAGATAAATAACTTTTTCTTGGCAGGACGCAAACTAATGTTAAGATTAATGGAGATAGTCGGATCATCACAGTTCTACATCCTGAAAGGAACAAAAGTTCAGGTATGATGCGGTCCTCAAAGCTTTACTTCACAGGTTGGGTTAAATGCAGAGCATAATTTTGATTGACAAACTCTCACTTTCTGTATTATATAAAAAAACAATTTAAGAAACAGCAAAACAATGATTGATAAGATCAGTTTTATACTAATAGCATATTTCTTCTTAGATAATATGGAACCGTGTCGTCCGGGTCTACCGACTCCAGTTCCTGCCGGTTTCTACATGAATGACGTCTGGACATCCCTTTTGTGCAGAACGCGCCAATTTACAGCTGAAACCACTAAACGGTGTCTGAAAGACAAAATCATCTACATGATGGGGGACTCCACGTTGAGACAGTGGTTTGAGTTTCTGGTGAAGGAAGTCCCATGTGAGTGTCATGTTTACTAGTACTTCATGAAGTTCTTCTCACAGAATCTACAACCCTGTGACAGAGCTCTGAAGATTTGTGTTTCATGTTTGTAAATCAAGATTAGATTGTGACGCAAGGCTTATCATATACTGGTTAACTCAGAAAATTCAAATCATTGGCCTCAACGTTGCATCTTCCTTTGGTGAAGAAAATCTTCATACAGTATGGTGGTAGAAACACTATGCTCTGGGGGAGTTTTTTCCCCACAGGACAAGACCATGGCATTCAAACGGAGCATGGAGTGACAGCGCAAGAATAAAAATTAAAAAAAACAAGTGCAGGAAAAGAGTGAACCCAAAATGCAGATACAATCCAAAATCAAATCTGACTTTTTTTTTTTTTTTTTTATTTAATAAAAAAATCTAAATGCAAAAAATTCAAAAACAGAAAAAATCATCTGCTAACATCCTTTTAGAGAGAACCAAAAACACTGACAAAATCAGAATCCAAAAAGGCAAAATCCACCCTACCCTTTGCATACAAGGAGGGATCGCACATCAGGACAAGGCACTGTAAAAGTAGGTCAAACATTGAGCAGACAATGCAGACAAAAGCTCTACTTATATACCATACAGGAAACAAGGCACAGTTGAAAACAATTAAAGTAAAAGCGCAACAAAAATCAGGAAATGGCGGCATCTACTGGCCGGACAGGTCCATAACCCTGATGTCATGCTCAGGCGAGTCTCCAGAGGTGCACTTTGGGAGACACCGATTTAGTCTCCAGCTGTTACCCATCATCTGTACTATATAAGCAAACACGGAAGAAGAGACAAGTGCAAAGTATTGTTTTGCCTCGGCCTACAACTCTGAGCGTTTTCCCAGTTCCCGTTCTACTACCGACCTTGCCTGTTCTGTATAACCTTGATCCTTGCTACCTGCCCTGACCCTGTGCCCGTCTGACCTTGATCCTTGCTACCTGCCCTGACCCTGTGCCTGTCTGACCTTGATCCTTGCTACCTGCCCTGACCCTGTGTCTGACCTTGATTTAGGATTCGCCCTTGTTTCCCATGCTGAAACCATTAAAGTTTGCGTATGTAAAGCCTTTCACATATTCCAGGCTTAAAGTGACCCACTCGAGTCAGTAAAGACAAAGTAAAAGCACATGAAAAACGTCCCTGAGTCTTTAAATGCTGCTATAGGTTGGTTGAATTGGACTCACAATCATGGACCTGACCAGTGTAGAAACCATCATTGACACCTCCATAAGAAGAGTGTGCAGCAGGGATGACCCAGTCCTGAAGAGGATTGTCAGGGAAAGGACTTTCAAGTATGCAGTACTTTAACAAAAAGTGGGCTAAGACACATTGTTTACTTTACGTTTGTCATTATGCCGATGGTTTTATCCAAGAGACTTACAAAATAAGAAGCATTAGAAGTAACTTAACAGAATCTGTCACCCAAGAGTTGCAGGTTCCAAATCTGGTCCGGAGGGTTCTACAAATTAGTGTCTGAGGAAGAAACTGACCCTCTCATGCTCTCTGGACACCACGGTTTAAGGCTGTCCACTGCTCTGTGTTTTGGTGTGTGTGTGTGTGTGTGTGTGTGTGTAACTTTGCTGTGTGGTTTAAAAGCAGAGCACAATTCAGACCTTACTCCCCCTAGTGGTTGTATTGACAAACACACAAGAGGCTATTTCAAGAAACACACCGTATTATTTCACCACGAATATGGCGTAGTTTATTTTTCTATTTACTTAAGTATTTGTTTTCATTTTTCATAGAAATATTGTTTCACTGTTTTTTATCACTATGCATCAAAATATACATGTTACCATATACTTGTAACTATACATATAGTCGACACAGTATAAGTGTACCCCCTCGGGACCGGTGTACGTCCTGAGGACCGAGTCACGTTGATAACGACACTACCACAATTTATTTAACTACGTACTACAAATATAGTTGAAACTGTATTTCAATCATTAAACACGGGTCACACGGAGATTAATCCAAAAATTGATTTTTAACACGAGTCAGCACGAGCAGTCTGTTACATGCCAGAGCTCAAACTTCTCACTGTGCTCCGGAGTTTCTGCTGCATTCGTGTATGTGCTTCTTAAAGGGGCAGGGTACTTTTCCAACTACCCTTTAAATCAGGGGTCCTCAAATATAAACTTGAAAGGTCCACTTACCAAATTTTCGTTCAGTTCGAGGTCAGAATTAACGGTCACATTTCACATTTGAATTCCATCAATTTAAAAACCGCAACGTGAATGGCGCATCAGTATAGAAACATCATGCTTCAGGTTAATATCTTGATCTCTAAGATTTTGTGTCACAGATTCATAAATATCACATTCCCTTGTGGTTCGTAAGACCCAAAACGTCTTCATAAAATGTATGCATTGTGCATATTGTTCACCTCCCTTTTCTTTATCAAAAAATCTGAGAATGATCATAAGTTGTGAATTGTCTGTGCTGTCAATGAAATGAATTTGGACTTTTGCTATTTTTACTATAGTAATATTCGTCTTGCAGCAAGTGGAGAACATGATATTTGTCTTATTTTCTGGATTATTTCATTCTTTTGAGTCCCTTCAAACAGAGCAATCACCACTTGTCACCACCATACACTCCTTGACTATTTCAGCATCAGAGAAAGGTTTCTGGAGTTTTCTGTTTCCCACAATCAGGGCGGATGCATATTTTTCTGACCAGTTACTCTCAAACTGGCAATTTCAAAGTCAGCTTTTCTTTTTTTTATCGACAGCCAGCTTTGAGCATGCAGGAAAACCCACACTTGAATACTAGACAAATCAATCTCAACAAGACACAGGTGAACTAGCTAATTAAACAACAACTCAAATTAAAACATGACACCTGCTGGAAAGACTGACAATTAAACTCAAACACATGGGAAAAACAAACAAGGAAATGAACTGAATATCTTCCACAAAAGTCTCAAGCACGCAACTACTGAAAACCATGACAACTTAAACACCCGAATGTTTAGAACTGTATGACGCTGCTTTTGATTGTGGTTATCAATATGTCTGATTATAGTCATAATGTGAAAAACCAACATTTGGGCAAAGTAAACCAGACTGAACAGAATAAAGATAGGTTTTCTATACAGTTATGCATTTACTCAATGTTACGTTGTGTTGAACCGGTGTGTGACGTCATAATTAGTCGCCAGCCCGAGCCGTTTTTACACCCGAGCCAACCTGGTACCTACACCGCCAAACAAGTGATGTAATTGTCACATTGCTCTTACAGCGGCTGTGATTGTACGAATGCCGCAGCTAAAACAAGTACAATCCTTCAAGACAAATAATATATAGCGGAATATGCATAAAGATTCACTTATGTCTGTGTTTGTGTATATATGAATACACATAGAAGAATCAACACATTGCGTGCTCCATTGAAAAGTTGGATTATGATCACAAGAATAGCGCGTTGGTTTTGGCATTGGACTTGGTCCAAATTTAATATTTTGAGTAGCCCTGCGTTAAATTATAATGTATAATGTAAAACGAAACCTTAAAGAGCCACTCTGACTCTGCTTCATTATTATATTAACGTAGTTGTAATAGACACAGCAATAACTTAAAGTAAATTATCACAAACTCAAATAAACAGGGTTACAGTTAGTTATGGACATTCCAGAACTGTTGTAACGCACGCACGCAGACCGTGTGCATGTGTGTGTCCAGGCCTCAGTTAAGCCTGCAGTTATTCACAAATTAATGCGTCTCTATATAGTCTGGGCCAAACGGACAAGCTTTCCTATCTTTTTAAAAAGATTAAAAACATGACCGGAGACTAATATGCAGTAAAAGGAATCTTAGGCAACGTTCACTTATGCAGAGTCGTCTAACTAACTACTACTCAATAAATGATGACTCCGTACTACCTGATCATAACGCATCTCATTCTGTGTCACTGGTCTTCAGCTCTCAAGCAGGTGAACCTCCACGCTGTACATCAGACTGGGCCGCTCATGGCGGTGGATGTGGAGAATAACTTGGTCATGCACTGGAGAGCTCACGGCCTTCCTCTGCGCTGTGTGAAAAGCAAAATGGCTGACGTGCACTACATCAGTAATGAGATTGATGATCTGGCTGGAGGAGCCCACACAGTCATCGTCTTTAACCTGGGGCCGCACTTCACCACGTATCCTCTGGATTTTTTCATTCAGAGAGTGTTGATGATCCGTAGGGCCGTTGTGGATCTTTTACGGCGGGACCCAGCCACCATCGTCATCATCAAGACCATCAACACAGGATACAAGGTACTGGCATTCCATCACTTCACCGAAAGTGGGATACTGGTCTTCTGACTAACCATGTTTCTGTGTCTCTACGGCAGGATATTTTCGGTAGTGATTGGTTTTCTCTTCAGCTGAACAAAATCCTGCAATGGGCTTTTCAAGACGTTGCGGTTTATATTCTTGACGTGTGGCAAATGACGGCCTGTCATTACAACACAGAGAACATCCACCCCGGTCCAGTCATCATCAGAAATGAGATTGACGTTTTACTTTCTTTTATGTGTCCAGAATGAGCTTTTTACAATACATATTAGTATTCTATGGAATACTGTGTTTGGAAACTGCTCTCTGGGTGTGAGCAAAGCGTTTTATAAATAAATAATTCAATATGGTTTTGATCTTGCCTATTACAAGCCCTCGACCATAGTAGACAAGTCAGAGGATCGCAGTGATGCGCTATAATGATCAGAAAAAAAGCATTAAAAAAATAAAGACTTTTCCTCTCAACATGTTACTCCTATTCACAAACTACTTTACTGGCTCCCAATCTCAGCAGCCATCTACAAAACTATCCTTCTCCTCCTCAAAGCTCCGGCATTTTGGATACCTATGTACTCTCTGCTGCACCATCAGACTTTTTACTGCTTTTTTTACTGTTAACCTACCACAAAAAAACCCAATTCATCTAAAAAATTTGACCTTGATGACTGTATTTTATATACAGTAGTGATGTAAATTGACCTTTCTACGTTGGACCAAAAAACACACTGGAACAAATTTAATTAATAATTTGATCAGCATTTTGTATATTCTTATACAATATATTTCTAGTTCATGAAATCATGAAATAAAAGGACTTTCAGATTTTTGACTTTATTAAAATAAAATACTACACATTAAAGAAAATAATAAAACGTACCAAACTAAAACTCACATAAAGCAGTTGCAACAAAAACCCGAGCTGAACAGATTGACACAGATTGTCACATGTTGTGACCTGGAACCGGCAGAGAGAGTCTTCGGTACAGGAACCGGCTTATGTAACACACTTGCGCTCTAACACACGCACGCACGCACGCACACACACACACACACACACACTCTCTCTCTCTCTATTACAGAGCCACATACACACGCAGGGTTAAAAACAGTGATCCTTTGAGTTTTTAACATTTATCTAAATTTACAATATGATACATTTGTACACAACAAGCGTAGATAACAACCATGCAAACATAAAATTGACCATAAATACCTTAAAAAGCCCAAGAATAATGTGCTTGTAGAGTGAAAAATAAAAGATAATGATAAAAGCAGAAGTCAGGTGATAGGTAAAAATTATAGGAATTATTGTACTTTTGTTTAGTAGAGATGAATTATAGGCTGTGGGACAAACTCTAGTGGAAGAAGAGAAAGCAGAAATAATGAAGAAGCCACAGCCAAGTTCTTAGAGCTCTATTATAATGTGAAGACACCACCTAAATGTCGTCTTCCAGCACCTTTGGATCTGAACTTCAACCCATTTGGGTGTATGAAACTGAAAGAAAAATTAAAGCAGTATGCAGAGAAGAAAATCCTGAGGAGATGCAGTACATGACCAACAGATCAAAGAACTGATCAGAGCTCCAGAGATTCAAACCTCAGAAGAGTCGTGGTTCTGAGGGGATCGTGTCAACATGGGCTCGGTGCTGCTGGACGCGGCTGGACTCTCACTCTTCTCTTTTCGAGAACGCACCTTCAGAATGATGAGCACCAGCAAGAGGATAATGAACAACAGGCCGATGACGAGTCCGACGACGATCAGGAGCATGTGATGGTCGGCAGCGTCTACGCGATTCAGTTCTCTGGGGACGATGGCCTGCGGTCGAGATTCCCGCTGAACTTCCAATGTTGTCTGATGTTTCTCAGACCTGCGGCCCAGCGCTATGTGTAAGATGTTGGTGCCTCGGTTGTTGTCCACGCCAATATGAAAAGCCCGTTCTGAGTCTACGGTGGCTGATCTTCTGACACGAGGTCCGGCACTGACTGAGTGGTACTCCAGGCTTCTCTTCCCGATGCCCCGGTTGGCGTTGTCTCTGGAGCGAACGGTGTAGATGGTGTGAATGTACCACTCTCTGCCTGCAGAGACCTAGATAAACAGATTCACAGAACATGTCACGACCAGGGAAGTGATGGAGAAAATCACTGTTTATCACTCTGGAAGCTGCACGAAATTCATTGAGTGGACTGGGCCAGATTCATTCAGCGCTTGTGATCCAGTGGCGGTAGAAACTTTGGTACAGTAGGTCACGGTCGTGAAACTGAAGCACACAGTAGTACGCAAACTGGTTTTGAAGAATTAAATAAGTTGGATTTTTAGTGAGCACTGTATACTTGAAAAATTTCTGCTGTTTGTGCACGCAATGCGATAGCTGCATTTATAGCTTTAAGATCTAGTAGAAACGATGTTGCCTGTTATTAGTGTGAATGTTAATTTTGTCCAAAAATACCTGGAATAAAGCTGTGGAGTCAATCCTGAATCCGTCCGACCCGGGCTGCTTGACCAGAGGCACGGCCTGCGGATCATCGACAGCCAGGAGAGCGCTGAAGCCGATGTTCCCGAATGTCCTGGCTTGAGTTTCCGGCTGAGCCTTGTCCTGCGAACAAACCCTCCAGCTCAGTTCTCTGGTAGTCGGCCATAAATTGATGCTTTATGAGAGCCATATGTAGTAGTAAGAGAAGAATCAGTGTGGCACTCACAATAATCTTGAATCGGTAGAGCAGGGACGGAGAGTCTGCGAGGCAGCCATACTCAAAGCTGTCCGGGCTGAACTTCGGGATGTATCCATCCGCACCAGTGCAAAGGAAAACCTTCTCAATGCTGCAGATGAACGAGTCTCCCAAATTCTGAACCGGGTCCACCATGACACGACCATAAATCATGTCGCCTGCAGATAAAACAGAAACAGCACTATTTCATTGCAGCAGAATGAAATCAAAGTAAAATATGCAAAACCTCAAGAAAATTACCTTCTGAAAAAGCAACGTCACTCTCCTGACTGAAGCCCATGGAGCCATCTGACAACCACAGGCTCTTCTTGGAAAGCAGGAGCATGTGTGTGTTCAGACTGAACTCTGCCGAGACGGGGTCACTGACCTACAGACAGAAGTGTCAGGTAGCAAAGTAAAAATACGTAGTTACTTATTTATATGTACTTTCTACTCCTTACATTAAAAAAAGCAGTTAGTCCTATTTCATTTTGGTTAGATTTATTTTCATGTTGTCATCAATGTAAAAAGAAAAAACGTAAACTTGATTGTGGTTGGGTGAGACGTACAAACACGTATCACTCTGACACCCTATTGGTTTGTATGAGGTCCATCGCACTGACACATCAGCGACAGAAATGGCAAGTAAAACAGCATGTAAAACGTCTGTAGCACCAGCCTGGAGGTTGGTCGCCAGAATGTGTCAGTGCTTACGATCTTAAATTCTTGGCCGTATCTAGAATAGTTTTTTGAAATGGTTGGTCATAAAAACAACTCTTTATGCACTTGTAATAAAATGCATGAATTTTCAATGTTCAGAATTATGTACGGCAGCATTTTAATATAACAGTTCTACTTCCCAGCATTCCCAGTAGCTCAGGCTGTAGAGCGCTGGTGTTTGATACACCGGATCATAAAAAGGTTGAGTTGATACCTTTACTTCCACACAAGTCTTTTTTTTTAACTCTAGTATCTATACATCTGCTTAAGTAAGTAAAGAACGTGAGTCCTTTTGACAGCACTGCCTACCGAACACATGTTTGACCCTCAATATTCTACATGTGCACGATACTGTTGAGAATATGGACCACCACTTTCTTGCTTACTGAATTTAGCAGATTCACTTGTTTTTAGTGCGGTGCAACTACGTAATTTAATTCTTAAATTCCTATTATTGAGTAATTCAGACAGTCATTTTAAGTTTAAAGTTCTGTTGTAAGTTTAAAGTGATTTATTAACCTGTGACTGTATTCTCTGTGACTGTATTCTACCTGTTGGAAGCGGATGTCCAGGTGAAAGGTTAGCGGCTCTCTGGGGTGACACACGGGCCGCTGGGAGAACTCCAGGTTAGGTGGAGCCCCACAAGGAACCAGCTTCACTATGTAGGTTCCAGAATAATCTCTCACCTGAGGGAATCACAGCACACGTCAGACAAGCACACAAACACACACACACACACACACACACACACACACACTCGCGTGCAAAAGTTCAAAGAGTAAAAACTCACAGCAAAGTCAGAGACGAAGGTCCACTGCTGAACTGGCTGGTTGTATGTGGGCTCAGACCTCACTAAGCTGAGGTTAAATGTGAGACCCGGGTGGTCTGCACTCATGACCATGGATGTCATGGGGGAGGCTGTGGGAAAAAGGAAAGAAGGAAAGTGAATCCCTTTTGTCCCACAACGGAAACATATAGTGCTCTGCAAATGACCCATTGAAACAGTGAAGTGTATATATACACAGTGAAACAAACACACACACACACACACACACACACACACACACACACACACACACACACACACACACACACACACACTCAAGCCACGGGATTTAAACCTGGGGCATTTAGTTAATCAACAAATTGTTGAACAATACAATAATTACAAACGTAAAAGAATACATTAATTCATCTTTGCCTCTTTGCTAATGTATATTTTGATTTTAATTTTTCCCAGTAGCTCAGGCAGTAGATCGCTGGTGCTTGTAACACTACAGTAGGTCATGGGTTCGATTCCCATGAGGATCTAATAAAATGTAAGTTGCTTTGGAAAAAAGCGTCTGCTGAATGATGGTAAGGAACTGACAAATCTCAGTTTTTCATGCAATAAATACTGCTTTTGTGTAGCACAAATCATTCAACCAGTATTTCTGAATATTGCAATATATTAGGTACAGTATTTACAAAATGTAGGAATTAAACCTGAATGTGCAGTGACAAACAGCCCCCAGAAACGTGCTTCAGTACGGAAGTTGACAACCAGACGTCCTTGATCATTGATGCGCATGCTGGTGGGATACAGAGCCCCTGAGAACACATACACGCAGCTGCCATAAGAAATGGTTTGTTCTTGTTTATTAAGTTGTTATTTCACAAAACTTGCCTTGCAGTTCTGCCTCTGGTGGGCTACCGATGCCGTCTCTCCATAAGATGGCAGTGTCATACACGAATGTGAGCCGCAGTTCCGACTGCAGGTCAAAGTGCTGCCAGCCTCCCACTCCCACCGGCGAATGAAAGACGTACGACACGTGCAGCGGAACACGCAGCGTCACATACGACTGCACCAAGTTCAGCACCTGCACAAAACCGCTGGGTTGAAAACAACATGGAGCACAAGTCCTTTGGCAAAACCAGTTGAGGATGAAAGAGAATCAAAATTAATTACCTAATACAACTCTCATGAAATGTTCACAAACCTAATCCAAGTAGAATTAAAAAACTAATTTAAACAATTTGTATTATTATACTATTTATGAATTAAATACTTTTTTGCAGTTTACATTTATTTTAAGAGCTTTATTCAACATTATAGCAGCAAATTTTGCTTTTTATTTACAAATGTAAGATTGCAGAAATTGTTTTTTTAGTTATCACTAGTTTTTCCGCATGCAGATTATATTTTACCTACAGATGGCGCTAAAGTTCTAAGTTCTATTTAAGGTGTAAAAAATAAATGTAACATTCATCACATTTGTCAATTATATTACCCATAGCTACTTAGACTGTAATCACAAATTGTAAACTTGCGTAAAAATGTATGTTTTTCTTAACTAACAGCACCACTTTGACTCAGTGACATGCATTAAAAAACTATAAATCACAAACTTGAAGAAAGTTCAAGATGTTCTGAAGACTTAAATCTTCAGGAGAGACATCTGCAGATGAATCCGTTCTTTCGTTCTACTTGAATGAGTCTAGTTAGTTTTAATGAACTACTGAGTAAACTAGTAAAGCAGGTGTCATGGTGAAGGGGAATGCTGGGCTCTGACAGGCATGTGAAGCATCTGTTTGCAGACGTGGCTGACAAAACAACAAGCTTTTATGATGTAAAGGTCAGTTTTACTTCCCAGTTGGTGAATGACAAATAGAAGAACACGCTGAACAGCAGGACGGCTATTACGAAGACAGACTTTACTTCAATGTCTATTTGCCAAAGAAAATAAGCACATATAAAAGTGTCTAGACAGTTAAATTCGCATTTCTCACTTGCTTTCCTGCCATTTTATGCTTTTGGCACCAATGTGAGTAGAACGCAGATGCATTTGCGTTTTTCTTAGTGTCAAATCATTTTGTTTAGTGACGATGTGCTAGTTTCAAGAGCTTTAGTGATACTTACAAAGCTACTTTGAGTTATGCAAAGTTAGTTTTGATACTGTTTAGCCCATCTGTGTTGGTTTTGATAGTGTTTTGCTCTACTGTGCTAGTTTTGATTAGTTTAGTGCTGATGTGTTAGCTTTGAGAGTTTAGTGTGACTGTGCTAGTTTTGAGAGTATTTAAGGAGACTAGGTAGTTCATTAAAACTAACTAGACTCATTCAGACAGAAAGGAAAGGACGGATTCATCTGCAGATGTCTCTCCTGAAGATTTAAGTCTTCAGAACATCTTGAACTTTCTTCAAGTTATTTATAGTTTTTTAATGCATGCCATTGAGTAAAAGTGGTGCTGTTACTTAGGAAAAACATAAATGTTTGCGCTAGTTTTGAAAGTATTTAGTATTACTATACTAGTTTTGAGAGTATTTTGTGAGACTACAGTATACTAGTTTTGAGAGTCTTTAGTGTGACTATACTAGTTTTGAGAGTATTTAGTGAGACTATGCTGGTTTTGAGAGTATTTAGTGAGACTTCTAGTTTTCAGAGTATTTAGTGCGACCATACTAGTTTTTAGAGTACAGTATTTGGTGTGACTATACTAGTTTTTGGAGTATTTAGTGAGACTTTACTAGTTTTGAGAACATTTAGTGAGACTACACTAGATTTGAGAGTATTTATTGTGACTATACTAGTTCTTGTGAGTGCAGTATTTAGTGCGACTATACTAGTTTTTAGAGTATTTAGTGAGACTATGCAGGTATCTAGTTTTGAGAATCATAGCAATGCTGTGCTTGTTTCAAAGACTGTTTAGCAATGCTGTGCTAGTTTTAATATTGTTTAGAGATGCTGTGCTAGTCTTGAGTGTTTAGTGATGTCGAATATTTCAAGACTCTTCTTATTTTAGAGTCTTAACTAAATTGTTGGCTAAAGTTCTGAGAATAATTAGCGATGCTGTTCTGGTTTTGAGAGTGTTTAGAAAATATTAAATGCATTCATAAATTCATGTATTAAATTACACCAGGTCTTATTTCGAGTCTCGTGAGACTTTGGTGGCTTGTTGTTCCACTCCAAGAGCTCACCTGTCCATCCGTCCCGATAGTTCCTCCACAGTCGTTGAGAAGTTCCGACATGTCGTAATAATTGACAAACTCCCACAAACAGGCCTCCAGATGCAGGTTTCGGTAGAAGCGGAGTGTGTTCTGGCCCCGGAGTGCCGGGCTGTACTGGTATGGTGCACTTCCTCCAACTGCATCCACATTTCGTGTGGCATCTGTGATGAAGCCATAGTGTGTCCGCACTTCTGTGTAGTCCAGCAGGTTTGAGCACCGATGGTTCCCCACACGCGTTCCATCAGGACTCAGGGTCAACTCGAAGTTTGAAAGTGGTCGAGTAGAAACAATAGGAAGCATTCCTGTCAAAAAGCAATACAGAAAGCATCCAAACTAGTTATCTATGTACTAGTTAATAGTAATAGACAGATTAATCCCCACTGCACTTGTGAACAATTTCGATCACAAACAAAACTGACTGAACATTATCTTCCACTTATTTATATAAAAATTGCACGTAAATTGATACATATATGTAACTGTAATATAACACATGTGCTTAAAAGTGTAAATAGCATAGGACCGTCATAAAAACTAACCGTCGATATGTGGCATGGTGACAGTGAGTTTGATGAGGTTGGGGTGATCGGGATCGTCAGCTCCAGTGTATCGCAGCTTGGCAGAAAACGGTTCAGCTCCAACAGTGCCAACCACCCGAGGCTGGCACATGCCTAATCATCACACCAAAAAAATTACGAAAAGTCCATCCATCGTCACACATACAGAACGATATGTTGATAATATTATATCTATCCGATTATTATCAAACATATAAAGACACACTTTACAAGAATGATCATAAAATGTATATATCTCACCTTCCTCACGACTAATAGAGATGATAGGGCTGCTGAGTTCCAGGCCCTCGTCTCCGTTAATGTTAACGGCTCGGGCCGCACATTGCACGCGGGACCCTGCCTGGAAATACACTGAATCCAGTGTGATGGCTTTAGAGGATGTGAAGAAGGTGTGGAACTCCACCTCCCTCATGGGACTAGTGACTCCGTCCGGTCCGGTCGGGGCACTGACCAGCCAACGGTACCGTGACAGTGTGTTGTTAATGTGCTCAGAAGCACAGATGGAGCTGGTCCGCTCAAAGTCTGGATATTTCGGGTTACATGACTGAAAAAGAAACAAGTTAATTGTTAAAAAAAAATGTTTAATTATCATATGAAATAGATTTTTTTGTTTGTTTTAGAAATTATATTTATGCTTCTAATTTAATGTATTGTACTTGTCACTCCGTAACACACACATGATTATTACACGTGCAAACCTAGTTTAGGTTTAGAGAAAAACAAAGTATTTTGAACCAAACATTGCAATTATTTTATTTTTATATAATTAAATGTTTGAGCTTATTGTTAGATTTTTGTGTCATTTCAGCAATGGAGAGTGAACAGCAGTCAACAGTGGGTTTTTTCTCAAGTAAAATACCGTGACACAGACGACTGGATATCCTGCTGCTGGATGAGAGTCTTTCATCCGGCCCACGTCATCATAATTAAACAGTGACACAACTACGGGCACAGCTGGAAACGTCACATCTGCCATACTGTTTGTCTCCTCAATATAAATAATGGCTTTGGTCACCTACAGGTTTAGGGAACAAATGAGAAGATTTTTACTAGCAGTCTGTGGTGCTGTGGTGACATGTGTCAGCATCAGCTTATCGGCATCAATAAATAATCCACTAAAAGTGAATCTCAATACCTGAACTTCTGCAACCATATTCTCGTCTGGCTTGAGATGAACCGTGAAGGCCTCTCTCATCTCTCTCACACCATCAAACAGTATTTCCACTTCAACCACGTGCTCCATCTCTCCCTGCACAAACTCCACATCTGGAGAGAAGTTTCATTGAAAGCAGATTTTTAGCATTAATACAATATTCATACAACCAAACATAGATCTGTCAACTTAAGCCTGTTATGATGTGTTCACCTTGTGAGACGGGGTGATAATCCTCTCCGGAGGTGGCCGAGCCATCTTTAGTGTGAACTCGAACCACAGACACTTTAGATGTGTCACCGGTCCTCTGCACTGGGATGTGCACCACCGACACCTGTCCAGGCTCACTAGGCTCATTCACACTGAACTTTGCTGCTCCGAATCTAATGATGGATTCTGACAGACAATGTTGTACAGTTAAACTAACTGGTCCATTTGGAATGAAGCGTAACAGCAAGTGATGGAGTCTTACTGTCAGTGTCGTCCTTTATCTTAATGAGCGTCTCGCTTTGAGCTCCGATAGATGCCCCGAACGGAGAGTCACTTTTAGGACTTCCCAGCACCAATCTCAACTCTTCATCTTCCTCATGTTCAGTGTCGTCCACAAAGACAAGGACACAAGGTTTCTCCACTTCTCCTACAAGACAGTGAAAAACGTAAATCTGACTGTTTTCAGAAGTTGAACTGATCTAACCCCAAAGTGCCCAAATTCGGACCACTGCCAGGTCTGAAACACAGAAAGCAAACACACCGGGCTGGAAAACGATGGTGGAGGCATCTGTGTTGGGTCTCTCAGCAAAGTCCATCATGACCTGCGCTGAACCCTGTCGGCTGTAGCAGCGAACGCTGGACTTGTAGCTCACATCTCCGCTCCGAAACACCAGGGCTGAGATCTGCCCATCATGCTCATTCCCGTGATACACGGCATCTCGGAACTGAACTTTGGGCACTTTCACAAGTCAAAAGAACACAAGTCAAAAAAGGAAGTTCTGAGATTCTTTACGGAGAGCAAAGCTACTCACGGTCTGAGATGGAATCATTGATGAAGACTGTGGCTTTCACTGGTTCTCCAAGTATTCCATTCACCGGCATCCGCAGCACCAGCTCAAACTTCTCCGGCCCCTCCAGCACTGGCTGGCCCAGATCATCCAAGATGGTGACCTTGAACGTCTGCATGTTGACGCCCGGAGCAAAGTCCAGGTTTTTACCGATCCCGACGTAGTCCATGCCAGCTGTGTTAAAAGTGTAGAGAACGTCAGCCAAGGCTGGAGACACTTTCAGAAAGAGCGATTCTTCTGACAAGCACAAAAACAAATGCCTCTATCCATTTCACTTTATGGTTCTAAAAAGTCAACTGTAATACTTTTGTTTTAAACTTTTACAGCCAGGATTGAATCTAGGGACCAGATAGCACACTACTGAAAAAAAACTCTTTCACAGCTCTGATTTGCTGCTGCCGTCCACAGATACAGTAAATTCTGCTCAGATTAGTACATTTTCTCATTTAACACTCAAACTTCTGTACTCCAGGTCTGATCAAGTATTTATGCTTCCTGTCACACACAGGTGCTCTGGTCAAGTTTCATCTCTTGTTTTACAAAGTAATTTATTTAACTACTACTACCAGCACTTGAATTGTTGCACCTTCATTATTAAAGGTAAGCTCGCTATTTCTAACTGATCATTTTCTTTTGTATTTTCAACTTTGAAGAAAAGCCCCGCGGCTTCACTCTGGGCTCTTTTGTGATTTGGATCCAGCTCTCTGCAAGCTTTGAGGTGAGAGGTCTGACGATGTTTGTTTGTCGTGCGCACTACATGTCATGAGTAAGGTTTAGACTCGTCCATCAGTGAGCTTCGAAAAGGGTAAGGAAGTGCAGTAGCTTCTCACTTTTTTTTTTTTAGGTTTTTGCAAAAAATTCTGCATTCAAGATTTATTAGTTAGATGTCATGAGCTGTAGAGGTTTGGGATTTTCTTGCTCACTGTTCATTAAATCATCTGGTGGTTTTGCACAGCTGTTTTAAGACACTGCAGAAAGGCACTTTTAATAAAAATGAACTTAATGAAATTGAAATAAAATTAACTTTTTTGAATGAAATTAACTTTTTTGAAAATTTTGACAGACTTTTATTGTTGAGTTTCAAAATGACCTTTTCAGATTGTGTTCTCTGGAATCGATGTGAATGTGGATGCATTCAGTACACACCTTCAGCCGAAACAGGATCACTCTTCCGAGATCTCACTGTGATTGTTCCAGGTTTAGAAAGATCACTTCCTGTTCGCCAAACTCGAACTTCCACAAAACCATCGCTCTCATCCACATGGTACTCCAGCTCTCCAAAATAAAACACAGGCGCTGCGGGAAGGATAGACAATTAATTTCACAGATAATAGTTTCCAAAAAACAACGAATAAGCATTTGATAATATCTACCCATCTGAGCACAGAACATTATTCCTTCTTCATGGCATTTGAGGACTCCAAACTGACACTTAAAAGTCTAAAATCGAGCATAAACGTTTACAGTTTTAATCACCTTTTAATCAGGATCATCTTGATCCCTCACACGTTTATATTTACAGAAAATAGAAAACAAAGAGAAACCACTAAAGTTCAGGTATCTCATAGTGTTGTGACAATAACATGTGCTTCCAGAAGCTGCTTCGACCGACACAAGAGACACAGACTCGTGCAAACTTGTTCTTTAGCAATTAAAATTGAAATTCCTCCACAGCCGTGTCAGCTAGTGAAAGCCGCGTCACACTCAGCTTCAGTCTCCGTACTAGTCGATACAGTGAAGTGATTGAGGATTAAGACATGGATCATGGTTTTAGACGTTCAGGTGTTGATGGACGTCAAGCGTCTGTACGTCTGTGGTAAGAAGCACATCTAAATCCTTCCCAAGAAAAGCAAATAAAAAGAGTGTTCATTCTTGGGTGGTATATGCAGGCAACAAAGACCCAAAAACCCTGCTTATCTCTCAGAAACTAGACAGGCAAAATTTCAAGCGCTTGAACAGCTTTCACACTGTTTTTTTAACAGACCACTTTATATGCTAAATTCTATATCACTGTATACTAGTTGTAAAAAAAACTATAAAATATATATGGTAAATAACAACATTAAAAATATTATCAATAGTTCAAATTATAAATAAAATGTCTGAAAAAAAAAGAATTTATCTCTCAGTATAACAAGATTTGTATTTCAGTTAACACATTTATATTTTTTACATTTTATAAATAGGTGCAACAAAACAACAAATATTGTGGATAAATTATGAAATTATCAAAACAATAAAAGCCAGAGGGACATTAATGTACCTGAGGTGAAATTAAATTAAAGTGCATATATGATCAAAGTGTTAAACTAAACATATAAACTAAATATATATTACTATATTTCAGATAAAATAATTTAAGTATATAAAATAAAAAATAAAAGTGTAAAGCCACTACAGAGAAAAACATCTGCTGCATAATAAAATATAACTCTAGATTGTTTCTAATAGGAAATCTGAAAAAATAATGAAAACGTTCTGCAGGAATTGACATCCACATAAATACAGTATAAACCTCATGCGAACATGAGATGAGAGCGAGTGAAGAGTTAAACAGCCGAGCTGGAGACACCACTGCATCTCACCATCTGATAAGGTTCATTTGTAAAAGGCACACAGTGAAGTTCAAAGCTGCACAGTCCATTAAATGAAAGACAAACCAGCGGCTCGGGCACAGGCCTCACTGAGAGCATTAGTTACCCACATGGCAGTCTGCCACACTGATTCACTTTACATACGCCGCTACGCTCCCCTAATGCACAATCGCCTTCCAAGGCCTGTTCATGGCACCGATTCTAGAAGGTTATTACGTTCAGCCAAAGCTTTTATGCAAAATCTCAAGCAGCTGATCAGTAAACAGGACCAGACGCTTATTCGAACTGAATGCTAAAACAATTACATGACATTTGTGACCGCGTATTTCCGTTTATGTAGGACAGTAGCACATCATTTTAAGACAGTTGTAACAGTGAAAAGTGCCTTACAAATGCACTGAACTTTAACTATTCTGCTTATTAGAACCCATGAGTTTGAAAATGTTGAGAATTGCATTACTTGATTTTAAATGTCTTTCATGGGTTCATGCGTCAGAATAGAAAGTGGATTCATAAACCACTAGAAACACAAAAGAACCAAAAATAGAGCTGTAGATCTAATTCAAAATTCAACTCTGAAAAGCTGAAGTGCAGCTCAAACTCATCAATGTCATTAGAAAGAGCTGGAACACAGAAATACTGAGGGACTCCTGCAATTTCCCACATGCCAAATAATATGACAGAGAAAAGCTTCATGTTAAGAAAAGGGCTGCAGAAAAAGTCCCACATTCTGAAGTGAAAGTTTTTTAAGGGACTGTTGTGAGGCAGGAAATAGACTAGAATGGTCATACAGTTATTTTTTCTAGATCCCAGGATTTTGATATACGTATTTGTGTTTTAGCTTCTCGATCATCAAAGGAGCACATTTTCACGACATTTATGATATTTGCAACATCAGTACTTAAATAGATGATCCTTGATTATTTGTGAAGTCTAGGGGGTTTGTGATATTACATTATATTTTATATCAACATATTATTTAAGATTAATATATCATAAATAAGAAAGAAAAAATCTGAAAATAAATCATGCCATAAAATGAAAAATATTATGAATTATAATGCATTACAGTGATATAATTGTATCGTTTTTATACCAATTAAATTGTACGAAAAATGTTTCTACTTTCATTCTTTGATCAAATCTTACATTCACATTGCTTAAATCATTTCTCATGTGTCACAAAATGAGAGGTTACAAATGAGTTGCAAGCACCAAGCCATTATCTCCTTCCTTTTCCCTTTCCACCCTAGAATCAGAGTGATCTTAACCGCTGGCTCCAGGTAGACGCTCCGTCCGGATACGCTCACATAATGGCCCATAATCCCACTTTTATTAGTCAGGCACAGTGGAACGACTCAGATCAAGCCGTATATTAGTCTGCCTGATCCCGCGGTACAAGTATTCTCTTGTTTTACAGTTTCAATGACTCCCACGTGGCTCGTCGCGCCTGCACAGGAGTGATTATAGCTGAATACACGAGGGATTTCCCATTCACCATCCCAGATGATCCCAGTTCACAACAGGACTCTCTCACTCACTCTTTCCCATCCATACATATGTGCGTCTATTCATCTGTGTCTTTCCTCCCTTTTCTCTACACTACAGGAAGCGGCTCGATAAGCCGTCAGCTGATCAAGTTTCAGGTAAGACAGAAGCTTCAGGCTGTGATTCTGACTGAAACAATATTTGACACCAGCCTGCACTGGAAATCAGCGAGGACAAACACAAAAACTATATGTGTCTATATACCTGACAAAATCAGCCACACGAAACGTGATCAACCTGTGAGCCGATACTTATAAGAGGCTTTACAGATCCTTCTCCTTAAATATCCTCTGCTATTCATTCGACAGACTTTTGTCTGGAAAAAAAAATGACTCAGATTCTTTGAACTGAAAGTTTGACCGGACAGAAAAATAGCAATGTAAACCCACCCACACACACACCCACCCACACCCAGACCCCCCCCCCCAAACACACACGCACACACAGTAAATAAGTGCATTGAAAACACACTGCAACACGTGAAAACACATTATAACATAAATAATACATTGATAAGCAATTATAAACAACATGCTGATTTATTCAAATAAATATTCCTCTTCATGATTTGATATCTGAATCCATTGTCTAATAATTATCTACAATACTAATTTACAAAAACATAATCTGAAAGGATCAGCTGCCGTCAAATGTCCCACAATCATCACCCGTGGACTCACTTTCCTCAGTTGTCAGTCCAGGTACAGCCCACCCTCATAACCCCCAGCACACCCACCCGCACAGACCCCAGCCACACGGCTCCGCTTTCATCACACAGACCTACTGCAGAGAATTCCTTCCTTCTGAAACCAGTGAGACGTTCAGGACCGCCACAGTCACCATCCAGATTATTATATTGCACATTTATGAACATTTTCTGTTTACGGTAGTCATCACTTGTGCATTTTAAATAGCGTACCGATTAAATTCATAGCTGCATTGTGTTGTTTTTTATGGTCTCACTGAGTATTTTATTCAACTTTTGCATGTCTAACATTGAACACATTGTGTTTGAGAAGAAATTACTTAAAACATTTCAAAGCATAGTGTTTAAATTAGTTTCATCTGGAATGATGTTGTGTACATTGATGCCTGTCTGTGCTACTGAGAGACTAGAACAAAGTTCATGCTCCGGTTGATGAAACCATTTTTTTTGTGTGGGGGTGAAGAGTAGAAGAGCCTGACGGAGACCTGGAGCGGAGCCTCAAACCAACCAGCCCGACTTTTATCTTCACACCGCAACCATTCGACTCAAACAGATCACATCCACTCACGCGTGCTTGAATGTACGTATGAGGTAAAGTCACAGAACTAATATTGCGCATTGTATTGTACTTCATTAAAATTCTGGGGCAAATTTAATCTTTTTTAATGAGTGGAATTTGTGTAACTTAATGCTTTTTATACATTTTTGTATGTTTATTTAGATTTCATTTATTATACATGCTTAAAAATTCTATATGGAAAAATCATGTTTAGATTTTTCACATGTGTAACTATTTTAATATAGACATGCCAATACACAAACATTCCTGTTTTCTACTCTTGATTCAAGCTTCAGAAGCCCAAAAAGGTTTATATATATATATATCTGTATACAGTATCTGTCTATTTAAAAATATTACACTTCTAATACAGTTTTGTTTTAACATTGCTTTGATTGTGTAAATGAAAGTGAGTTAAACTGCACTGACTGTGACATAAGGTAAACAATTTTAAAGCTTCTTAATAAATTGGCATAAGATGTTAATCTAAAGAAACATCATTTTTATACAATACTATAAATATTATATTATTACTTATCATTTGAGGGTTTTTTTTAACTCAACACAAAACACAAAAATGAACCAAAATGGAGCCAGAAAAATCTCCCGCTCTTTGTTTGTCCTGGGGAAACGCATCTCGCTTCAGACACTTTTAGTTAAAGAGAATAAAACACACTGGAAGAATGTTCTGCGCAGACAATAATCCGTTCTCCCCACATCAGGAAAAGCTGCTTTTATGCTGCATGAATTATGACTGTAAAATAGTTTTAGGGTTTGCTGTGGTTTTCAAAAAATCCCATGCATTTAGATGAATCGTCGTGAACTTCCCTTCTGAGCCGTGTGGCTTTGTTCACACTACGTCTCTGACAGTTTCCCAGACACAAGCACCTGACACAGAAAACGTCTCCAAAGACGAGAGAAAACACACACAGCTCCAAAGGATCAAAAATTTCCCTGATCAAATACGAGCGTAAATCCATCAGAACTTGATTTGATCGCTTTTGATATTAGAAAGCGTTCAAGTCACAGTCTGAATAATCCCAAAAGCTGAATTTTGACATAAACTGTCCCTCTGTAAAACCACTTTTAAATAAATGATGTGGTGTTTTATGCCAATGTGTATTTGTGTGTGTGTGTGTGTGTGTGTGTGTGTGTAAGACTAGAAAAAAAGTGTTTTGTCTCACCATCGTCTACATCAGGCAGGATGGTGACGGTGGTGTTGGGGAAGCTATGACCCAACCGGCCGCCCATGGGCATGCTCAGAGCCACACTGAAGCTTTCTTCTTCCTCGTACAGAGAGTCATCGATGATGACCACGCGACACTGCTTCTCCGTCTCGTCGCGGTCAAAACGCAAAAGGCTGTTCTGCTCCTCTGGCCGGGAAATGTAGTCTGAGTAAGACAGAACGGTGGTGGGAATGGTTCCTTTGGCTGAGCCTGCGAAAACCAGGATACAAAAAGAACATTTTAGAGGGATTTCTGCTCACATGATGATGACGACAACTCAAACTCGTTTGATTCAGAACATATCTCCTACATACTAACAAAAGTGACATTTATTTTCCAATATAACTTTAGTTATTTAGTGTTACATAAAAACTAAAATAACGCAATCTAATGTCTGGTCTCATCAGCCGAAAGTCTTAACTGTAGACCTTCGATAACCAATAATAAATAAATATCTGATAACCAATAAATAAATAATCTGGTGGGCAGCCTATTACTGCACTATTCACAATTTTAACCTCCTTTTTTGCATCACGGACACAACAACCTACAAAAGAGACACTCTTGCTTCTATTGTGTAAAAAGTACTCTCGACTCTCCCGACCCAAGCTGGCCGAACAAGATCCTGGAGAGCAAAGAAGGACAGCGTCCGCCAGGGAATGGAGCTGGCATCAGAAATAGGCTGAGGGCAGACGTACACCGGGCTCCTGGTGGTGGAGTGTGTCTGATGGCAAACAACAGCTGGTGTCGCATGGTGAGCATTGTGCCTCTTTCACCCTCCGGCTCACAGAACCGTGAACATCTGACCATTCAAAGTCACCATTTCTACAGTACAGACAGACCAGCAGTCTGTCTACAGCAATCGGTCCTGAAGACAGCCAGCACGGATACCTCAACTACACTAACAAAAAAGAATGTTCTCTGTTGTCCACTTTGAATTGGCTCCCTGACACGACTGAAGAGGAACTTTTAATCAGAACATCTAGGCCTGGACTTCTAAATCCCTTCACTGGACTCAACATAACTCCTTGGAACAATACCACAATTATTTTTAGCACATTTTAAACTGCCAGTCACTTTACCAATAAGTTTTACCACAACTTTTATAGTGCATATTGTACAGAATATCATCATATATAATATTGTATATCATCCATCACATCGATGTCTTTTATTGTACAATATTTCGTGTATTTGTAAATTATATATGCGAACAATCAGTACATACAGTACCAATTTTACATTTGGAACTCATCTGTTGCAAATTGTTTATTCTACTCATCCCTAATACATACGTATATGTCCTAATTCTTTCCAGATTTGTTAGTTTTTCCACCCATTTCAGTCACTTATCCTATGATATGCTCTCTGACAATTATATATCAGTAAATTATAATATGACTCTGTCTGTGAATTATTCTGTATGTGACCAATAAAATGTGACATTTTTTGTAATTTGATTTGAATATTAGCTACCTTGCTGAGTGAAGCACACCACCATGAGCTCCTGACTAACATCTCCAGATCTTCGCACTGGAATCAGGAGTTCGCCGATGTCTTCTTCAACAGAGTACGATGCTGATGGGATGAACACAGTGGATTCTGGAAGAAAACACAGCTTTTTGAGATTGAAAAACAGCTTGAGATAATCACAGACACTACAAAAACAGCTAAACCATGTCATTTCAGAAGTCAGACTATTTTAACATTTTTTCATTTTCCATTTTGTCAAATGGAAATCATTGTGATCAACACCACACAATGATTACAGAACAACAAAACTCACACAATCTCGTAACAAAGGCACGACAACAACACTCACACAACGACCTCACAAGCCCACTCATTGACAATAACTCCACAATCACAAAACAACAAAAGCATGACAACAACCACACAAGATCAACCAAAAACAACATAGCAACAACCACACCACTCGTACAAAAACAACAACCTCACAATCACACAGCAACAAAATACTCACAATTGCAATCACGCAATCACTTGTAATCACACAAGACAACAACCACACAACACACACAATCACACAACGACAGCTACCATGCAACATACATAATCACACAACAACAAAAATCACATTAGCCAATAACAACATAGAAACATCCACAGACCACTTACACACAAACAACAACCACACAATCACACAACACAACAAAACGGACACAATCTCACATCGTCAACAACCACCACACAACATCCACACAATCCCAAAATAACAACGCAACCATGCAATCACAGCACAACACAACCACCACTACACACAAAACATGAACAACACAACACCCACAGTATTGCACAAAACCACACAAAAACTCAAAAATCACACAATAACAACCATAATATCACCAATTAGACAACATATAGACAAACACTCAAGAACAACCACACACACAAACAAACAAACAAACAAACAAACACAATCACAGAATATCCATAGAACACATCTGTGCAACACTTTGATCTGAATAAACACAGTTTGATGCAGCAGCTTTTCTCTTCACATCACAACACAACACCTGAGAAACACGAGACGGAACAGGTGAGAGAATCCCACCTTCCTGCTAAAACAAAGGCATATTTCTCCAGTAGACAGCACAAACCCTGCCAGAACAAGCAGCTGCGCCTCATTGAGAAGGTGCCAAGGATGTTAATCAGATGTTCAGGAGATGGTCTGCACTGATTACAGTGTGTAAAACACATCCGCCCTCACCGTCATCAGCGTCGATGATTTCCACTGTAGCTGCCACCGGGACCTCCAGCACCCCCATGATCGGCTCCGACAGAGTGATCTGGAAGGTCTCGCTCTGCTCGTACAGGCTGTCCGTTAGGATCCGCACTTTCCAGGTGGCCGTGCTCTGACCCGGGTTGAACTGGACTTGTTTCTGGGCCTTCCCTCGGAAGTCTTTGTCCTTCTCGGCGGTGCCATCCTTAGTGCTGATACCTTTTGAAATGACAGGTATAATGTCAAAGCTCTCACACTCTGTCTGTGTGAAGAAAGTAAGAATGTGAGAGAGAGAAAGAAAGAAAGACAAAAAGAAAGAAAGAAAGAAAGAAAGAAAGCATGAGAGAAAGAAAAAGTAAGACAAAGGGAGAGAAAGAAAGGGAGAGAGAAAAAAGAAAGAGAGGTAAAGAGAAAAAAAGCAATAGAATGGAAGAGAGAGGGTATTTGGTATAAGAGAGAGAGTATAAAAGCAATGGAAATAGATAGAGAAAGACAGAGTGAGAGATGTTAAAAGCAAAAGAAAGAGACATAGAGAGAGAGAGAGAGAGAGAGAGAGAGAGAGAGAGAGAGAGCAGTTGTGAGAGATGCATTACACTTTTTTCCCCCACAGAATAGTTTAAACTATGTTAGATAAAACATCAGCTAAAAGCTAAAATCAACGGCTTAGAAGAAGATGGGTGAATTGAAATAGATTGAAAGACATTAGTAATAATCTCAACACTCACTGACAAAGGAGGTCTCGCCGAGGAAGCCCCTGCGTCTCAGCACTACTTCCAGAAACTTGGTCTCCTCCTCCACCAGATAAAAGTCCTTCTCCAGAGAAATCCAGGCCCAGTGCAGACGGAAGTACTGGTTTTTCAGCTGGTTTCCCCCTGGATGAAGAGTAGAACACAGACACAGAAAGCGTAAGAAGTCTGACCTGTTTCCACTCGTTAGAGAGAAACAGTCTGGTTCACTAAAGCAGAGAGGAGGCGCGTCGCCTTATCAGCTTCATTTCTAATTAAACAACACGTTACCCACATTAAGTAAAAAAAACACTCGGGGGACTTTAATATATCAGTCGGGATTATCATGTGTTTGAAGTGAGAGTCAAAGTGAGGTCTGACTACTGAGTATAAGTGCGCACACACACACACACACACACACAAACGCACACACACTTTTGCAAACGAAAATTGGAACCGCTACTTTGTTTGAACAAACAGAAAAATAAAAAAATATACATGCTGAATAAAAAAAAGAGAGAGAGTATAAATAGTACATATCTAAAAAAGGGCAAATGTACAACTAATTGTATCAATAAATTTAATGTAATAAAAATGCAGGAGGCAACATCATCACACGCACAAACAACAGTGTGTCGTGCACACACACCACAGGTACACACAGTTAACACGAAGCAGTTTATAGTAGTAAAAAAGTGTAGTAACCAGCCCAAAACGCTCTGCTCTCATTCAGCTCTGGCCAGTTTTCACGCTCTCTGAAGCGTCACATCCAGCGACCTCCATCACCCCGCGTGCAGAGACTGAGACGCACATGTCAGCCTTTTTGCTTGGGAGCATCAGGAGAATGTGTGTGTGTGTGTGTGTGTGTGTGTGTGTGTGTGTGTGTGTGTGTGTGTGTGTGGTTACAGTGAAACACCTGTTGAGATTTTTCACGTGTCGGCATCTGAGTTTAAATATATTTTCTCAAGGAGGTCACATTTGAAACTCTGACAGTTGCCAAGGGCCGGAAATGGAGGTCTACCACATATATGTGTGTGTGTGTGTGTGTGTGTGTGTGTGTGTGTAGCACGCTATATAAATGTTTGACACTCGGTTTATTGAGGTAACTGTGGCTGTAAATTGACTGTCTGCAGTAAATGAAACCCAATGTACGGACGGTAAAGCAAGACTGCTAAAAAAGCTTTCTGCGCCTAAAATACTGCAACAGCATCCGAGAGACTAGCCAAGAGTGAGAAACTGAAAGCGCATTAGAGACAACAATTAAGCTGACAACGTAATTCCACAATAAACCAGAGAACAAAATTGAGCGGTTACACTCCAACTGTACGTGTAAATGCTAAATCACAGATCACTGCCTTTTATAGCTTCTTCTGTGATACTTTACACTCTAGCCTTACAGGTACACAAGAAGAAGAGACACTAGCGTGATTTCTGAGCCGTGCTTATGTGAGACTGAACAAGCGCTGTTGGAGAAACCATCTCGAGCGGCGTGAAGCCTTGTCAGAAACCAACTCGGATCTGTAGAAGAATCCCATCCGAGTTAAGGTTCCTGACTCTTCTTCAAAGTACGACAGTTTGCAAAATAATTGGCCGTGTCAAGCAGCTTCTGATGAAAGAGAATCCAAAATACATGGAACTTGTGGACTCCTCAGAAAACGAAAAGAAAGAGAAATCGAAGAAACAATGAATCAAACAAATAATAATAATAATAATAATAATAATAATAATAAAATCAAGTCACAATGCGCACACACTCATACACCGGTGATGTAAAAAAACTATATTAAATAGGCTTTGTTACTTTCATAATTTAAGTTTTACTTAAATATTTTATAATATTTTACAAAAATCAATATAATAAAATATAAAAAAATAATAAAAAAAACAATAATAAAAAAAATACAGTATAAGCAACTTTAGCTCTCACCTTGAGTACATTTTGATTGAGTATATGTACTTCTTACTCCACCATTTGAATGGACACTTACTGTTACTCGTTACATTGTGATCTTTCTTTTGTGATAGTTTTCTACCACGGTTAATTTCTTGGACAGGCAATATATAAGGCATAAGGATAAGGATAAGATAAGGATAAATATCAACATCTGCAGGGTGCTGAAGGTACTAGATGCTATTTATTAGCTAAATTACATCAACTTGTAGCAGTGTTGGCTTTTTCTGGCCAAAATGAGCTAAAATAAGGTCCAAGAACTTTGAGAGCCAGCTTTTATTGAACATTTGAGTTTGACTGAGACTGAGTTTTTGTTCTTTATTTTGTTATCTATTTTGTTCTGGCACCTTGAAACATTGAGGTGGTAAATTTAGGTAGAAACAAAGAGTTTCTTGTTTTTCACATTTCTGGGTGTTTATTTTAGTCTACATTCCTAAATATTAAAATTTTTAATATAAAAACTTAAAATGTGATACTTTATGACTTTTTGTTTTGGTGACTTGAAATGGAGTATTTTTTAAAGTAAGGTACACACACACACACACACACACACACACACACACACACACACACACACACACACCACACACACCACACACACCCACACACCCCACACACACACACACACACACACACAAACACAGTTATAAAGACTGGGATTGACCAGTGAGACTGTGTTCAGATGAATAAACCAACTTCAAAGCTGTTAAGGAAAATCTGCAGGTTAATCTATAACTAAAGGTGAAGATTTGCTGACAGGCTTTTTTTGTTCAGGCCGGTGGCATTCAATATTTTCTCAAGGCCTCATGTTCTTCAGTAGTAGCAGGTCACAGTCTGGTGCAGATTCCAAAACTGCCTTTGGAACAAAAGGCCATGCCGATTGCAAGTTAGAAAAAAAAGCATGTGTGTGTAACTTGCTTTTTGTCTATATTTTAGAAAGTCTCCAGATCAGGTAAAGACGGCTTACTTTAACAAAACTTTACTTTTTGATACATTTTTAAGTTTAAATTTACAGAGAATTTGCGACATGGCCAAAGACTGAGGAGAAACGCGGCAGGAATAAACAGCACTTTGTCCTCTGATGGACAGATTTGTTATGAATGTGTTGACAGCGCTGTGCCCCCCGTCCCTTCCATCAGCACCATATATGGCCAGCGAGGGGCCGGTGCTGCCCACCATCAAACAGAGCTGCTCGACTCACTGCACCGTGTTTATGGCGGAGGAAAGACAGACGTGGCCTCTTCAAATCACAATCTTGTTAATAATAATCACATTTTTCTTTTTACCTGTACAGTATTTGTTAATATTTCCAAAGCATACTTGTATAACTTCTTGCACATAAAAAAGATTTCAATAAATCAAAAGTTTGTCAAACAAATGACGTTCTGCAATTATTGTGGTATTTGCACTTTACTTCAGGTGTGTTTCTCAGGTATTTACGTAAATGTTTCATCAGAGAGAGAGAGAGAGAGAGTGAAAAAAAAGTTTAATATTTTACCTTTGGTTTATTAATTCTATTATTAGAATTAAATTACAGAGATATTACACACAGATTACAGTGATCATGATTCCTGAGAGAAATTTCGGATCAGCTTCTGATTCTGACAATTCATCAACTTTATGACACTATAATAGCTAAACATTTTTTTGTTAATATTGACCTATTATACAGTAGGCTGAACATAAAAGTCACGGATCAAAGTAACTGATAAAAAAAAAGGAGAGCAAGCGAGCTTGAATTGTCGACGTGTCAAAGTAAATGTGACACAAACTCACATACGTAAGTGTGTGTAAAAAAACACTTTCTGGTACAATTGCACAGTACATGAGAAAACGGTGCCACTTTGAGTTTCATCAGCAGAACCGTAAAACTCTTAGTTATAACAAGCTTGAGTTTTGCTTTCTTTGAATTGAGCTCAGACCAATGTTTGGTAGTGTGTAAGACGATTTTTAAGATTGCCAGAAAGAAAATGTCGACCTTTGCCATATTTAGTTTCAGAGTTCAAGTACTTCATGATGCATGTAAAAACATGTGTTTGCCATGTTTGGACAAGACTGGGATTTTTCTAATGAGATTTAGTTGAAGATAGTTGAAATGATAACTCAGACACACTGAAGGTCACGAGAGAGAGTTTAAGTCCCAAACCCCTCAAATCCCCAAACTGGCACTAATGGATTTCTCTCTAAAGTCCTTCCAAATACCTTCACTGTCTTTTGTAAAGAGCAGCTTCTCTTTCATTGTAAAATCCCTTTCACTTCTCCCAGAAGGCGACAGTCGCTGAGCTTCTAACATGCGGCCTGGCTCATGGTTCTGTCTGGTGTTTTAAAACTGCGCTATTCAAGGTGAAGTTCTTGGTGTTATTAAAAGAACACAATCATATTCCAGCTTCACACGCACACGTCTGACAGTCAATCTTTGAAATGTGAATTCAGACGTACGTAATGAACAGAAAAGGATTTGCGATGCAGTCAACTCAGGAGATTGACTTTAGTAGAACAACAAATAAAGAGAGAGAAAATAAGACAGAAAAGGAGGCAGGAAATAATTTAGAAGACAGAGAATTTACCATTATCATTGTGAGAAAAGAAGACAAAAGAAAACACACTGGATTTGCTTACTCATTTTAAAAATAAAGCAGTAAAGAAAGAGACTATCTCCTTTAAAGGCCGGTGTTCTCTCAGACAACTGCTCGTGACAAAGAGAGGATTACAGCTCAGACTCGGTTCTGGAGAATCAGCGCTGTGTCTGAATGCAGATGTAATCCACATTATATGGCTCTTTCTGTTGGAAAGTCTTCCGGGTTCTAAAGCTTCACTGGCTTGACCATACGACAGCAACAACATACTTCTAGAACAATCCAGCCTCGGAAACATTACAACATCTAGGTAAAACCGAAAAGCTCTATTTTTCAGAACGGTGAGAGTAACAGACAGAAATTTACAACGGGATGGGGGGATGAAAAGGCTGTGTCACTAAGCCATACCCAGTTAAACTAACCAAAAAATTATTACTGGTCCTAAAAAATTTCATAAAGCCAGTGTTTGTCAAATTTGTATTTTCTAGAAAATAGCTTTCCAAAAGAGACACTTGACCTCTCTCTCTCTCTCTCCCTCTCTCTCTCTCTCTCTCTCTGTCTCTCTGTAACTGTTCTACAATGTCTCTCTCCCTCTGACATTCCGTATCTCTCCATCCAACACTCTCTTCGTCACGTTTATCATAGAAAAGCACTGAACTTCTAGATCATTCAGGTGTCCGTGTAGTTGTAATTTTCATCAAAAAAGGCTTTTGAAGTTCTTTCAGCGCACTGATGAAATGTTTGATGTAATGTCACCTCACTACGTACACAAATGAGATGTATGATTTTTAATCTGCAGTGACCTTTCTGAGATTGTGTCGTGCCAAAACTCGGTTTTCAGCCTGAATTCCAGCTCCCGACATTTGCTAATGAAAGCAGCGCTTCCGTGTCCTCGACTACTGGTATAATACAAGGTCACGGACAATCAGTCCTACAGATTCTAATATATTCTGTCTTCTGTTCTTGAGTTCATAACACTGCAGAAAATTGACAGTTTGTTTTAATCGTGCAACAGGTCGTTTTTTCTACAACTAGGCTTGTACGCCAACATTTCAAGTGGGTTTTTGATTTTTTGTTAATTTTGTGACGCTCTAGTTATCTCCCAGTAGATTTTGATGTTTTGTATGTGACACACACTTTGGAGAGTACACGATGTTACACTATCACCACAAAATTATTGAATTACAACACAAAAAACTGAATCATTGAACAACCTTAAAAAAAACTCAACAGAGAATAAAACACCAATCTAAAGTATGTAAAACGGCTGAGGAGTTGCTGAGATCGTCTCTCGGTCAACCAGAAATGGAAAAGCAGAAAAAATGGATTGATGACGCAGTGTGAAAAATCTCAAACCTTTATAGATTTAGAGGAAAGTGATAAGAGCCGACATCTGAATAATTACTAAAAATAAGATTCTCTCTGAAAATAAGCCATAAGGCACACGACGAGTTGAATATATGAATATATATGGCTTGCTTGCTTTGTTGCTTGATTGATTGATCGATCGATTGATGTATTGATTGATTTATTGATTGATCAGAATACATTAACTAAAATAATGCATGCTTTTGTATTCACTGAATCTCAAATAATATTATATATGACATACAGCTTCATGTTTCATGTAGGAAAAATACTTTCATTTAGGCAAATAAATGAAGCAAGGTTACAAGGGAAACATATTCCAGTACTGGGGCAAATAAAAAGAACAAGAATGAATTTGCACTCTGACAAAGAAAAAAAAGAATAATTCAAATTGACAAATAAGCGATAAAAATGAACATTAAACGCTGTTTTGGCCAAGAATTAATTGCCATGCTAATCAACAAACACTAATCTGTTGCTACATGAGAAAAACACACTTTTGCTCTTCTGCTCGGCTTTTACTTGCAGTCTAAAGCCAAACACATTCTCTGTGACTCACAAAGGCGTATTTTATAGAGACTCTAAATAGGTCTTCACTGGTTTAAACAGCATAAAACCACTAAACAAATGTCTGGAGAATTCCAGCATTGTTTAATTGTGCAGACAAAGGCACCACTAAAGTTCTGGTTTGTCCTTTAGTTTACACTAGAACCATCCATCACCCAGTCATTTCTACCTCCTGTACATTTCTGCTCATGACAGCTGCTTTTATCCAAGGAAGGTATTAAAACCAGCTCACGCTTTCCCTGAGAACCAAGTCCGTCACAACACTATCATGAGAACAACACTCTCTTATTCCAGCTGCAGAAAAGCTTGTGCTGAAACCTATGTTCTATTATAGACTTATCAAACTTAACCCTGGGGAAAACTTAGTAGCACCAGAATAAGGCAGAATTAATGGATACATGGTTAGTTGGATTGATGGGTCAGATATGTGCACGGTTTAAAGAAGGACAAATGAATGGGTGTAGCAGTTGATGTGTGGATGAACGTTGGGAAGGAGTGGATGGATGGATGGGTTTTTAAATGGGTAGATGTATTACGTGGCAGAACAAAGAGATGCAAAACGCAATGCAATGAATGGACGAGTGTGCTGTGTGTGGAAGCGAGCGTGTGAAAGGCCAAATCGTATGCAGGGGTGTCACACACAGGCATTATGGGATGCTATTCAGGACAGCATTGCTTAGAGTTTTAGCGGAGCTAGGAGCGGCACAGCGGCATCAACGGTAAGTATATTAAGTATATTAAGCCTAACGTTTTGGATATTGGTCAAAAAACCTTCAGTCAAACACAGCCAAAGACGAAAAGTTAACTTTGTAGACTTGAAAGGTCTGTCTGACTATGTATAGATCCAAATGAATGAATGATTGAATGAATGAATGAACTTCTTTCTCAGTTAATTCTGTTCTATTAATCTAAATTTCTGTTCTATTACACCCTTTCTTTCCTCCTCAAAGCAACTGTAATTGAAGCAAATACATTTTCTTTTAGATCTTTTGAATTCATTCAATCTCTAGTGTTGTGAGCCTGTTGCTCTATTAAAAAGGTTAACGAATGACAATTACTTTTGGTTTAACTGACACAAAAAAAGAAAACAGAAATGTCTTTTACATGCATTTGTGACATTAGTGTTTTTATTGGCTCGAGTTTTAAATGCCTGGGTATGAACACCTCCAACTTAACCAACATTGGAACAGGACCTGTGAAGTTCATAAAACGAGGTTTTACCATGCAAGCTATTGTCAGAAATGACTGACTAACAAGCATAAACCAAATACCATGGAAAAGCATAAATCAAACCATTTTCTGTTCTCAAAGAATGAAAAGAGCATGTTAAGGCAGCCATGCTATTAATAGTGGTGAAGAGAGTTTAACACTGGATGGTTTTCACGCCGGCGTCCTGAGGCGTCTGTGTGCGTGTCATTGATTTACGCTAGCGGCTGGGACAGATCGACTTTCTGCACTCGCTGACGTCTCTTTCACCGTCTGAAACATGCGCTGAATCTCTTCGGGAGCCTCATAAAACTCAAGGTTTCAAGGACAGTGTGAAACTACCACAGCCTGAGCCACAGAAGACTGCTGAAAAGACGAGCACTGAAGACCCTGCCTGGCCGCGATATTGACCAATCATGAATATATGAATAGTGGAAGTGATTAAAATGACTTGAAATGAAAATCTTTCTGCTAATTAGCCTTAGACCTTGTGCTTCTCAATCGACTGACTGGCTGCGTTCATCAGTCATGCATATGAGAGGTATTCAGAACTCCACATATTCAGCTCAAAACAAAAGGCTGGTCAGTCCTGCATTTATCGTGTGGAAGGTAAATGACTTCGAAAAGTAATATTTACAATTGCTTTGCGTATTTATAGAATTAGTGTACATTTGAGGTTCTGTGTGACACTGGTGATCCAACAAGGTTCATGGACATCAGTAATAATAAACTAATTTCCAATAAATCCAATAGACTCCAAAAGACCAATCCATTAATTTACACACCCTGCAAGTCCAACTTCTGACCTCTGACCTGTGCAGAGAAGCAACACCTTCGAATCCCAGCAAGCCGGAAGCAAGCGAGGCAAAGCACGTTCAAGTGTCTGGACAACAGCAAGATTTATGGTGGTCACACCTTAAAACTACAGGCCAGCACAAATCCTAAAAAACCCTCCAGAACAATCATTCAAGCTGGTTTCCTTCAGCAGATCCAGAGATTTAGATGGGAAAAAAAATCCTGCTTTTTTCAGCTCATTAATTAAATTGATTAAATGGATCTCATCTTGACTCAGATATTTGATTATGATTCGTTGTAAAGCATGAAATGCTTCTTGTAAAAACACATAAATGTATATTTTCCATGTTTATCAGAACAGAGTCTGATGCCACATCCTAATGCAAGGAAATGTCAGCATCAGTAAGAACAACTGGTGTGAGGATATCACTTAAGGACACATTTGTTCATCTCCCAACAGTGGTGTCAAATGATTCGCAGTAATTACTGTGCTCTGAAATGTTCTGGTCCAGAGGGAGTCGCAATGCAGCCGCGCAGGTTTGTCCCCAGGAGAAGATGCTCAAAGACATCTGCCTAACGAAAGAGACAACAGCAGATACCCAGCGACTCTGCTTATCTTTTCTTTGATATGATCCCTAATTAAAATGCGGAAGCATGCGGTGTTATGCAATAAAGAATACACATTTGTGAATGTATATGTTTGCGCGTGTTTAAATGTGGAAAATTGGTGTTCAGTTGTTCCCTGTTTGACACATTTTTACAATCCGAAGCCTCTAAAAAACTATTCCTGCACACTTTCCCAAAGATTTCTGGTTTTATTAGTTGTATGTGGCGAATATAAGTCACATAAATGTATATTCACACAAATCATTGATTCACATTATCCCATGTCTGTGTGAAACAGCTTTCCGAGCCATGATAATTTGAGTTGTCTGGAGGACTGCATTATGAGAATTGTTATGAGAGATGCAGACAGGCCATTATTTCTTTGTGTATTGTTGTGAAAGAGCAGTACAGTGAGATGAGAAAAAGAAAGGACTGGAGGAAGGGCCGCTTGTCAGATTCAAGTCCAGACACTCAGGCCCTGCGGGAAGGGACGGTGAGGCTGCAGCTCGGCCCGGGCTGTCAACAACTCATCAAAGACAGAAGCAGGAGGAAGGCGGTGAAAGCGAAGGCCAGAAAGGCTTTATGCAGCTGTACATATTGAGTGATAGAACCTGACGCTGATGCACAATAAGAGATTGTCTGCAGCCCTGAAACAGAGATTCACCAGGGAAGTCCATATTTCCATTCTGTACTTTCTGCATTTGATTGTTTCTATTTGGTAAGGCATAAGCAAATATGGGGGGAAATGAGTTTAGTGTCCTAAATGTATTCTTAGATAGCATTATATAATGATGCTGACTAACGGTGCCAATCATATTTTAAACGGGGGATCTTTTTTATTTTAATAAAACATTTTTCTTTCCTAAAGAAAAACAAAAAAAAAATCAATTTCCATGTTTTATTTCAATTTGCTTTTTAAGAAAAATTGTCTTAAGTTTCCATAACACAAGTTTCGAGATTTAATGATGGTATATATTTTTATATACAATATAACACATTTCACTAGATGTTGTACCGTATAATATGTATGTGACAAATAAAATTTGAATTTGATTTATTTGTTTTATCAGTGGGTGATGTTGGAGTGGAACCTACAGCCTGATGAAAAATTTTCTCTGTGACTTTAGCTGCGAAAGCAACAACCTGAGGGAGTGACGACACACGGAATGATCCGGCAAGTCTAGACAGAGCGAATCTGGGAAAAGACCCCGAAACAAGTTGAAAAAAAGACCAGTAACCCACAACACTGGTCTGAGAAATGTCCCTATATTAATTGGGCAACACAAGAAACGGAGATACACTTTGCTCTCCAACGCATCTAGATACAGTATTTCAGAACGTCCTATTTTCGGACCCATCAGGTGATTTACGACTCTCTGACCACAGATCAGTCTAAGGTGAAACGCTGTTGGGTGCAATGTGATATCAGCTCAACACATTTAGAACCAACTCACATTGAAATCATGTGATGGTACAGTACAAAATTATTCAAAAGAACTTTTAGTTTGTTTGCTTTCATTTAAACAAATTCCACTAATGAATAATCAAAACAAATCCATTACATTCATATCGTTTTGTCAAGACTAAAAGGCTCACTTAATGTTTTGAAAAAAATATTAAGAATTAAAATTTTTAAGTTTAATTGTTCTGCGCACCATATAAACCTGGAAAAAAATGTATGCATTGCATGTGATAAAAAATAAGGACAATTACATTGATGGTTTTCTTTATAATCGTAAATGCTATAAAGTCTGAACAGTTATTTCTTAACCAGAGAGACAAAAATAAAACAACTGTTAAAAAAACAGTCAATTATAAAAATAAATAAATAAATAAAATACAGTAAATAAAATATAATTAGGATCAGTTAGCAAACAAAAACAATGTTTTAATACAATTTGAGCTTTGTTTTAATAAACAAAGACAAATTCCAATAAATGCATATTGCACTGAGTGGTCATTATAAATGTCTTCTTTACTTAAGGGATAATATTTTGATAAAAAACAAAAAAACATGAGATTTTGAATCTGAGCAAGAAATAATGAATAAGTCCATAAATAACCAATTCTAATTATTTTGCCTCCAGAATCAGAATGGATATTGCAGCAGATTTTGTCTTAGAGAAACAGATGTGCTGGGCGGCAGATGTTACACCCTGCACAGACACCATAATGTAAATCTATGACATCTCAACAGGAGAAAAACCTTTAATTCAGTGTCTGCAGCGATTTATAGCGCACAGAACATCTTTCAGGGCCACTCGACACTGTCAGCACTTCACAATGATGCTCCGCGAAGCCGAAGGTGCCGTTTTAATTAATCATGGAATGTGACCAGATTAGAGAGTAGAAGAAACGCTGATCTGTGCATGTGAGATGAAGAATAGAAAGACTATTTGACCTGACTGGTGCATGTATGAGCTTGTCGTGTTCGTGGCACCTCATGGCATGTAGTGAAACCCAATCCTTCAGATAAACCCAGATTGCCGCTGCAGACCTGAGCTAGAAAGAGAGCCTCCATTATCAGGGGTTAAGAACCACCACGCTGGTTCAAAAGAGAGTTGCACAAGAGTGTCATTCACTGAAAGACAAACGGCACCTGTTGATTTCACATCCTTCCTGGTCAACATTTGAAGGATAGAAAGAGCCAGGACAGAAAATGTCAGGAACAAACATGCTGAAGTGTTGCTGATGTACTCATGGACCTATAACAGCGAAATCACCCCTTCTGATTAATTGAAACTCTGAATAATGCATCTTTAAAAGCTCCTGGCATTTAAAACAGCCCCTGCTGTGAATCTGAAGCTTGTGAATTAGCTTAGTCTAACCTTTTAATAAAACAAATATCCTTCAATTCACACCTTCTCTGAGTCTCTCATACTTTCTGTGAGAAAAACATAGTGTGTGCATGTGAGAGACAAAGAAAATGTGTGACTGTGTGCATTAGTGAGATAAAGAGGAAAAAAATTTAGTTTGAAAGATGACGTGTGTGTGGGAGGTGTAAACGATAGAAAAATAATGCAAAAATAATGCGACTGAATCAGTGAAATAGAAAAAAAGAGTGTGAGTGATAGTGAGAAAGAAAGAGTGTATATGAAATCGATACAATGCGTATGTGTGTGCGCGCGTGCTTGTGTGTGTGTGTGTAGAACAGAATGCTTCTCTAAATGTTTGAAGAACTGCACAGAACAATCCCCTAAACAAACATTACGAATGACACATGTGTCCACACACTTTTTCTAACCAAACACATTTATTTAACCCCAGGAACTTTACTGCTGGACCACCGGATCGATTCATCTAGCTGACAACCCGTACTATCGCTCACACACCATCCTTCACCTAGAGCTCTGTTGTTCATTCTCCACATGTTTGAGTAAGTTTCCTCCAGGTCTGTGCCTTTGTTCCAGTTAACTAAATCGTTTATAGCTAGTATATTATTGTAACAAACCAAATCAAACAAGCAAGCAGACAAAACAATAAAACGGAAAGTCCATATTGGACTTTCCATATTGAAAGTCTTTCCGCACCATTGCAAAGGTTCCTGACCAGAAACGTCTTTCACCGCTGATATTTACATAAGCAAAGACAATCACTCCAAACCACTGAACTATTTCAAATTTCTGGCCATCTTTTTACCACAGATCTGACAAATCACACCTGCTTAGGATTCCGAGCGGATGTTCAGCGGGATTTAGTGTGAATTGTGATGATAGAGATTACAACAGGTGTGTGCCTCTGTAAAGATGGGTCTTCATGACTGAATGAACATGCGCGTCTACACAATCAAAAAACTGAAATGTAAAGGACTAGATTACAAATCTAAGCGTGTTATCAATAAAGTGGATTTTGCTTGCAGCTAAGGCAGAGAGACAAACACAATCCTCAGAGATGATCTGAAGAAACTACCTAGGGCTCTCAGGCAACCACAATTTTGTTTACTAGACCTTCTCAATCCGTCTAACTCAGATGTTCACCCAAGCAAGCAGAGCTCTAAGAGCAATATCAGCTTTATTTTTATTTAATATAACGTTGTGAGAGACCACTTTAAGGATCCGCTGACAAGTTTCACATTTAATAATGCGCAAGTTTAACTAGTAAAAGTTCAGATTCTACTGGTGAATTTAAAGTTGTTATAAAAAAACGTCCAGTAGTCCTGATAGATAGCACTATGGTGCTGTGAGTAAACTTGTTAAATTGTTACATTGTTGTGTAACACTTAATTATGTAAGTTTCTTTGCTACAGTAAAATTAATGAATGATGAATGAAAACATTTGTGTGCATCTCACCTGCACACATAATCTGAATTATTGGATCTGACACAACTGTTGCAGTGATGTTTTAAGACTTTTAGGACATTAAAATTAATAATTATAAATAATAGTATAAATAATATGATAGTTGGACTGTGTGGAAGAATAAAACAACAGCGTTTGACACAAGAACTGCTAAAAAAAAACACAAGTAAGATATTTAAAAGAAAACTTAAAGATGAATCATGTTTATTTCAAAAGCATTTGGCCAACCGGCCAACCAGCAATGTCAAATAAAAGTTTAGGTTTCTTTTAACTTGAGATGAAAAAGTGTTAATAATGCTAAACTCTGCGGTAGCTGATTATCATGTTAGACATCAAGGTCCAGCAATTTTCAACTGTCAGACTGTAAATGACACGTCCCTAATATTAGTGCAATACTAATGAAACTATCTGAGTAATAAAATCCACATTTTGAAAATTGTAATAACTATGTGAATGCAGAATCCATCAACTGGATTGACGCTCTGCAGAGACTATTGTATGGATAAACAGCACAACACTAATTTTACTAAATTCAAACGACTTGGAGATAATTCTAAGCAGAAGCTAAAGTGAAAAAAAAAAGCCTTGTTTTTGGCAACAAAGCCACATGTAACAGAAAACTAGACAGTGTAATTTAGAAAACAAGCACTGCCATAAGACACAATGAGGGCAGTTTTTGAGTCTTTCTGCTCAGCCGATCGTGGATGACAGCATCCTTCACAATCCCATTGAATAATTGCCAAACTTCAAAAGGCACAAAAACCTTGTGCCAACTTCTGCTAGACACAGGCTCTTTGTGCCAGTCAATTGACTCAGCAAATGAATAACGTAATTAGCATACACCTGAGGAATGCCAACATCACTTCCTCTTTCACACAAACACAAGTTCAGACATCCTAAAAGATTGTAAGGATTTCATCAAACAATTCAGCTTAAATTTTCAATTGGTACAGCTTTGTGGACAAAACAAATATACTTTGTTTTTCATTTTACTATGTCTACTTTACAAATTAAAACGTTTTATTTTGCCAACTTTACATTAAAATGTCATCAGTGTTTATTGCGTGTAGGTGAAAGTAGGTGTGCCCTATGCTCTATGATTGGTCGTCCATTAAGTAGGGGTGTGTCCTGCCATTAGTGCTTGGATTTTGATCATTTGGGTGTTATTTGCATATCAGCATCTGTAGCTTTTCATGTCAAATAGAGACGTCAAAATAACAATTAAGTTTTTTCACATTCTAGCTGCAAAATATAATGAATTTAAGAAAAATGTTAACTCCAATATTATAATGGGTAAATGTATGGGGGAAAATGAAGATATTTTAAAAGCTATCTTCTTAATGTTTGTAAAAACGTCTAGTAAAATCTTATTTTGGCATGGGTGAGCGTCGAGAAGCGGGTATTGATAAAACTTTAAGCATCTTAGGAAAAGAAAATGCATCATAAACAAATATAAGGCTGAATGTATAAAATCTTATCCTGTGATATATCAACAAGAGGATGATTAAAATGAAAATGAATATAGGTTTCAACTAACCTCACAAAAAATAGTTTTTACAAGTTACCTAATTTATTTAAAAATGGTGGGACATTCAAATTTGATCAAATTTCCTTCAAATTTTTCAAAAGGCAAATGCTTCAAATTCATGGGAAAAAGCTAAACAGTGTCATCAGACTCGTCAACTTCACACACACACGAGTAAGAAAAGGATAAAAGGCAAGTCTATGGGATCAATTTAGTGCCAAAAAGATTCGCGCGCGTGAAACCTCGAAGCGAGCGAGCGCAACTCGATTTAGCTTGAAACGAGCGCGCGCAACCTGTGAAGTGAGTCCGCGCTGCTTGAACTGAGGGCGCGCAACGTGTGAACTGAGCGCGCGCGCGCCTACAAATCTTTATGGCACAATTTTTACTCGTTGCTCTGATTGGTCAAAGCGAACCAATCGTGGAGCAGCCCACCACCATTGTCCCGCCCACCGTGACAGGTCCTGAAAGATGAAAGCAACAAATACGTCTTACTTTTGCAGAGCAATAGTCCAGGCGCGTTATCTTTTTAAAATAGTATTCTAAGATATCCTAAAATGTATTCTCCTAGTCAGAATACCAATTACATATATTTGTAATCGAGGTCTGATTAGTCACAACTACATTTGGAGATATCTATAAAGTTGGAAACAATGAACAGCATTAACAGATACAACTATATCATTTGAAGATATCTTTAAAAATAAATCGACTATAGTTATAAATCAAACTAAATTTATCTTAAAATGTTATTGACTTGTCAAAATAGGTTTTGCATATTTTTAGATATCTTTATTTAAATGCATTCGGATATATCTTTATGACTAGTCATAAATATTTAGAGATATATTTAATTATTTTACTACTTGTACACATGTATTATCACTAGTAACAATATATTTGAAGATTAAAATGAGTAGGCATACATTTACGCTAGTATAAGCACCCACAATTAAGCTGCTTGTGCGAGTTTCCATCAAGCTTTTCACTCTCCACGGCTCACACGGTGATGTCATAATAAAGTGATTTGATTTGACATCTCTATATGTAATAGTAGATATCTCTAAAGTAATTTGAGATGTCTTCAATTCAATTGTGACTAGGAGAAACTTCTTTAGAGATATCTTCAATACTTCTATACTCTATACTAGATACTAGATATCTATACTTTTCAATGTGTCTATCGAGCAATGTGACTAGTCAAAGTAGATTTGTTGAGACTTGTCAGAAATGTTTTATGACTAGTGGCCGATTTGAATTTTAAGACCTGTCACGGTGGGCGGGACAATGGCGGTGGGCTGCTCCACGATTGGTTCGCTTTGACCAATCAGAACAACGAGTAAAAATTGTGCCATAAAGATTTGTAGGCGCGCAGACGAGAACTGAGCAAGATTCGAGCGCGTGCGCGCTCAGTTCACACTTTGCGCGCTCAGTTCAAGCAGCGCGCACTCACTTCACAGGTTGCGCACGCTCGTTCCAAGCTAAATCGAGTTGCGCTCGCTCGCTTCGAGGTTTCACGCGCGCGAATCTTTTTGGCACTAAATTGATCCCATACAAGTCAGGAGGTTCTCGGAAAGATGAAGGGTACTCAAAAACCCACTATAACTAGCCATCAACTTTTGCATAACTAAGAATGAAGCCATTGTGCATCTAAGTGAGCATTGAGCATTCAAGCAGCCTAAACCAGGGGTGCCCATTGCGTCGATCGCGATCGACTGGTCGATCGCCAAGGCATTGTGAGTAGATCGCATGACATTGGGAAAAAAAAGTCGAGGAAAAAAAAAGTTTAAAAACTCTAGCAACTTTGCGAGTAAGAGATCGGCTAAAAATGAGTTTAAAAGATGGCGATTCTACCCCACACGCAATCTTAATCCAGCATTTACACGATTCTGTCAAACTCTAATTTCCGACGAGCGTCTCTCCGTCAGCTGTCTGTGCGCTCGCATCGGGGCGGAGGTCCGTGCGCAGCAGCGGTCACGTGCGCTTGTTACCTATGAGTAGGGTGCTAGTCGAGATTAAAAAAACATACAATAAACAGAGAGAATGAGTGAGCAAACACAACGGTCAAGTAAGTCTGCTATCAACTCGGACATTTTCGTACCTGAAAAAGGATTTTATTCTGAAGTGTGTGTTTACTGCGTTTTAAAACCATATATAAAGTGAGGTGATGGCAATATACAGCAAACATCTACAGTTGAAGACAAAATAATTTAATAATACCTTTATTAAAGTAACAAAGTATTAAAACTATATATATATATATATAGCCGGTAGATCGCTTTGACTAGGTCATTTGAAAAGTAGATCGCGAACCGAAAAAGTGTGGGCACCCCTGGCCTAAACAAAAAGAGAAAAACAGCGAAACAGAAAGACCTAAAGAAACAGCACAACTTAATAAGCCAAAGACTGATTCACTCATTGTAAACCCACATTTAATATAAAGTGAGACGTGTTTTCTTTAAAGTAGAGCACTTATTTCAGAAGCATTTGGGTATGAGTAAAAAGGAAAAAGCACTGATATTTTCTGATAGAATACGTACATTCATTCAACCTAAAATTGTCATTGTGAAACCAAAATGTTTGCATTTCAAAACATAACCAACTGAGTCTTACTTTCAATCCACAGAGGATTTCAGATATTCGGATGGATTGTGGTAACTTGTGCCTTTTGCACGTAAGAGCAAAATTGTAAAGAACGATTCAAACATCCTACCTCTGTCTTGAATCGAAAAGTAGAAAATGTCGCTTGTGGCGTTATTTCCATCTTGGAGCACGTAACATATATGCATGTCATCAAGGTCGGCTGTGAAACAAACACAATAAACACATCTCGGGTTATGCTTCTTTTATTGTTATGGATCAAGATGATGTATAGTGAATGTCAAGCTTTCTGAAAGATGCAATTGATCTGTGAATGTTTGTGAAACTTTACAAAAACCTCCAGTTCCTTCAGATGCACAGCTACATTGTGTCTGGTTCACAAGAAAGCAGCGTTCAATTCATCCTGAAAGAAACGAGGCCCTAAAGCCAGGGAACATCAATTCCCTCCAGACGAAAGGATCCATAAAAAGCTGCAGGGTTTCAGATGGCATCTATCTACACCAATTCCCGCGTCCTCCACGGCCCTAAACTTCGTGCGCATGGTTTTTCTGAGCTCTTCTTCAATATTTCATGGTGAAAAATTTCTCTTCAAAGGCTGCTGCTCATAAAAATGTAAACCATCAATTTCCAATAACCATGAGGGAGAAGCACAGTTATTTACACCCCAGCACACCCAAGTCTGACTGCGCTTCATTCCCCTGAAAGATTCAAAGAGAATCCTGAAAAAGACTTTCATAGAAAGCTTTACACTTTGAATTACGCTGGAATTAGGTTTCTCAATGTGTTTTAGAAATCAGAAACATTATTGACCGCAAATCAACACTACTAGGAAGAAGAGCCATGCTAGTGACATCACGTCTGCTCTAGATTCTTTTGCACATAAGAATATATATATATATATATATATATATATATATATATATTTATTGACTCAACTTCATTCAAATAAATTTAGTTTACCTTGGGTGAATGTGGTGATGGTGGCATTGCCTCTGCCCAAGTCAATCAAGTAGCCGTGGGTCGCACCGACAGTCACCTGAAATTTCACTTCCCCTTGTGGACTGTCTCTGTCTTCAGCCTTCAGATTTTTATTGGTGATCACAAAGCCTAGATGACCTGTGGGAAGAACTCGCAACGTTGTGCCTCCTTTGTTTGTAATAACCTGTGGAACTCCATTGTCCACAGAGAAAACTGTGATCTTCATTATCTGGGGCTTGCGAGTTGCATAAATAGTGTCAGGAAAGACATAAAAGTCTGTGTGAGTTCCATCCGTGACAGTGAAGGAGAAGCTGTCCGATGCCGACTCAGTGCCATCGTGTTTGTAGCTGATCATGTTTTCATTTAGGTCCTGCTTGGTGAAGGAGTTAACTGGTCGGGTGTTATTGAACAGCAGCTTGCCATGCACTGGCAGCTGAGTGACTGTGAACTTCAAAAAAACATCGATGGTATCACGGTCCTCCACCGTTAACTCGAATGGAGTGATCAGTTTGGTTTCGCCTTCATTAACCACCAATCCGTGAATGGTGACCACAGGTTTTTTGTTATCTACGTCAGTTATGGACACTCGAAAGGTGCGGAACACAGGGTTGTAACCATCGGTCACCTCAAACTCGAAGCTGTCCATCTTCACCTCGTCATCAGCAGTGTGAATGTAATAGATTTTGTTACCAGCCAGTTGAAGTTGGGTAAAAGAACTAATAGGCATCCCTGGTGTGTCTGTGCACTCGAGATGCCCCCTGACAGGAGCACGTGTGATAGTGAAGATGAGGTGCTCATCAGGGCTGTTGTGGTCACTAGTGCTGAGGAGATCTGTGGTCAGTGTGACCCGTCCTCCTTCTTTGAGAGAAACACCTTTACTAATGACATCAGGAAACACCATGTCTATTCCTCCCACTGTTACATAAAAGTACCTGTCAATCAAAGGGTTAATGCCATCAGTAACGTCAAACTTGATCAGGTCACGAACTCCCTCTTGACCGCTGTGAACGTAGATTATCATGCCATGATCAACTTCATTTTGCGTAAAATTCATTCCAATTGTTATGTTCTCCAATGTTCCCAACTCTGTTGTCCTTTGTAAAGAACCTTGACTTGGACCATAACGAATGATATAGGTTATAAGGCTGTCTTCAGTATCCAGATCGGTTGCTTTCAGAACTCTATTGTTGATCAGTTTAACCTCTCCTATGTCAATGTCCAGGCCATCATTAATGGCCATTCTTGGCGTCTCGTCATCAACCAAAATAACCATAACCATGACTATCTTTTCCACTGTAAATTTTCCATCCGTGAGAAGAATTTCAAAACTATCTTCTGTTGTTTCAGAATCATCATGCTCATAGACGATGCTGGAAGACTCCCGTATCTGGTCCAGAGTGAAGTTTGTCACAGAAACTGTGCCAGATGTTAACTGATTGAGGATATATCCGTGTTTTGGAGGTTTTGTAATGAAGAACGTGAGCTCATTTGCCGGAATATCAGCATCAACACCATTTAATATCGGAGTGTCAAACACAATATTCATGCCTTCCATCACTACAAACTCCCGCATGTGAATCTCTGGCTTTTCATCATTAGTAGGGATTATTATGATGGGGAAAAAGTGTTTTTCTGAGAAATTAATCCCATCTGAGCATCTGAAGGTAAATCTGTCCTCAACTGGCTCAACACCTTTGTGTATACTTTGCACATAATAAATATGATTTTCTTTGATGTCTTTGAGAGTGAACGCACTAATGGCAGTGCCTGATCTAGATTTCTCCGAGCCAGGTAAAGGCGAGATATTTTCTACATAGCCAAAGGTGGGTTGCATGATAATTGTGCAAAGAAGGTCATCATTAGGGGAGTCAATGTCATTAGCACTGATGTGTGAATTTTCAATTACGTTTTTCTCACCCTCAACAACTGTGAATTGGGGGCCTACAAAGACCACGGGAGACTGACTGTCCAATGGTAAGATGGTGACCTGTACTCGAACTCCTTTGACTTTATTGCCACCGACCGTCCATTGATCTGACATATCTGAGAGTGTTAGGTTAAATACGTCATGTTTTGTTGCCAAACCGATTTCTCCACTTGTGTGAGCATATACAACCAAACCACTGATGATGTCTGCTTGAGTGAATCTATTGGAAGGAACACCATTCACTAATATTTCACCAAACACTGGGGGATCTTCAACTATAAAGGTCAGTCTGAGGTCATCAGTGTCTTCATCCCGACCTTGAATGACATTGCTGGTGATTTCAGTGGCTCCATTCTCCAAGACCTCTACATAAGAACCGATTGTACCCTCGGGAAGACTGATCGTTGGAGCTTCATCATCAATAGGCTTGACGCTGATCTTGACTGTGATGGAGACGACATGGACACTGTCACTGACATCCAGCTGGAAGGAATCGCTCGCTGACTCATCCCCATTGTGAACATATGAGATTTTGCCATTTGAGATGTCGTTCAGATTGAAGGAATAGCCTTTAGTCATTTCTGTGAACGTGAATTTAACCTTTCCATACTTTGGTGGCTGGGTGATGGTGAACAGAATCTGTGATCTGTCTGTGTCCGCATCCGTCGTGTCCAGCTCGGCAGGAGAGATCACATGGACTCCTCGCTCTTCAATGGTGAAGCCAGTGTTAGTAATTTGAGGAGGTTTGTTGTCAACCGGTTGCAAAAATATAGTAAAAACTCCATTGGCTCCGTTTCCAGCCGTGTCCTCAACTTTGTAATGAAACTGCACCACATGCGGCGTGATTCCCAGCTCAAGATCGGGTGGCATGTATGCTATTTTATGATGATTTATCTGAGCCTGGGTGAACTCTGTGACTTTTGTGTTTGGGCTCTCAGTCAAAACGATGCTTCCTAAAACAACAGGGTTGTTTTCATCTGTGTCAGTGGGTAGCTGTGTGATAAAATACTTTAAATCTCTGTCCTCCGAGTCCAGGTCTGTGTAACGCAAGAACTTCTTTCTAAAATAAGTCAGCTGATACTCGTGAACTGTCAGTTGCAGTGTAGATCCAGGGAACAACTCTGGAGGAATATCATCGATGGGCAAAATTTTGATGATGAAATTGTTTTCTATCGATTGATTAGGTGGGTCGTTGTCATCTTGCACACGAAAAACAAACTGGTCTGTGATGGTTTTAGTATTATGTGGACCGATGTGTCTGTAAAAAAGCTTTCCTTCAGTGATGTCCTGTTGAAACCATTCGGTCACCGCTTTCTCATACATTTCGTCGTCCGCAATGAAGCGCCATGTGGATGGGTCTTCTGGTGCATCTGATTGACGCAGAACAACCTCTCCAATGGTCGAAAAAGGAGGCACTAGAAGAAATTTGATAGTTGAATCCTCAGAGTCAATGTCAGCCGCACTAAGTGTCAGAGGGGAAATGGGCATTAATTGATTTTTAAACAGAACCAAACCAGTGTTTGCATTGACTATGGGTGGTTCATCATCAGTGGGCACCACCGTAATTGGAAACAGAAACTCAACTTCGTGTTTCCCATCCGTCATCCTAAAAATTATATTATCACTGTAAGTATCACTGCCATCATGCTGGTAAATGACACTGCCAGAGTCAAGATCAGCTGTGGTGAAATATTTCCTCTTCGATCCAAGCACTGTGAGCTCTCCATGCTGAAGTCCATTGATAACTGAAAGTTGAACCTCATTCAGATTGTCTTCATCACTAACTTGTAAGTTCTGTAAGCTCGACAACGGCCTTGATTGACCTTCAAACAGCAGCTGTCCAGTGTTACGGGTCACAACTGGTGCTAGAGTGTTCATGGGCTTAACCACTATCATAAATGCAAAGGGGTCTGAAACAGCCCCCTCGGTGTCTACCACTTCAAACTCAATTTGGAAAATTCTCTCACTGTCTGAATCGATCGATGGGGGTTTATAGGCTATTTTAAGATCCTTAAGGTCTGCTTGATAGAAGGAAGTGATTGGTAAATTCCTGTCATCCGTGCTAACAATGTAACCTTCCTCAAAAGAGAGTGGGGAAGTAATGTTGAATATTAACTCATTAGAACGGGACTCCAAATCTTCAGCAGCTAGCATGTCATGCGTTATAGCCGTCATCACAAACTGGTCCACTTCCATCATCATCATTGCAACAAAGCTTGGCTTCGGAGCGGTATTTTCCACTCCCTCTTTTATTAGCACGACAATTTGAAAAAACTCTTGTTTTAGCACGTTGGCTTCTTTGTCTTGGAGCTCTAAATACATGGGAATATAATCTCTATTTGGAGATTGGTGAGAAAACGTATGCTGGTAAAGCAAAGCCATCCTGAGAAATTCATCACAATCCACAGGTTTTCGCAATTTACCGTCATCAACTAGCTTTCCATACCTGGGAAGAGAGCCGCTACTGGCCAGCCAGGTTACTTTACACATAAAGGCATTTCTATCGTAAGTGAACTCCATTACTTTCTTATCAATTGGATTACTCAAGCCAAGCAGCTTCTCCACAATGACGGGCAAGTGCTTGGTCAGAATTTCAAGCTGAGTGAAAATCACCTCCACTTCCATCATAAAGGGAATGATTACCGTATCAGTCTGAGTATCATATCTCATCTGAAGTCTCACTCTGTCCTTTGAGGGGCTTCTGGAACCAAAATGCACGTATTTTACATCATTTGGACCAAATTCGCAAGGAAACCTTTTCGGTGTAAGCTGTCCGGGTCTCTGTGACAGCGGGTCGTTATCCAGAACTGTTATGCTGCACTTGTCTCCTTGCTGAACTTGGATAACAAGATCATTGATCGGATCTATATACACAGACCTGCCGAAGGGAACTCGTATTCCATTATTTGCAACCAGAATGGCATCTTCTGAAAGTTCGTCTCTTAAACCATACGTTAATCCCAAACTCCCGAATCCCTGTGCAGATGTATCACAGATTAAAGTCAGCAAAAGAAACAAGTGGAGACGAATAGCTCCGAACAGCCGACGCTCTGTTATAATCCAAGCCATTGGTGAAAAGAGCCAGAATGGCAAGTTTTTTTCTAACATGAGAGAGAAAGTTAATGCGAGCTGTTTAAAACATTCTCAGTCGCATCCATCCAACGATGCAACATTCTCACGGACAAGCTCACACTCTGAATAAACTTCATGCTTCGCGGAGCTGCGCGAGGAAATCACGCCCATGTGCGACGCGATTGGTTGGTGATGCGTTGGAATGCGATTGGACCGCTGTGATTGGAGGATGCCTCCGTAAAGCACAAAGTGGGGAGCGATCGGCGTGCGCGCTAAAGGAATATATTATGGGGTAATGGATGGCTGATTTATACGTATTTAAAACGGCCTTTCTTAACCACTCATAACGCAGTCTATCGATCGAGTGTGTTGAGTAAATGCTTTTTATATCATGCTTTTTTTCAGCAGAAGTGATCTGTATCTAGAAATTAAGCGAATTAAGAAATCCAGTCAATTTAAATATTCAACAATAAACTGGAAATTTAACACAGGCATTATAGATTGCACTGCACACATTACTATACACGCTAACGCAAACATCAAAGTTAAAAGTGTATTAAAGCAACTTTAATTAATGATGTTAAATCAAGCAGCATTTTTAACTGTAAATCTACAATATATTCTAGAGGACTTTGATTTGAAGCAAAATAAAAACAGAAAACTACAGTACAGAAAACTACAACAGAAATTCCGAGTAAGACGCTGAGTAGAGGAATTATTGCTTTGTTTTTGCGCCATCTGGAGGTGAAGGTATGAACAACTAGAGTTTAGTTGGAAAAACTTTATTAATAGTACAGTACATTTATTTTATTTCAATGATTAAAGTGAGCGAGTTCGTTAAAATGATTTTAATTTAAAAAAAGCACGTCCGTAAAGAAACTTAAAAAATGTATTTTTAATTCAAATAAATTGCATAAACAAAGACAATAAAAACGAACAAAAAGTTCAAAAGCAATGCAAATTCAAATGCAAATATACAGTAGAACAAATACAAAATAAAATAAAAATATATTTAAATCCATGAATTTCAATTTCAAATTAATGCTGATGTAAAAATAAATCTAGATAACAAGGAACAAACAATCCTTAGAATAAAACTCTTTCACAAATCACAAAAGAGAGATTATTATACCTGAGATTAAAATGCTCCTGTTTGCAAATATAAAAAGTCAGAAAAGCTGAAGCTCACCCGTGGCGAGTCTCCTGCTGTCAGGCTTGAATTATGCCCATCATAGAAGAATCCAGGCCTGTCAACAGCCCCAGTGTGAATCAGGCACATCCCATTAGAGCAGCACTGTGCTGATTTATGGACTTATTCTCCCTTCTAAACATTTACTTAATCATGCACAATTGATTTAAAATGCACAACCAGAGGCACTTAGCAAACGGGGTAAAGATCGGGTGAGAGAGTGGAGTGTAAGATCTTCAGCTCTGTATTCAACATAAAGCATAGTTTGGTCCTGCTGGTGTAAAAAGCTGCAGATGTTGGGAAAACGTTAAAGATGCTGAAAAGGTAAACATTGGTCCTGGATACTTCCTTTGTTTCAGACTTCATTTGGTATCTCCATAAACGTTTGAAGAAACTTAAATCATTTCAAATTCTTGAAGATAGATTGGGTTTATGAATTAATGATGCATATATGGGTTATATGAATTAATGATGAGAAATTAATGAATAAACTGATAGATTAATTTATTATCAGTATGTGAAAATATTTAAAATATACGTGTGTAAAAAATCTGTACTGATGGATGGATGGATGGATGGGTGTGAACAAATTAATAAAGCATTATTGGCCTCACCATTTCACATGTTCTTTTTATGTTCAATATTGAAAACAACCTGAGCTACATGTTCACTCAACATTTCCCACACTTTCTCCTGGACTTTCATCGTCACATGATCACACGACTCCAGTTGTCTTTCAGTGTCTCCACTGCAACTATTTTTGCTCTGATCAAGAGGGTTCTGAGCTCATCTGAGCTATTTATGCTCCACAGCCGGTTTGGTCTATATGTGGACGGGACAGAGAGACTGTGGTTTCACACACGGACAAGCTCACACCAGAAAACCTTTAGTAAATACTGATGCATCACGCTTCTGGAGCTCACACCAATCACATCTTCAGGTCATCTTTAAATTTTCAATTATGAGGAAATCAAATCACGATCATCCACTCACATCTCAGTTGGAGGATAAAAGAAATGGTTTTATGTCAAAACCCAGATAGATTCTGATTACGTACAACACTCATTGTATCTTTCTCCAATAGTTTACACATAACAGCTCGGGAATGAGCGATCTTACAGGAAGCCTGAGTAGTTTGAAAGGAAGACAGTTGGCTTGAGTGTAGAGCACTGAACAGGAGAAGCTGGAGGAGTTAAAGCTGGCTGTGGTAAATAAAGCAGTGGGACAGAATCGGCCTGTAGAGGATGAAGATGAGAAGCTGTTCGTGGTCAGAAAGCTGCATTAGAGGTCACCTGCTCTAATCCCGCGTCAGGACAAATCGCTCAACACTCAGCACCAGCCGCCTCACAGGTCACGAAGACCCCGCAGAGACACACACACACACAACCAGAAATATACAATGCTTGCCAGTTTTGCACCAACATTCACACACGCACACTCACACACAAACATAATATTATTCATAACACACACTCACACAGTAGTTATTATAATTATACATTTTTTACATTATTATTATATATTGTTGTTATTATTATTAATACAGTGCATACACAAAACCAATACAGCCTTATCGCATCCCAGAATAGCATACACACACAAAACTGATCATTCTCACTCACACATACACAAAACAAAGAAAGAGAGAGAGAGAGAAAGGAGAGAGAGAGAGAGAGAGAGAGAGAGAGAGAGAGAGAGAGAGAGAGAGAGAGAGAGAAGAAAAAAATTGTGTGTGAAAGAAAAAAAGAGCGACCACTAACGAAAGGTTAATAGCAGCTAATGCTTCATTGTTTTGGGCTTGACAAAAATATTTTCATTCCTATGGCTTTGCCATAATTAAGCACAACATTAATCTTTCATCGAGTTGAACAAAGTTCCAAATGTCAAGCTTTTTCCACTCGACTTAACAGCAGGCATGACACTACAGTTCAAACCTCTGCCCCAAGAATTTGTGGGAAATTCAATTTGTTCCTCAGTTTTAGATCTAGTTAAACACATTATGCCAGAGGATATAGTTTCATTCCAAAGTTTAACTTTTTTTTTTATTTGATTTATTTATAAGGTTTTAGTATTACTTGTGGTACGTGTCATCTTAATTCTCATGGACTTCAGTGTGAAGGTAAAACTGGACTTTATTCTCTCTAGTGCCTGTGAGAGAAGTTACATGCAACACAATCTAATGCAATCAAAAATGATTCTGTTCTTGTGCTTCTCTTAATACATATAAACACACACCAACTAGAATGGTAGCAGAGAGAGAGAGAGAGAGAATGAGAGAGAGTGAGAGAGAGAGAAATATAATAATAATAATAATAATAATAATAACAATATGAGTATTTGTACTGTAGGGCGCTTTTCACAGTTTTAACTGTCTCAATGCGCACGTGTAAATATGTAAGGGAAATTGTTGCTTTATGTTCATTTGATCGTCCGGTTGTTGATGTTTAAGTAAATGGCTATGATTATCACTATGACTATGCACAAGACCAAGACCAATGAGCAAGCACATATGCGACAGTTGCCAGGTAAAAAAACCTCTTTAACGAGGAAAAAACCTGGGGAGAACCCGACTGGTGCCAGTCTCCTCTGGCATTCTAACACTACAAAATCAATGCGTTGGTTGTTCCGTGCCATTTTTAATGATGATTCCGGAAAGATGTTTCCCTCCTCAGTGGGGAAAGAGGCGGTGTTCAGTATGACTATTGATCCATCAGTACAAACACTGTGTAACACTTTTTTATATTGTGTAAAAATCAGTGTTAAAAATTTTTTTTTTTTGAAAAACAGTCAAAATGGCAGATGAAATAATTAAATAAGTTGAGAATGCAGTCCATTTAATAAGACTAGGTGGGTCTCGGTCAGACCGTGCTGTTGTGCAGCTTGGTGAGACTGAGGAGTTGTGTGGCTTGGTCAGTCTGAGGTGCGGCTTGGTCAGACTGATGTATCGTGCCGTTTGATCAGAATCTATTGATGAGTTCATCTGATTGCCAGCAGCATTTTTAAAATCCGGTGATATTTATTTCTTATTTGTTGTACTAATATAAATATATGTATTTATACAACATATAACACGGAATATAACATTTTCCATGTTTATACAACATATAACACGGAACAACCAACGCACTGATTGTGTAGTGTTAGAATGCCGGAGGAGACTGGCACCAGTGAGCCGGGTTCTCCCCAGGGTTTTTCCTCGTTAAAGAGGTTTTTTTTACCTGGCCACTGTTGCGTAAGTGCTTGCTCGCTGGTCTTTGTCTTTGTCTTGTCATAACTGCAGCCACTTAGTCAACACCAACAATCCAGACGACAAATTGAATAAAAAGCATCATTTCCCTTACATATTTACATGCGTGTCTTTACAAAGTGTCTTTGGGCCGGGGGCAGGATACATACTCTGGATTGGTGGATAACCATTCACAGAGCGGGACACACAGACGAACACATTCACACACTCACTCATACCTATGTGGTCCATTTTCCGATTCCAATTCGCATTAAATGTTTTTGGACTGTGGGAAGAAATCGGAGCACATGGAGGAAACCCACGCAAGCACAGAAACACAAATGTATGTATTTATACATGTATATTGTATGTATATGTTTCTGTATTTATTTATACATACGTACATTTATTTCCTTTGTCATTTATATTTTATTTTGGCGGTTTTGGTCCTCCACAGGGAACAAGGACAGTGATGCGCTAATTACTTCCTGACACGAGGTGGCGCTGATCAACCTCAGGAATGTGAAAAAATAGCTTTAGGTGTGTGATTAAGTCATACACACAGTTCCAGTCACCAGTTTAAATTTGAATTGTGGAGTCTAATCGCAGCAGGTAGGAAAGATCTGTGATTTATCTCCTTCACACAGCGGGGGTGGATCAGTCTGCCACTGAAGCTGCTCTCCAGAGCAGACAGTGAGTCCACCAGTGGGTGAGAGTTCAGGTCCAGGATGGATGATAGTCCCACCTCCTGCACTGTGTCCAGAGTGCAGTCCAAGACAGAGCTGTACTTTGTGATGATCCTGTCCAGTCTCTTCCTGTCCTTGCCTGAGATGCTGCTGCTCCAGCAGACCACACCGTACAGGATTGCTGATGCCACCACAGAGTCATAGAAGATCTTCAGGAGTGACCCTCTCACTCCAAAAAACTGCAGTCTCCTCTGTCGAGTCTGCTCTGACCCTTTCTGTATAGTACGCACTGTAATGTCACTGTGTTGTGAGTCCGGACCAGTTTGTTGTTAATATGCACTCCCAGGTATTTATAAGAGTCCACTCTCTCAATGTCCATTCCCTGGATGTGCATCGGTGGGATGACAGTAGACTTTCGCCGGCGAAATTCCACCACTATCTCCTTAGTTTTTCCTCCGTTGATCAGAAGATTGTTCCGCCGACACCAGTCCACAAAGTCCTGAGTGAGTCCTCTGTACTCAGCATCGTTATCGTAGGTGATTAAACCAACAATTGTTGATTTGAAGAACATTTAGAGTTGTTTTTCAAAGCTAAAAATGTGAAGCATCGGACTCAAAAAATTTAAACTGAATGATACAATACACAGGCACATCAATTATGGTATGTCACTGACTTGATATTCTCACGATTGTATCTTATATTCATTCTTCATGTATCTTATATTCATTCAGTCTTTTCCTTTTCTGTTTTTTCCTGATTCTGTGTGTGTGTTTTCTCTTCATGGCGTTTGTACTTGCTGGTTTGACAGAAACAGAAATCTGTGGTTTCGTTGGTCTGGTTTCATCCAGTTCCATCAGCGTTGAGATTCCGCTCCTCCCTTTATAGATGAAAATGCAAATCAGAGAATGAATAGCTGCAATTAATCCTCATTTTATTCACTGGCATGGCAACGGCTACAATCAACACGTCCACACATTGTTCAGAGCCGTTTTATTTTCCTTTAAAAGATATTTTCACTTTCAGAGAATTGTACACAATGTAAACACAATTATAAATAAATATTCATTTTTAATATTCAATTTGATATTTGAATATTCATTCAAATTATAAATAAATTGTCATTTTATTATTAATTGTATATTAAATATGTAAACTAAACTATATTAAAATATTTAATTAAAGTAAACATTTACAGTACTTGTAATTGCTATTAATGCTTTACATTTAATCACAATTGCTAAACAATAGAAAACCGAGCATATGTAATTCCTATGTTGATGTTTAGGATATTATTTATGTAGTAAAGCTGACAGAAACTCCGCCCGCAGATTTGGCGGCCGGCCAATGACCGAGACCGGTATTTTATTAAAGGCGCTCTAGAGACACCTGGGCTGTTTTGATTTCCCACAATAGTGGTTTGTGCCTGGGACGCCGGTTGGTTCTTACACGGCGGTGGAGCGACGCGAGGGCCATATGGTCGGATCTCGCGGGTGCGTGGCTCTACGTCAGGACGCGTGGAGGCTACAGAGTGCGATCGCATGGCGCCGCTAATCTGGTTGGGGAGGGCGCGCGCTTAAACGGTGGTGGCCAGACGGGGCGCTGTTTCGCTTCCACCCCTTTTAGTGACTGATCCTGTTTCCTGTCATCCCTGATCTTGTTTTGTTGCTACCGTCAATTTGATCGGCCCTGTTTCCTGGGACTACCGGGATGCGTGCATGTGCTTGATCCGACGTGCGTCGGTCGTGAAACGTGCTTGTGTGTGTGCACGCGTGCTTGTGTGTGACCCGAGGTGCGCCGGTCCGAAACGTGCTTGTGTGTGCGGGACGCAAAGTGCGGCGGTTCGGGGATTGCGCGGGACGTGTGTGTGTTTGTGAGTGCGTGTGTTTGTATACTCGCCAAAGGCAGCGAAGCCAACCTACGGATTGGTAGTGTTGGTGGTGGCCGTGGCCGTGGGAGCACTAATCTTAGTGTGTATCAATTGCTGTTGTCGAGTCACTGCAAGTGTGTGGTGGAATGTATGTGCCGTGCTGTGTACGAGGTGTCGAAACGACCAATCGGTCGACCAGGAATGCTTGCTGAGGTGTTTTGCGAGTGCGCGTGTATGTGTGTGTTGTCATTTTAAATTGTGTGTTTAAATAAAGTGTTTAATCCGTGTTCAGTGCTCTTTAACCAGCATTCGGCATTCACATACTCGAGTGAATAGAGAAAACATGGTCCTCAGAATAGTGCGCAGATATAACAACACAAGCTGTTGAGCTTTTGAGAGACAGAGTGTCAATGTTCATTTAGTGCATTTATGTTTGTTCATTGATCCAACGCTACAATATCAAAAGTACAGGTAGGAATGTTTGTACGATCAAGTAGGAGAAGAAACCGATAGATATAACGAATATTTTAACGCTCATATAGCGCGAAAAGTAGAAAAATCAAAGCTTGAGCTGTAGGAAGAATTTTCAGAACACCGTCACCACATCACTGCATAATGTTTTTATCACTTTTCTGACTTTACTTTTTTCACTTTAGCTGAAAAATGCATTTTTGGGTCAATTCAAGCTACTATTATCAGACACTAGTCCGCGTCGCGTGGATTAAAAAAGCCGTTTTGAAAGAGAGTACAGAAGAACATTGCGCTGGAACACAGGGATTTAAATGTTTTTTTTTAACACATTTAAAGTGTTAAAAACACATACAGTTTGCAACTATATATGAAACCCGAAGTTGGGTTTCAACTCAGCTCTATTTTATTACTTTTCTTTGTGTTATAAGCGGGTCTAAACATAAAACCACAATCTCACAGCAGAAGTGGAGGTCGACTTATAAGGGGTTCGACCTAAAATGGACTAAATATGGTAAATGCAGAGCACTATTTTGATGTGGTTCCTAGTGGCCATATTGACCTACTCACTCACTCGCTTAATTTCTTTCTTTTCATCCAATATTTTAAATTAAAAAGATTTATTTTTTTAATTCAGTCATATCAGTCATATCTCACAGGCCTAATGATAATAAATGTGAAGACAAGTAAGCAGATTGTGAAGTGATTGTAATATGTTACAGTTCAATATCCGCATTGGATCAGTTTTGAATGAGTGAAGAACAGATTTTTTTTTTATATTTGCTTTAATTTAACTTTGTGGACATCAGGACTGTTATAGTAATGGAAACATCAGGCCTGCAGTGAGTCTGTACTGAACTGTTACAGCAGTAAAGTATAAACACTGTCCAGTCCAAGTTATTCAGCTTGTCAACAAAAGACACGCTCTGACGGCACACGGCGGCCCGGCGTCTACAGTCCTATTCATAGCGACATTCTACTATAGTATAAGATTGTTCTATTTAAACATGGAAATTGGTCTGAATTGTGTAAAAGCATCTCATTCAGATTGTCTTGAATCAAATTCTTGTTCACTGTTTTGAGTCTCCCACATTCTAGTGACATTTCTGTCTCACTAATGAACTTTGGAAGTTTGCATTCATCATACTTTTGAATGTCTAAAAATCTCCCAAATCAAAACCAAGGTCTGAATGGTAAAGCCACATAAAAGCTACAACTTAGTTTGTCTTTTTGAGATTAACAAAAAGTTCAAATTGGTATTACAGTCTTTAATACATTGGAATACAGTACCCAGTTTTTAAGCCTACAAGCCCATATCCAAATAGACTATGCTACCAGAGTTTCCCTTTGTCATCAAAACCAACAGGGAGACAGTTTGAAATCTTTTTCCATTTTCGATGTGCACTTCAACTAAAAAGATGCTACTGACAGTTTATGCTAAAACCTTTTCTTGATTAATAACTGATGAGTAGTTCTCTAGGACTGGGAGAGTATTCGTAACTCAAATTATTCTTCCATCAAACGACTTGCATAATATGCTGGGTTAAATGAGCTGACAGGAACTAGTTCTCCCCAAGGTTTAAGAGATGAAACGATTTGAAGAACTTGCAAGTGGAATGTCCTCCGGTAGCACAATCACACATCATTACTTACACTGTCTAATTGCGCAGTGTTTTCAGATCAGAGATTTGTGTGAACTACTCTGAGTTAGTTATACGTTTATTCGTTTATTATTAGCTATCTTTAATACTTTCACTATAGTGTTTGTTTTCGGGACAGTAACAAGTTCGCAAGAGCGCGCGCGCGCGCGAGAGAGAGAGAGAGAGAGAGAGAGAGAGAGAGAGAGAGAGAGAGAGAGAGAGAGTTGATGACAATTCTGAAAATCTGTTTTGATCGTAACATGAAACTTCACTAACTTCATTTAAAAAAAATTTCATACAATTTTACACACAGAACTCAAAAGTCATTCAAGTGTTTACTTGTTCTCTAGATTAGATTGCAATATTTCTAAGCCATCATGTATACCATAATATAGCAAATTAATCAGTGATTAGCTTCATGTTTAGACATCGTTTAGCTCTCTATCAGAGTTCATTGACTTGTCAATGTCAGCACATACACTCTAAAACTTCAATCCTAAATGCAATGCCATTTTTAATACAACATTTTCAAACGTTTCCTGACGTTTCTAGCTGATGCAAAACATGTTTCCGATGTTAGTTTTGAACACATGCTCAAGGATTAAAATCTTTACAATTCTTACAAAACAAAACCAAAGTGGTTCTTACTTTGAAGCTTATTAGAATCATAGAGCTCAGAGTGTCAATCGTCAACTGGTAAGAAAGAAATGTATGAGGCATCACAGATCCGCTGGCGTTTTAAACGCCTCAGCATGAATCAAGCGTCAGAACCGAGACTCGCTGACAGGCACAGTGACACAGATTTCACTTCAAGTGACATTTATGCCTTTCAGTTTCCAGATGGACCCTCCTTCCCAGTATAATTACTTCAGAACTCACTTATTCACAAACAATCCTCCTATATTCCATTTGTAGACACATCCTTAGTGCCAAGTGGCAGATAATGTCCTTGTAGCACTTCTGGAAACAACCAACTTTTGTAATATTGATTGCCAAGATTTGCAATTGTAATTTAATTCTTATTTATCATAAATAGCAATAGCGCCACTTGATTATTTTCTGTGTCTTATTAACACATAGACACCTTATCCTTATCATATAGCTGCTTATTAGCATTTGAGCTGTATGCATTATGAGCTGTATACTAAATACTACATTTACAGGAATTTATCATTATTGACCTCTTGGTGCTGCTAAAGGAAACACAACCAAACAACAACAAACCCGGATTATTGCCAGTCAGTCACTCACTACACACCAACAAACAAACAAACAAACAAACAAACAAACAAACAAACAAACAAACAAACAAACAAACTGTAACGTAGCTCTCACCACGGTTGTTGACCCTTGATAGAAAGAACACCACGTTTGCTAATGGAGATTTGAATCCGAAGACAATATCGGGGGGGGGGGCAGTTTTTCCACATCAAGAGCAGGCTGCTTGAGTCCTTTTTACGATTCGACTCTGGCGATTCGAATCTTTTAGTGAATCAATCTGCCACTTGGTGCAACTGATGTAAATGTAAACCAAAATATTGAATCAGTTTTGTCTAAATTTCTTATGGAAAAACGTAACAGTTCTTTACAACACGGTCTTGGCATACTTGCGTAAACAAATATTTAAAAGTTTGAATGTTATTAATTGTATTATTATTTTAGAAGCACCTCACGACTATAAAATCTAAATTACAGCATTTAGGTGTACAACTCAGCACGTGTTAACGTGTAAGTCGCCGACTTAAATTGTTAGTAACAATTGCATCGTGCGCATTACATAATTAGCGCGACTCGTTTTTGTTTAACATTTTGATCCTGGTCTTCGTCTGAACAGGGTTTCTTTTGAACCCGGAATAGCAAGCAAAGAGAAATTGTTCACGCACGCACCATGGACGACGACGACAGACCTTCACGGGGACCAAACGGATCATTCTAGCTCTGCGCGCTAAACTCTTGTCGTGCTTGTGTGATAGTGACTCCAAAGTGTCTCCTGGCGAGAATCTGTGACTCTACGACCGCCGAAGATGTGATGAACTCGTTCGGTCTATAAGGTGAGTCCCGCTCGCCAGTGAAATCGCGCATCGTTTAAAACGCCGTCGATATTGTGTGCTTTATAAATCCACACTTTTCTTTTCTTCAGTTGTTTCTACGCATATTGGTGCGGTTTTCGGTTCGTGTTCTTCCGAGTTCTTTGTGCTATAGGAATTATTTTCGTACATTTTACATATAGTATTAGCGGTTGTTGTGATGACATCTGAAGAAATCACCTCTGAAATAAAGTGAAAGTTAGGAAATACGTGATTTTGATATCAATTTTAATACAGTACTCGGCTTTTTGAATATAACACAAGCACTGGTTTCCCCCCGCATTTTAAGTCGAGATTTGGTCATGTGAATATGTAAATAAACTTTACTAGACCCGTTCTGTGTTTATGTATATACAGTATAAGGTAGGAGCTAATACAAGTTTAAAATATTCAATCATAAGATTAGTGATAATAAGTGATACGATACTCATAATACACTTTACAGTTATTCCTTTATAAGGTTTGCTGCATACAGTAGGTGAAAAATAGAAATCCAGTGAAGATTTGTGACCAGACACTTTGGGATTGAATGGTCTTTTGTTAAATACAGAGCTCTCAACCAAGAAACTGATCATTGTGGACTAAAGTTAATTCATGACATGTCCCAGAATGTATAATGTCATAATGCCATTTTTTCCATGTGTATTAAGTCCTTTGTTTCTCTCTCATAGCTTTGTGATGGACTGAGCCACGATGTCACAGCTGTACTACAGAAGAAGCAACAGCTCTGCATACAGGGACAGAATACCTCTGCGAATTGTGCGTGCAGAGTCAGAGCTTTCCTGTCAGGAGAAGTTGTACCTGAGCGCTGTGGAGAAGGGCGATTACGCCAGTGTGAAACAGGCTCTGGAAGAAGCAGAGATCTACTTCAAGATCAACATCAACTGCATCGACCCCCTTGGCCGCACAGCGCTGCTCATTGCCATTGAGAATGAGAACCTGGAGATCATTGAGCTGCTCCTCGGTTTTAACGTCTATGTTGGGGACGCACTTCTCCATGCCATTCGAAAAGAAGTAGTGGGAGCTGTGGAGCTTCTGCTGAACCACAAGAAGCCCAGTGGAGAGAAACAGGTCTGCTTTATTGAGCTCTTTTCCATAGCATATTAATCACTACACAGTAGGACGACTGTTAGAAATATGCTTAGATTGATGGGCAGAAATAACTGAGATAGAAGTGAAAGAAGAAAGAATAGAAGAAAAGATTGAAAGATGAAAATAATTTTATTAACCATTATTTGGTGCCATCAAGCACTTTTGTAGTTTGTTTCTGCTGAATATGTGTATGTGCTGTTCTAGTAGCTACAGTATATAAAAACTGCAATCTCTGTTGGATTGTTTGTCATGTTGCGTGAGTGGCCACATTTTTATCTGATACAAACACAATCATGAAAGCAATCCAGTCTAGACCCTGAATTCCTGATAATATTCTTGAGAATGTTTTGTTGGGTCTCCATGGACACTAAACCCGGCCTGCACATCTCTTATCTACTCCACATATAAACAACCTTCTGTTTCAGACAAGGAGAGTTTTAAGCCGGAAAGCAAAAGGTTTTTCTTCAGTTTTCCTGTAGCTGATATAAGAACACTTCAGAAATGGTTATTATAAGGTTCTTTTGGATCCATGCGCCTTTTAACAAGTCCTTGTTATCAGATGCTAGAGCTGTCAGGGTTTCAAGGAGAATAGAACCAATTTCAAAAATAACGGGCTTTTATTATAACAAAAAGAAATGGGGGAAAAAACATTAGAAACAAAAATGCCATGAGGGGCAAAAAGAAGAAAGCTCTCAGGCAAAACATTACTAGCAAAATTATGACAAATCTTGTCATCGTGGATCCTGACACGAGTACTGTATGTATTGCCTCTTTCTGAAAATTCAAGCTTTGTTTATCTGCTTATTTATGATTCAGAGGAATGATCCTTCTGTATTTTAATTCTTTCTGCTTGTCCACTTTTGCTTCTTTTCATTTCACATTCATGAAACTTTTTTGATATGCAAATGTTATTCAGCACGACTACTGATGACCAAAGAGCATACAAGTGCACACAAACACAATTCTTTTAATGTAGCTGATTGGGTCTCTTGGTCATGAACGCTTGGATCAAATCATGTTTCACTTTTCTCATTTATAACAATATCAATTAGCATAATTGTTTTACTCTAAAAGCTAGCACTAGCAATATTTTCCAGCAGTGCTAATTGTTTGTATTTAAAAAAGTTAAACTGTATACAGTAAATTGTGTTTGTCATATTTGTAAGAAAAGGGGAATAAAAAACATCTGCTTGAAAAGAAAGCAAGTTTTTATTTTTTGTATTGCAAAAAGGTTGGGTGGGCGTTTCTATCTTGTGTCGAAGATGTGCTTAATGCATCTTCACAGGAGTTTCTATTCACTTGTCAAATGAAAAGCATGAGCTGAACTGTCGTTTTTCTGCCTCGTTGTGTCAGTTTTTCTTCTGTTCCCCCTCAGTCTGTTGTGGCTGAGCCGAAGCTTTAAAGTGCAGGATTGTAGCTGTAGATAATCAGCAGTGCTGTCAGCCTGTACTTTCCCTTCAACTAAAGCCTTCATTATCACTCTGAAACACTTCAGGCTTTTGCTTTGTCACTTTGCGAATTTGGGTTTGTGTGTGTGTGTGTGTGTGT
>CM051503.1:3664099-3729429 GCA_028031935.1 Paedocypris micromegethes | reverse complement strand
GGGGGGATTCATCACCCACCAAACTTGTTACCGTATTTTGCCCTTTCCTTTTTTGTTCAACCATCTCACACACACACACACACACTGCTTTTTTTTCTCTTTCCGTCTTGTCTTTTCCTCTTCCTCCACACCTTTTTTTTCGCTTGTCTTTTTACACCTCTACATCTCTACTGTATATTTTCGGTTCTCCATCACTATTCGTATTTTTGTGCTCTTTTTTTGCGTTCCTTTCCATTAATTCTCATTTGGGTTTTTTTTAATCTTCCTGTTCTCAATTCTCTTTTCTTCTTTCTATCTCTCTCATTTTCCTGTCTTTGTGTTTGGCGGTATCTGTTTGTTTTCTCTTTTTATTCTCACCATTATTTTTTTTTCCACTTGACTAGTTTCTAGTTCATTATTCTTTCTCACTTTTCATCACTTTACTTCATGCAGATTCACTCTGTTCGCTTTCACTTTTTTTTCTCATTCTTTTTTAATCTTTTGATTTATTCCTCTCCCCAAATGTGGTGTGATCATGATCTCCAGTAGTCCTGCAGTGCTGTGGATCTTCTGATTGGAACCTGCTCTGAAGAATTGTTTTATGTTTCTTCTGAAAGGCTCTTGCTCAGAAAGTTGTCTCACCAGGTCTTCTTTTATGTGCCTGATTTAGACCGGTCAGCCAAATGTCTTCAGGTTTCAGGCCAAATATGGTGTACGTTTAGAACATCCTGCACCGTTTCTACAGTCTTTATCTTTTTGTCTGACAATACCAGGAGTCCAATGAATCTGTACAAATAATCATATTTTGTATGATATTCTAAATCTCTCTAAACAAAGAGTATATCTCATATAGATCTTGGTGATATTTTGAGAGAATTTTAGACCACAAATGATCCACATGATCTTGAAACAGGACTTCGATCTTGTGTCTTCCTGTGGGATAATTGACAGCATCACCACATAATAAGATGAACACATTTTATACATCTAGAAATATACTAAGCTGAAGATCACATGTCGTTTTCTTTATTTTTCTGGGTGTGCTTGCAAAAGTACACAGTTTCCTAGTGCTTATATAAATGTCCTAAAGATGGTGAATGTTCTTGAATGATTTGTTCCACCAGAGGGCAGCGAGAAAGTTTTCTGACAGGATTTTATTCGTCATGGCCACTCTGATCTCTGATATGGATAAAGGTATAAAGGATAAATCTCTTATAAGGATAAATCTCTGATTAGGATAAAGGACGTGAGGTGACGGCAATATGGCCACTAGGGACCATACTGAATTTGTGCTCTGCATTTAACCCATCCGTGAAAGTGCACACACACACAGTGAAGTGAACACTCACAAACCCGGAGCAGTGGGGCAGCCTTAAGCCGTGGCGCCCGGGGGGCATGTGGGGTTCAGATGAGGTCTTGCCCAAGGACACTTAGTTGCAGAACCTGTAGTAGGGTAGGATGGTACAGTACCAGTAGCAATTTAGAACTTGATCCTTGCAGCAACTGTTAACCAGTGTAAGGACACAAGCAGTGGAGATACATCATTTTGAAAGCCATTAGATTATACTACATTACAGTTCTCCAACGTTAAGATTCCCACATAATTAATAATTTCCTACTTTTTCTCTTCAGGTACCACCCGTCCTGCTTGATAAACAGTTTTCGGACTTCACTCCTGACATCACACCCATCATCCTGGCTGCCCACACCAACAACTATGAAATCATCAAGCTGTTGGTTCAGAAAGGAGTGTCTGTCCCACAGCCCCACAAGGTCCGGTGTAACTGCGTGGAGTGCGTCTCTAGCTCGGATGTGGACAGTCTCAGGCACTCACGCTCCCGTCTGAACATGTACAGGGCTCTGTCCAGCCCATCTCTCATCGCTCTGTCCAGCGAGGACCCGTTCCTCACCACCTTCCAGCTCAGTTGGGAACTGCAGGAGCTCAGTAAAGTTGAGAACGAGTTCAAAGCTGAATACGAAGAGCTTTCCCATCAATGTAAACGTTTCGCCAAGGATCTGCTAGACCAGACACGGTCCTCACGTGAGCTAGAACTGATTTTGAATTTCCGCGATGATGTCAACCTGCTTCAAGACGAGCCCAACAATGAGCTTGCGCGGCTGAAGCTGGCCATCAAATACAGGCAGAAAGAGGTAGAGCTTCATTTACCTGCATCTTCTGACAGGATCTGCTCAAGATCTTAGTTTTATTACATGCTGCGAATCTGGCTGTTTATTAAATTTGTTTTCAGGAGAGCAGGGTACACACATATTTCTACTGATATAATAGCTTTCGACTGGGTTTAAAAGTTTGAGAGGGATTATTAGCTTGTATTGTGTTTTTGATTGCTTGTTTATTTGGATCTTGGTAAGTATTTGATGATGTAAATGACTATTGTAATGATGCTTTCCTAGCTAATTTCAAGTCAATTGCCGTCCTTCACTTTGGCTTGACATTTCAGGTTTGTTAATTGTGCTGGGCAAATCTCAGGAGACATTGTGATAATAGCGAGATGGAACAACACTCATATATTGACCAAGATATGCACATAAATAATTTTCGAAATAATGTTATTTAAAAAAAGATTAAATTAACTGTAATGTATTATTATTATTGTTATTATTATTATTATTATTATTATTATTATTATTATTATTATTATTATTATTATTATTATTTAAACACACATGTTTACACACAATATACCAAGTCTTCTAAAATTACAATGTGCCAACTGTAGCACTATGATTCATTTTAAAAGAAAAACCATATTCTGTAATAATTATTATCTTACATGTCGTTAAGATTCAGTCTTGTCTTTATTCCCTTAAATTATATGATTACAGTAATTGTAGTGATGTAGTGAATAACTGCATGTGACCACTAGGTGGCAATGTAACCAAGCTCGCAAAAATTTGCACTTCACTATCATCAAAAAAATGTTTTTTTTTTTTTATCTTTTTTTTCAGAATTTCCAAAACGTGGAAAAATGGTTTGAAAAAAGAATGGATGAATAAGTAACGATTGTTTCCCAACAGAAGCTATATTATTTGTGCCCAATAAAGGTCCTTTTTCCACCACAAAATAAGAACGCCATTATAAATTTTCTATCTTTTAGAGCACGAATAATATTGTGTTGTGGTTAGTGTCAAATCCTGTGGTGAAGTAGCAAGGCCCTGGAATAAATGTTGAAAACAGATGTTTTACTATGATCTGTTCTGTCTTATTCTCTTCATTCATCATTTCAATTTATTGCTGAGGTCTGTCATTGGCATGGTTCAATAACTTCATGAAGTTGGTCTTACAAATGGAAAATAAATGTAAGACATTCATAGAAATATTTGCATGAAGAGATGCTGAATTTCATTCCAACCACCTGTTCATTGCCTCTGATAGCGTGCCATTTCACGTTCTTCCTCATTTTGTTTTCTGTTTTCACTCTCTATCTCTTCTCGTCATGCAGTTTGTAGCACAGCCGAACTGTCAGCAGCTGCTGGCCTCCCGCTGGTATGATGAATTTCCGGGCTGGAGAAGGCGTCACTGGGCCGGAAAGTTCATCACCTGCGTCTTCATCGGCCTCCTCTTCCCCCTGCTCTCACTCTGCTACCTGATAGCACCCAAGAGTCGCTACGGCCTCTTCATTCGCAAGCCCTTCATCAAGTTCATCTGCCACACGGCCTCTTACTTAACATTCCTCTTTCTTCTGCTGCTGGCCTCACAACATATTGTCTCCAACAACCCGGATCGCCAGGGTCCAAAGCCCACCACTGTGGAGTGGATGATCCTGCCCTGGGTGCTAGGTAACACACTAGCTCAAATTCTGTTTTTGTGAAAAATCTGTTTTTATGAAAATTATCCTTGAATGATAGAAAGAACTGGCACATTTACGTATTATAAGCACTCTTTCATATTTTAAATGCTCAAAAGAACATATTTTAAATATGCGTAAAAACATAAGCGCCCTTTTTTTCCATATTTCAAGTTAGGAGCAATCACAAATAAATGGAATTATGCCCTCTTGATGCAGCGAGGCGCTTCTGCGTTGTGTCCTTTTTTTTTTTTCTGGTTCTGGAGGCAGACATGCATATGGTATATGTTTTTATGGCTTAATAACAGAAACATTAACCACAACACAACACTTAGCAGTGGCTAAATTGCACTGGAAGAAATACAATTACCGGTAAATAAAATACAGTAATATAGGGAACTCTATTCTATGTCTATCTGAACTCTCAGGCTGAACTCCATGATAAGTGGAATCATATCACCCCCCATTGGAGGTGTACTTTACAACATTTAAAAATAACATTTAAAGTTCTATTTTAAAAAAGTCAAGAGACATTTAGATTTATTAAAATAAGTAAAATAAATATTGTTAAGAGAAGTATTTAACCAGAATATTATGTATCTGTAATCATGACGCCAAGGACGTACCGAGTTTATCGTATAATGGAATTTTTATTCTGTGCCTGAACATTCAGTGGAGGTGTTCCAGAATATTTGCATAAATACGATATATAAAGTCTTGAACATGTTGCTTCTGTTGGATCCCTGACAGGATTTATCTGGACTGAGATCAAGCAGATGTGGGATGGTGGATTCCAGGACTACGTTCATGACTGGTGGAATCTCATGGATTTTGTAATGAATTCACTGTACCTCGCCACCATCTCACTAAAAATTGTGGCATATGTTAAGGTAAACAACTGCATTGTTTATCTTTTCATGTTTTGTTAGAATGTGTAAGTAAAACAGCAAAGTTCCTTTCTGTCTTTTGTTAATGTCTCAGACTTTAAGGTGGAAAGTTGTTTAATTAAATTGGACAAAAAAGACACTTAATTTACTCCCTTAATCTATTGATGTCCAATATATGTCTGGTATGTGAAGGTGTTAGACATCTTCATTTCTATATTCATATACCTGTACATATTTAGTAATTTTTGTTCATTTGGAAATACCTACATAGAATAAAATGTGTGCTGAGCTGTCACAAGTGAACTTTCCAAATTTGCTAAAGGAACGAGTGAAAATGACTTTTGCAAAAACACATTCATGAACAATACAATTTTTTCCTACAAATTTAGCTTTTGCAACTAATCAAAATTTGTATATCAAGATTGACTTTGAACGCTTGGGCACCACTAGTAAGTAACCTAGTAAGTAAGAGGTTTTTTTCTCCACTTCTATATTAGTACAGTGGTTGCAAACCAAGGGAAACTTGGGAAATGTGGCATCCCACACTGGTGGCCGAGGCCGTGTTCGCCATCGCCAACATCTTCAGCTCGCTGCGTCTGATCTCGCTCTTCACCGCCAACTCTCACCTGGGTCCCCTGCAGATCTCTCTGGGCCGGATGCTCCTGGATATCCTGAAGTTCCTGTTCATCTACTGCCTTGTGTTGCTAGCTTTTGCCAACGGCCTCAATCAGCTCTATTTCTACTATGAGAACAGTGATGGCATGACGTGCAAAGGCATTCGCTGTGAACGACAAAACAATGCTTTCTCAACGTACGTTTGGACAAATTGTCCCGCAGTCTGTTTTTCATCATCCTGACACTTTCTGTGCTTTTCAGGCTCTTTGAGACCTTACAGTCATTGTTCTGGTCCATTTTTGGCTTGATCAGTTTGTATGTGACCAATGTTCAGGCCGACCACAAGTTCACAGAGTTTGTGGGAGCCACCATGTTCGGAACATACAACGTCATCTCTTTGGTGGTTCTTCTCAATATGCTCATTGCAATGATGAATAATTCCTACCAGCATATAGCCGTAAGTTCTGTGTGACTGACAAAAATGTGTCATTTTTAAGGATTTTGCTCGTATTACTTTGTTTCAAGGCAAACTTTCCTTCTCTCTCTTCTCGTTTTGTCTGAAGGATCACGCTGATATTGAATGGAAGTTTGCTAGAACTAAACTATGGATGAGCTATTTTGAAGAAGGAGGCACTTTGCCACCACCGTTTAACATCGTTCCCAGTCCAAAATCTGTGTGTTACCTGTTCACCTGGATTAAAGTGCACATTTTCAAGAGGCGGTCAAAGAAAACACAAACTTTTGGGACCCTGGGGGTGAGATTTGTTTGTATTTTATTAATTAGATTTACATTATGTTTCTCTTGAGGACTTGTGTACATGTGGAAATATTGTGACAGAGAATTAGGAGAGAGAAGTTGTAAATATAAAATTCTGAAATTCAAATTTTCAGAGAAGGGCAGCTGAAAACGTGAGATGCAATCATCAGTACCAGGTAAAGCAATTGTTTGTCCACATTTTTCCCTTTTTTTTACACAACATTTTTTCTAAAATGCAGGAAGTCTTGAGAAACCTAGTGAAGAGATACGTGGCTGCCATGATTCGAGATGCGAAGACTGAGGAAGGACTAACAGAGGAGAACTTTAAAGTATGTTTTAAAATAGCATCATTAAAAATAAGTATTATTGAAAATGTATTAAATCAATCATAAATATTATTATGCATTAAAAAAATGTCTCATCCTCCAATTAAGTTGAACTGTAGCCAAATCACATTTTTGTTTTTTAGCATTTCAGGTTTAGTTTAATTAATACACTTTTCACACTCTTAGACCAGTTGTACAAAAGAACTTTTATGTTCGAATTATATTTGATTTTATCAGCATTTATCTTCCCAAGATCTTTCTGAATCAGATGATGTGTAGATTTTGCTGGTTTTGTGCCATTAAATTGTACGTTTTAATGCTTTTACTTTGAACAGGAGCTAAAGCAGGACATTTCTAGCTTTCGCTATGAAGTCATTGGAATGATGAAAGGCAATCGGAAAAGCACTTGTACGAGTAAGACATCAACTGCCGCCTCTGATGTCTGTCATTCAGGTTTCCAGCTTAATTTCCCCTCCATTCTCCAGCAAAACAAAAAGCCCAATTTGAATAAATTCCCCTATCAAAACTCTGATAGTTGTGATCATCTGCCCAATGGCTCAGCAGTCGTTCTAACAGACTCTCCACTGACCCATCATCATCCCAACACTATACACACACAAAGCCATTCTAACACATTGGATGTGTTCAGAGACGACACCAATGATAAAACAGAAAAAACATTGGCGGAAACGAGTGAAGAGCTTGAAATTGAATCCAAGCATTTGATTGAGGATGACGTTTTAGAAGTTGCAGAGGAGCATCACCTTGAATCTGTACATGAAGAATAAACCTGAAATGAAAGGAAAGATAAAAGTTTGGCCAGATTTCAACTTTGCTTTATATTAAATTTGACTCTGGATCTTTGGTTTATTAAATATACAGTATTTATTATGTTTGGATTCAATAAATGTTCTTGTTATTTATTGTCAAAAGAGTGTTGACTAGGAGGATCGAGAAGGACTGTACTGTTCTTGCTTCGTTGTTGTGAAGTAAAGCACTTTGACTGACTGTGGCAGCATTGCGGAAGTTCTTCCTGGATTATTATTGACTTCACAGCAGCTTGGGACACAGTGCTGTTTGCAATTAACAGTCCAAAAATTGTCAGCAGTTTTCACAGACTTTGGTGAGATAAAAAAAGACATTTTAACACATCGTTTCACTAGAGACAAATGTGCTATGTAGGTAAATGAGTTGTGCTTGTGATAATATAATATGAATAAAACGCAGTAAAACATGAATTGTTATGTCTCTACTTTTTACAATACGCACACATATTACATATGCATTTAAAAGTATTTACAGTATAGTTCTGAAACAGATCTATACTTTACTGATGGCACATTCAACTGAAAGCTAATGCTAAACAATTATGTGTATTGTTTTAGTTCTGAACATGTCTTTGAATGCAATGCAATTTAGTTATCTATCATGCAATATTGTGTAAAATACAGTGCCAAGAACCTAGTGTATTGGGGAGTTGTGGTCCAGTGGTAAGGGACTTTCAATTCAAAGTTCAATTCAATTTTCTTCTATTGTGTAAAGCTCATTTGTCAGTGTCAAAACCAGCGATTGTAATGTTTTTTTCCACTATTCATCGGTTTGATTATCAGGTTTTCCAAGATCAGCCTTTTGTGTTGGTTTGTAAAACATGTTTTCTTTTTCTTCAGGCTGCTATACTGTATTTGGGTTTTGATGTTTACTGCTTTGCTGTCTCTCAGTTTGCCAACATCAGATGTGCTCATAAAATCCCAGACTAAATGGATGGAGAAAGAAGGAAAAAGTGGAGAAGGAATTTCCAGATGAGTCTTCATATCACTTGTACTGTATGTAGAAACTTTTCATTGGAAATTTTTAGTAAGACCTTTTAATCCAGCACGGAGGTAAATGACGACCTTCAGAGTATAAACCACATTGGTTTTGAAAGGGTCAGGATGCATGAGTAAAGGAAACCCGAACATATCATGTGATGCCATATTTTATCAGTGTGGTAAAAAAGAGCCTTTGAGAGAAATTTAAAATGAAAATTTCAAAGCAATCTAATAAGGCCTTCTAAATCTCAAGTAGTTTTCTTTAACAGGTTAAATCGAAAAGCAGTGACTTTTTATTACACCTTGAATGGTATTTGTGTTCATAGCTTTGGTTATGGGTGAACACAGTGTTCAAAAACATTCACTATAAATGCTTTTCATTCAAAAAGCAGTTTATCTATTTGTGAAAAACACAAGATTTATAAATAACTATTAAATAATTTGATAAGTTTTCAAAGAGAGTTGCATCAAAAAAAGAAAATGTATACTTCGAATACATTTTATGATTGATTCAAAATAATTGTATGGTTTTTTTTTATACCAAAATCTTTAGAGTTCAGATTTTGGATTGATTCTTCACTGGCCACAAGAGTGTGCCAAGTGTGACTCAGATTCATAAAGACTGATTCATGTGTTTTTGTTATGAGATCACAATATTTTAATTAAATTAGATTATTTATTTATTTATTAATTAAATTATTTGTAACTTGTAGTCTTTTATACTGTATTGTATACATTTACTGCATTTATGCATATATTAAACAAGAAATATTACATTTTTATATTACAACACTAACAAGTATATCTGATCATTTTGAAAATTTTTGTTTTGAATGCGTTAATGTTGGCTGAATCGTTCTCTTTTTTGCTTTGATTGATTGCTTCAATAGTGGTGTATATGAATCAGCATGTGAAGGTGGTGGTCTCGACTCTTCCTCTGGTGAAAGGGGAGGCAGAGCTATAAAAGCGTCTCCTTTCGGCTCCAGCTTATTTCTCCCTCTGAACAGGGCTGGAAAGCGGGATGAAGCTTCTCTTTGTGGCTGCGTTTGCACTCTTTGTGCTGTCTGGTGTGGAGCGGGCAGATTCCTCTGCTTATGACAAGATCGTCGCCCACAGTCGTATCCGAGCAAAGAAAGAAGGGTGAGAAATATTCAAAATTGCTAACATTTTGAGTATTTAAGCTTTTTTTTTTTTTTTTTATGTTATTTGCAACTTCACTGTACAATACACAATGTGATGTGGGATTAAGATTACATTTAATATAATGTAAGCTGTTTTCTAAAAAAACAAAAAAACATTTTTTTATTTTTATTTCTAGGAACACATACAATAAGATAGAATATACATTTATTTATTAGTTTAATAACGTAAAAATAAGTGCGTAAAAATACGTACGTACACAATTCCATTTTTTTCAACATTTGTCTTTTTAAATTGCAGCAATGTTTACATGTATATACATTTATGCAAATCTTTTGTACTTCTCTTTAAATCTGCAGACCAAATGTCTGTGCTCTGCAGCAAGTCATGGGGACGAAGAAGAAATACTTCAGCACTTGCCGTAATTGGTACCAGGGGGCGATCTGCGGAAAAAAAGCGTAAGTGTGACTTTTTTTTTCTTTTTATCCTTCATGCTGGTCGCAAATCCTGTTTCCCTGACAGACACCCAGAATGATCCAGCTGTTCCAGCAGTCAAAGTTGAAAGGTCAGAGTCCCAACTGGAGCATTGAGATTCCCATCAGGACATGCACAGATGATTTCCTACTTAAGATGAACTCGAAGTCTGAGTTTCTGAAGTGCTCCCTCCCAAACGTGCACTCGGTGGCAGCAGCAGCAGATTTATTACAGTGCACATGTTAGACATGGTTCCCAAAAGCCCAAACGCCTGATATCTGTTGCTCCAACTTGAATTCCAGGCCTGACTCTGTTTCACAAGCGATCAGAGAGCTTCAGATTCGAGAGACTGTCAGGACATGTTGGCAATCGCTGAAGAAAGATTCGCCCGAGGGTTTGTGTTGAAGTAGATTTTCTTAAAATTCTGTCTTATGGCAAAACCTTACAGCTGTGTAAAGGGTGGAGATGTAGTCAGCACTGCTCGGTGTGTGTCAGACAGACAGACAGATGAACAAACAGACAGATGTTAAGTATCGAGAAAAACAAACACACTGACAGACATAAAGAAATCTTTAAAGAATAAAACCGAGAATATATCCTAACTGAGAAGATGTTTTGTGGTGAGCCACAATCATTTGTTCATGTAGCGTTTATGCCGCTGGCTTATTTTTCCGAGAAGGGAAACTGCGGAGAATTTGTATTGTGTATTCCCTGTGAATCCCTATGATTCGTGTGTAACAAGATCACACAGAATGAGGCGTCCCTAAGTGATTTCAGCTTGGTACCATGTAGTAAAGTAAAGAGTGTAGAGACTCTGGGGGAACTTTGCTGACGTGACTGCCAAAAGGTGTTCCACACCGAGGATTTTCAGCAGAAAACATGACGTAGTGGTCTGGCAACGTTCGGAAACTTCTGGTTTTTGCACTTTGCTTACATAACTAAGATGAGAATGGCAGTCATGGATCTCCCACACACAAACTAATCTGATCTTTTCCAAACTATCTTCAGACGTTTACATCCTCATCCCTAAGATCTTTCCAAAGAATGCTTGGTCCTTTTAAATCTGGACAATTTGTAATCTTGTGCATCTCTGAAAGTCATGACTTCCTAAAGCAAAAGTCTGCTGTACTTTAAAGTATCAAATGACTAATGTGATTAAAACTTTTCTTTTACCGGTAGTTGTTTGTTAAAAGTATATTACGGACATTTTCCTCTCTCTGCTCCGGCAGCAATGAGATCAGGAGCCTTAAAGACCAGAAGTAGATGAACAGAAGTTCTTTAGGTGAAATTTGGCCCTTTCAAATGAACCTGAGTTTGAAATTCTGTTGGTGATTTTATTAAAAAACCAAGTGTGAGAGAGAGACTAAATTGTGAGAAAGATTTGCATTTGAGGAAAAAGCTTCATAAAAAGCATCTACAAATGGATGGTGGTTTAGTCAAAGACTAGATGTGTCACCTAGTGGTGTCCATCTGTGAAAACCTCCTGCTGATAAAATGTGTTTCAGTTCAGCATTTATGAGAATGTCTCAGGATATATTAACTCTCCAGTAGAACCTTATTAAACCAGCTACACATTAGGAGCTGCAAACTTACTTTATTCTCTATATGTATTTCCTCAAGGTGAGGCTATAGGAGCCCCGTCTTCACATTAGAGGTCTTAAAGAAGGTAGAATTTATTTGCAGCTGGCTGAGCCAAATATCCAAAAACGTAATTATGTGCTCTAGTTGATGAGATAGAAGACTTTTGATGTAGAATACTACAACTACTGACATCTACATATCGGTGTGTCAGAATACTTCAAAGCCAGACAAAAGTCCCAGATCACAGTTCATGGATAGAAACTTTTCAAGCTGTTTTGAATATTAGAAGTCACACTGGAAAAGCATAAAAACACACAATGCAACCATCCGCACTTAAAAACTGCTGATTCGAGGTTTCCTTCATACACTCTGTGTTCCAAACTCAAGGTTTTCACTGCTTATAAATTTACTTTAAAGACCTTTGAGATCCAGCAAATACCCCACAGGCTTCCTAAACCACCAACTTGGTCTCAAAGCTTCGCTTCAAGGAGCTTTTTGAGTATTAACGTAATGCTGTGACAACATAATAATAGCGGAGCAAGACGCAAACCTCAGGACCACATACTCTGTTTATGTACAAAGATCTTGATGGTTTCCATATGGAAAGACTAGGTTTCCAGTTCCAGGACTGAGATGTTATCATTAAGAGTAGTATAGCTTGTAACGAGTGACCAGTATCCAGGAAAAAAACGAGAATCGCGCTTGACTGTGCACATTGGATTTTTTCTTCATGTGGCGCCGTGTGTCTGAGCTTCAGAACTTGCTCAGCACATGTTCTCTTGATTTATGCTCTGTGCAGGACTGTGCTGTATGAATGCTGTCCCGGCTACATGAAGCTGGACGGTTTGCGTGGCTGTCCAGCAGGTCAGTTGATCGTTTAATGGTGGCTTACTGTATGCCTTCACAACATGTTCTTCACAAACTACATCTCACCAGATCAAATTCTCTACTTTTTTTCCTTTTCTGTTTTAAAACAACTGTAGTGTATTTTGTAATTGTTAAATAATAATGCATGGCTTGCACGTGTTTTATTATTTTTATTTAATATTTTTATTTAATTGCAATGAGTCAGAACTCCTCTGTCAAACTCAGTTTTCCTTTACTTTCTCCACAGTGGCTCCAATTGACAACGTGTATGGTACGCTTGGCTTGGTGAAGGCCACAAATACCCAGGAATATTCTGCTCTTTCAAAGCTACAGGCAGAGATCGAAGGCCAAGGGTCCTACACTTTCTTTGCACCCAGTAATGAGGCCTGGGATCTTCTTGATCCGGTAATAACATCCCAGAGCAACTATATATGTGTCACTCTTTGACACTTTGGAACTAGTGTACTTTTTTCCCCAAACAGGAAGTGAGAAATGCACTCGTGAGCAATGTTAATATTGAGTTGTACAATGCTCTGCACTATCACATGGTCAACAAACGTCTCCTCACCAAAGACCTGAAGAACGGCATGACGGCCACCTCCATGTACAATGACTTGAACCTTCTTATTAATCATTACTCCAATGGGGTGAGTTGATAAAAGCTTCACACTGAATTCGAAGTCTTATGCTTGAATTTACGCCATCTTACAGATAGTGACTGTGAACTGTGCTCGGATCATTCACGGCAACCAGGTGGCCACCAACGGAGTGGTGCACGTCATCGACCGTGTCATCACAGCTATTGGCAACACCATTCAAGACGTGATTGAGGTCGATGATGAACTCAGCACTTTGAGTGTAAGGCACCGACATTTTACATTTTAAAGTCATTGTTCACGAGTTGGAAGCAGTTGGAGTTTTAAAAAAATGCATTAATCAATATAAAAGTGCTCCAGCATCAATCATTTGTTTGTAAATTGAATGAACAGTCAACTTAAAGTTCTAATCTAATCTAATTTAATCTAATTTTGAAGTTTCAACAGAATTCTAATTTATCTTTCAATACAAGTAGAGAAGACTGAAAAGACTAGATTTTGGCAGTCTTCTCCACTTGTATTGAAATATAAATTAGAATTTTCTGTGCAATAAGGATCTTTTCACTACATTAAAATAAATCACAATCACAATTTTATCAATTTTCTGATCAAAAAAAGTAAAGCCTATACCTCTTTAGGCTACTTGACTTTTAAAGAGTAACAAAGACAAATCTACTGTGCATACCATTGTGTGTGTTTGACCCTCAGACTGTCGCCACGGCATCAGGTTTGATCGAAAAACTTGGTAAACCAGGTCACTTCACTCTATTTGCCCCGACCAACGAAGCTTTTGAAAAGATTGACAGAGAGGTTCTGGACAGGCTTATGGAGGACAAGAATTCCCTGCAAGGTAAATCTGAGGTCCAAACGGAAAGCTCCATGACTTTGTGAAATCCTCCTGCTATGCACAGCTGCGTTCTGGGAGGGGAAGGAAGGCATCACGTCTTTAAATTGGTATCAGATTGGGCAGAATGAAAAGCTTCAAATGTATTTTTTGAGACTAAGGTGTAGGGAATCCAGGGCCTGGTGGTCTCCATATGTGCCATGTTTGTTGATAAGAGCAAAGCAGTTTTGCATGGCTAGGAGTTGTTTCAACCCCATTCAAAATGAACCCTAAAAAAGAGCTGAAATACACAGGTGCTTATATTTTGTTTTTACGAACTATCTGATATTCTAGATTTTTGACACTTTTTAAAGGTCCCAGGACTTGACCTCATCAACCCCCTTAAAACCAGTTTACCATTAGAACGCTGAGTAAGACTAGACAGATCAAGGTGTGAAAAGACACCGCGTCTCTGGTGGGAAGCTTTCAACTCCCATGTTTACCGCGAGGTCAGGACCTTCCTCGCTTTTACAGGCCCTGATGAAGATGCATAAATGCGGATACGGCCTCAGCGGTTTTTAATGTGATGCATTCTTGACTGTTGAGCCTTGCGTGAAAGATCTGAGGGCTGAGAAACGCATCTACTTCCTCCTGCCAAACACATATAGAGGGGAAACAGCTGTTGTGTGTTTACGATCGAGTGAGAAATAGCGTTGAGCAGATTTTTGTCCTCTCAGTATTTTCCGGCTCTGTTATCAGCCTCACATTGCAGCTCATCACCGAAGGACCCAAAGGCTCCCAAGGTTTCCCGTGTTGTTTTTCTCTCTTTTGCTTCCGATATGTTTATAATCAGAAGATTGTGCTTAATGAATTGTTGGTAAGTTTGATTTATAGATCTCATTTTGGGGGGATTTTCAGCGTTTTAACATGTATTACTGTAGTTAAGGACATCAGATTATTTTTCTGATGGGATTTCGACTAACTGCTTTGTGAAACGGCTTAAGGTTTGGTGGCGACTTTAAATAACACTTTTAGTATTTGTCATATCGACCTGACGTCCAAAGGTGAAATATGTAGTTTCCAATGTTTTTCTGATGTGGGGAAGCGTCTGAGAGGAATGGCAGATGTTGCTGGATGATGGAGAGTGATGATGGTGATGCTTCTCCTACAGCTCTGCTGAACTACCATCTGCTGAACTCAGTTCAGTGTTCCGAGGCCATCATGTCCGGCACTTCTCACGAGACCCTGGAGGGCAGCAACGTGGAGATCGGCTGCGATGGAGACAGTCTCACAGTCAACGGCATCAAGATGGTTCTCAAGAAGGACATTGTGACCACCAATGGAGTCATTCACCTTATTGATCAAGTCCTCATGCCCGACTCTGGTTAGCAGTTGTCTGTGTGTCTGTTTGCGTTATCTTGAAGGGAATATTGATTGTCATGTTCTCCTGTTAGCCAAGCGTGTGATGCAGCTGTTCGGCCAGTCTCAGGGAACCTTCAGTGACATGCTGATCGAGCTGGGTTTGTCTGCAGCCATGAGACCCCAAGCTGAGTACACGTTCCTGGCTCCACTGAACGCCGTCTTCACTGGTGAGCAAACATTGCACAGCTCTACCTGTTGTCATTCTTTCATCCCTAGATAAATGGTGTTATTTCAGCATGATGTGCCCTGCAGGATTCTTCCTGACACCACAGCTGAATCTGTTCCAACAGTGGAGAGAATGAAGGGTAGCCCTGTTATCCAAAATCTAATCAAAGATGGTTCACGTGTAGCTTGGTGGATGGAAGATGAACGTTGACAGACTGGAATAGAAAGAAAAACAGGCTGGAATACTGACAAACTGGAAGATAGACATTGATGAATGGACTCAGACAAACAGATTTACAGACAGAGAAACAAAGATTAAACAGACAGAATGGAAGATGGACACACAGACAGACAGACAGACAGAAAGAGGATCAGAGACAGAATAGACAAGATTTTTTACTTCATCGTCACAATTGTGTGTGGTCGAACGAAAAATTCAAAAGTGTTAATGGTTTAATTTGTCTAGATGAGGTGATGTCCATGGACCAAAGCTTTCTGAAGGTCATTCTGGAAAACCACGTATTGAAGAACAAGATTGTGCTAAGTGAACTGTACAACGGACAGAGACTGGAAACACTTGGAGGGAAATTTCTCAGAGTGTTTGTGTACCGCACCGTGAGTCCTATAAAACACACACAACACAATTATATATCTGCATGTGTGTATTTTTTTACTTATATTGGGATTTTTGTAACCTGGTTAACTACATATACGGAATATGCATGTAGATATGTAGTACATAAAGTTTAGACATCTATATGCGTATGTATATATATATATATATATATATATATAAATATATATGTGCACAAATAAATGTATAAACTGGACTTTTATTTATAATTTTATATATAAATGTACCTTCTTAATATTTAACATTTAAACATTAAGATTACAGATTTCTTTAAATGTTTGTTTCTCAGTGACGTTGCATGACTGGAATGTCAGAAGAATATTTTTCCCCCCTTTGGCCATTATCTTCACTGACATTCATTGACACTGTAATTCTAGTGAACTGACTCCATTAGTGTATTTAGAGCTAGTAAAACATTTACTTTACTGCTTAGGCTGTCTGCATCGAGAACGCCTGCTTGATCCGTGGAAGTAAAGAGGGAAGTAACGGCGCGCTGCATCTCATGAAGACGCTGATCTCCCCAGCCGAGTCCAGCATCTACCAGCTTCTTCAGAAAAACGGAGGCTTTAAGTGTGTAAACTTACATTGAGATCTTTCCGTACAGTGATCTTCTCAGATGGCCTTTACTTCTATAGTTCATCTGGTGTGATGATCGAACTTGTGTGTTGCAGGATATTTTTGTCTCTGGTGGAAGCTGCAGGTCTCTCTGATCTGCTCAGAAATGCCGGAGATTTCACTCTCTTTGCCCCCACGGACGAGGCTTTTGCAGGCCTGAGTGAGCGAGACCTGTCTCTGTTAAAGAGTGAGTGTATCTTCTCATGGTTTTAGGTTTGATCGTGACAGTTCAGGAGGATTTATCTGCCAATCTTTTGCTTCGTCAGAGGAAGTTAACGCTCTTAAAGCCATCCTGCTCTATCACTTCAGTAAGGGCATCTTCATTGGAGGAGGTTTGGAGACCGGAGTCACTAACCTTCTCCATTCCTTACATGGAGCCAATCTGAAAGTTCTTTACGTAAGTTGTGTGAGCATGCGTACATATGTTAATTGTCCGATATACTATTGTACAGTTTTTTTTACAGACAAACAGACATATGTGAAAATCTGTGTATTTGACCTTCGTAGGCAAATGAGAGCGTCCAGGTCAACACTCTGAAGGTCGCAGAGTCGGATCTGATGGCCACCAATGGAGTGGTTCATGTCATCCGCACCCTTCTGTACCCAGAGAGTAAGGGGCATTAATGAAGCTTCTGTGTGGTTTTGTCATGACATCTGTCGTACTGAACTTCTTTATTTGTAGCTATGCCTGTTGGGAGCCAGGAACTGCTTTCTCTGCTGAAGCGAATCATCCGATACATTCAAATCAAGGTAAAGTGGCAGGGTTGTTCTTAAAGCACCCACCAAACAGTTTCCATGTCAAAGCAAAGCCTTTTGTTTTCACAGTTTGTTTCAGGATATCGATATGAAGGTGCTCGTGGTCAGGGATTTATAAGTGCGTATAGCATCAGTTGTGAAGACTCCAGTCAACCATTAGTCTGTTTCTGAACTGTACACGTGTCTTCTTTTGCAGTTCCTGGTGTTCATAAAGTGACCCGTGTGGTTGAGGGGGAACCATCTTTCACCAAAGTCACCAGGGTCGTCGAGGGAGAACCGCCCATAAGCAAAGTCACCAGAATCGTTTCATCCTCAGGTATTATCGTTTTGTATTTTATCACTTATTTGTGATATTTTTCAGAATCATATTATCTCTTGTTTGTCTTCATTTGTCATTTTTGTTTGTCACTTAGGCTCTGATGATGACACTATATCCTTTCAACGTAAGATTGCTTTCATGATCTAGAAAGCAGGATTGACTTTTCAGCTCTTTGAAAGAGTGGAAAAAGACTAAATGACTTTGATGAATAAACTGTAGCTTTTGTTGCAGATGTTGTGCTGACTGCTCTATTTCTCTGTAACAGGAACTGGAAGCTGGAGGAGAACCTGATCAGTTCATGTGGATGAGGACCAGTGAAATCAAACGAAAACGCTCCTCTGCTTAGTTCATCAGTTTAACTTCATCACCACAATCTCAGTTTATGTTAGTATGTGTAGATACATAATGTTGGTTCTCTGGACATACAGTAACAAGATCTTTCCCTCCAGCTTGTGTAAATATTCAACACTTTAGCTTTGTTAAAAGATGTGATTTGAAACAATTAAAACACAAAGAAAAGACAAACATTGTATTATTTGAGATCATAATAGGTTTTAATTTCCAAAGTGCCGAAGAAAAGTTGTGTTTTTATGAAACGGAAACTGTACTGAAAGATAAAGTGTGGCTCAGTGGTGTTGATGGAAGCGTTCAGTATTTTGCAAAAGCAAATATGGTTTACTGTGGTTCTGTGGTGCTCGTCTTACATCCGTCTAAAATAACCAGTTTGTTATAAAAATATTGTTGTTGTTGTATTTTTTTTGTGTGTTTTGATTTTGGTCAGGTAGTGGCTTAAGGTTTGAAATATTCAGTAAAGATCAGCTCATTTAAAGTGTGGTGTAAGACTCATTTTCCCTTATGCAGTCTTGAAGTGTAAACAAGTTTTGGTATTTTTTTTCTTTTCTTTTTTTTTTCTTTTCATAATAAAGTCTGACATTTTGACATTATTTGTGGCCCAGTTTTTTTTTTTCTTCTGTATTTTCTGAACAGCTTTTCCATTTCTGGGTAATTATGGACTGAATTCAATCTCATCAATTCACAACCGAAGTGTGCTATCTTCTGCACCACCATATTTTAATTACAATAAATGTATTTATTTAAATTGGTTATATATGATACATGTATATACTGTACATATAGGTATACATACATCCTATCGGGTAGACATCCGATAACGACCTCTTCTCATGACTTTACTGGTTCACATCCGCTATTTTAGAAGCAACAAGATTGTGTCACGCTCCATGTTTTAGCACATGAGCTTTTTCCTGTGATATAATCAGATGTAGTTTTTAACACCAAAACTAACAACAAAGTTGTGAATTTGATTTTCAGGTAAAGTTTTAATTAGTTTTGTTGTTGAGCAGTAATGCAATTTAGTTAGAATTTTATAACGAGTTTCTAGTACAGTAAAAGCTGTGGAATATTCAAACGTGTCTTATTAAGTACACTGCTCTTTGAACACATTACACAAACTAAAAGTCTGGAACATTTCTCAGAAAGCGAGACTGAACTTGTTGATTCTGATCTTCATGATGAGTTGAAGATGTGAGATCGGGGCCAGTGGGAGCATGTTGTCCCCCTTGAAATCTCCTCTTACGATATGGTACTTTGACCTTAAACTGTTACTATGGAAACATTAAATGCACTTAACACATTTGGTAACAAAACATGCAACATGCAAATCCTACATTTGACTGAAAAATATTTTTTCTGTCCTTTTATGGTCGTATCTTCTGGTGTGTTTGAATGCCCTCTCAGTATTTGCCAAGTTTGCAGTGGCGTTCGAGGCTTGTTCGGGCAGGAGGCTGTGAGATGGTGGGCTGCTGACAATCTCATACACCTTTCAGAACAATCCAGGTATCTGAAATGACTTGAACATGTTTTCAGGGGAAACCACAGGCAAATTATTAGCTGTCAGTTATGTAAGAGCTGGAATTATGAAACCATATATATTGTTTCCATCATTTGAAATGCTGCATTAGAGTCTATTTTTTTAGGGATGACGTTTATAATTCCAGAAATTCAAATTTAGCTGAAAAATCTACTCTATACAAAAAAGTTTGTTACAATCATGTTTTAAAACTATAACAACGGACCAAATATTAACTTTATTTATCTCACATTGAGAAATTCTAGCCAGCCAACAGCATAGAAAATGTACAACATAAATGCAATCATAGAAAGCATAAATACATATTTAAAACATGAGAAACAACGATCAAAGGCAAAAGACAAATTAAAATAAATCAATAAAGGCTGATAAGAGTTATTGCACCTTGCTTGGAAACTACTGCACATTGCACAGTGATTAATAAAACAAAGTCCACATTAATAACTGTAATGAGATACTATACCAGCTGTGAGGAGTCAAACGTTTTACGAACAACAATTTCAGCAAGTTGATTTATTTCATTCAGCTTTACATCAAAATCACATGCATATGTTTTAAACCTTTGTTCTGGTTCTCACTGCTAAAGGGTCAAAAGTGTTTGGTTTCATCACATGATTGTCCGAGTCATTTCCTCCAAGTCTCTACAAATCACCTTCCAAATGCTGCAACTCTCTGTGTTTCAGAATTAATTTAATCTCACAGTTTAGAAAAATTTAGAAGGATTTTTAAAATATCATCTAAATGGAAATCGAACGGCTTTATGTGCAACACAAACGGAATGTCTTATTATTAATGATGCTGGAAGTTTCTGTCTGCTGTCTGTTTGAGTCGCCTCGTGGGCTAAAGCGCTTCATGACATTGAAATTTATTTGACTTATTTATTGCAATTTTATAACATATACAGAGACACTGCATCCCTCTATAGGACAAAGGTGAGAAACTCCTCCAGTTGTGGTCCAGCGGTAGGGAGTAGGACTTGCCACCCTGGCAATGCAGGTTCAAAAACCGGTCCACTGGGTTCCTTAACCGAGTTTCTTTGAGTGACACACTGACCCCAACTTGTTTCATGGCACTGCTCCAGGTTTTTGTGTGTGTGTGTAACTTCAATGGATGAATAAATGCAGAACACTATTTCAATCGTCAAACTCAGTCATACGGATACATACGGATTTTGAGCCTGGACGTATTGATTTAAATGCAGCTCTTCTATTTGAAACAGGTCTTGGTTTTCCTCCGAGCTGCTGCAGCTGTCACACTCGACCTGGAGAGAAATTCTGTTTTACTTCATTATGGAGTTCATGGGGTCAGGACATGATGTAAGTGTCTCGCTGTGAGAGCAGCAGCTCAACCACACACATGGCTTTCATAAAATACACATTTCCTTCACTTTCTGAAATGTTTTCCACAGATGCCCATGTGTTGCATATATGAGGTACATTATTTTAAGCGAAAGAAGATGAAATTTTCAAAACTTTATATATAAATTGGGAATTTATCCAACATGTAATTTTTCAGACCAAGCTTAGTTAAAGTGTTAACATAAAATGCACACACACACACACACACACACACACACAGCAGACTGAACATGACTGCCGATATTTTTTGCTTGTTTGTCAAGCTGCTCAAAACTCTTTCACCGACTTAGTTAGTCACACTGAAAGTCTCTTCCAGAACACATGTTTCTTCCACAAATCTTCACAACTTCTGCACGTGTCAGGATGATCAGACACGGTGTTTCTCCATGCATCGTTCGCATCAGTCACATGATGAAGAGACTGCGATCGCACACGACGCCTCGCTGCTATATATCTATTTGGGGCTTAAATGATTCATTAACACTTTTAACAATTATTTACATTTGCCACTGCAGGCCTCTCAAAAAGGGAAATTTGTCTGGTGTAAATTGTTTTAAAAGGTCATTATAAAGAGTTATAAATATACAGTTCTACACTTACACCACCAAATTTGGAATAAAAACATGCTCCAAGACTAAAATAGTCATAGTAAATGAATCCACTTTTCATTTCACTTCCTCAGTTTTGTAATTATGTTTTTAAACAGCTATTAAAACTCATGCACACCGTGGTAAAAATGGAAGCTGTTTTAAACAACATCAACTCAACCAGACTGACGTAGCCACGTAGATGGGAATCCCTGCACTGCTGAGTCCAGGTTTCCTCTACTCCAGCCTGTAAAAACATTAGTCACGTCCAAGTCTTCGTTCCTGTGTGGATCTGAGTCAAGAGCAACTGCTCTGAAAGCTAGGTCAACCTAATGTTAAAAAAAGTGAGAGTGAGAGTAAGAGATGGGAAGAAGGGAAATGAGTGTGGGAGTAAGAAAGAGAAAAAAGTGAGTAAGAGAATGGGAATAACAGAGAGAAAAAAGTGAGAGAATGTGAGACTAAGAGAGCAAGAGACAGAGAGAAGGTGTACAGTAAGGGAGAGCAGAAAGTGAGAGAGCGAGAAAAAAGCATGAGTTAGTTATTTATAAAAACTTTTCATAGTTGCATCTGTGACAGCAAGATGTTTGTATTAAGCAAACAGAACAATAACACTACAACACTGCTAAGTTTCTGTAGAAAGATACACAGAGCTAAGTGTCTTTACTGTGAGAAAAAAAATCTAACTAAGAAGAACGGGCTCATTGATGCCAGTCTCCTAAAGTCTCCTTCTAACTTTTCTAAATCCATAAGATGGTGGTTCCAAAAGATGAATGAGTGTCTCTTGAGTGGTCCGGACCGACCTCCATCCTCTCACTAGTGACACAAAATGATGCAAACCTCATCCCAACAGTCCAGAGCAGTGCCATCTCTGGAGAACTGCAGATCACTTAGAACCTATATAAACGGAAGAGTGAAAGCAGAAAAAGAAAGACAATGTTCATTCATCTAAAAAAAGTGAAGTTTAAGCTTGATTGTGAATGTTGGTTCTGGGCTTCTAGTTTTGGTGCAACAGTTTTATGAATGTTTTATTGAAGCACTGGGTTTTCAGTCCAGACTTAAACTGATTTACTGTGTCTGAATTTTAACTTTTCCAGATTTTTTTGTGCTAAATAGAAGAAAGCCTCAGTTATAATACCTGGCCTGAGGTTTGTGTCTGGCACAACATTTGTGATAGTTCCTGGTAAGAAATAAAAGCTAAGTGAAGTGAGGGAAAATGGCCAGTTATGTTTAGAATCAGACTTTGAATTTGTGGTCTCTCTGCCTTTCACCCATCCAACCAGTGAAGTGTTTATACACAGCCTGAAGCGAACGCTCTCATAAGTAGGCAGCCTTCAGCTGTGGCTCCAGGGTAGAAGTTCAGGTTTAGTGTCTTGCTCAGAGACACTATATGTGATTCTTGCCAGAGTAAAATTTGAACTTGGAATCTGCAAGTTTAACTTTAACCACTAGGTCACAACTGATTAAGTTGTTATGCTAACTTAAATTAGCTATATCTACTACTTTTTCTGCTTTTCTCATATCAGGGGTCGCCACACCGAAACGTCCTTTTCCACATTATTCTATCCTGAGCATCTTCCACCCTGACCCCAGCCAACCTCATGTCCTCTCTTACAACATCCATATACAGTATCTCCTCCTTGGTTGTCCTCTTGGCCTCTTTCGTCCTCTTTCCTGGCAGCTCCATCTCCAACATCCTTCTACCAATATATTCACTATCCATCCTCTGCGCTTCTCAGTCTGGCCTCTCTGACTTTGTTGCCAATGCATATAACGTGAGCTGTCCCTCTAATGTGCCCGTTCCTTATTCTGTCCAACCACGTCACTCCTAAGAAGAACCTCAACATCTTCCTTTCTGCTGCCTCCATCTCTGCCTTCTGTATCTTTCTCACTCTATAGAGTCTCTAAGCCATAGAGCAGAGCTGGTCTCACCACTGTCTTGTACACCTTTCCTTTGAGTCTTGCTGACACTCTTCTGTCACACAACACTCCTGACACTTTCCTCCACCCGCTCCACCCTGCCTGCACTCGCCTCTTCACCTCTTTTCCACACTCCCCATCACACTGCACTGTTGATCCCAAGTACTTCTAAACTCCTGCACCTTCTTCACCTCAGCCCCCTGTAACCTCACTCCTCCACCCTGCTCCTTCTTGTTTAGACACATATATTCTGTCTTACTACGACTGACTTTCATGTCTCTTCTTTCCAGAAAAAACCTCCACCTCCCTACCTGTTCCTACACCTTCGCTCTCACTGTGCGAGTTTATATAGCCTAATGGGTAATCACTACAGAAACATTTATATTCGGCTGATATTATTGTACTTTTATTCTAGAAAACCCTCCCGGAACACTAACACCGTAATCGCATATGAAAGAAAGTGAGAGTGTGAATAACACAGAGTGAGAGAGAGCATGGGAGAGTGTGTGAGAATGAGAAACCAAGAGTAAGCGAGACAGTCAGTCACAGTAACCCTGTATGAATTTTTCAATATTTCACTTTTCTATGTGACATGGTATTTAAACCTGACCAGGCATTCTGTCTGTTAAAATGATTAACTAGCTGTAAGAACCAGCTGAGCTGCACTGGAGTGAGTGTCTGGGCAGAATTAGTCAGAGCGGGTTGGTGGAGCATCTGCAGACCTGATGGGATCAAAACTCTCTTTATTATCTAGAGTTTCAACCACGTTGACAAAGAAGAGCTTCCAAACGAATATTATTCTTCGATCGTTTTCACCATTTTATGCCAATTACAAGAACTGACTTTTAAAAACAAGACACCCATCTCTACCAACATATGTCTTCAATTTTCAGGAGCATAAAGAAAGGAAAGGTCAGGGTCTGTGGTCATGACCCAACATGCTCTGCTCTCATTGCTTCAGGCTCTGCTTCAGAAACCAAGTAATCACCTGATCTCCTGTCAGCTTTTTCTCCTTAACAGCTATTCCAGTTCTTCCAAGTGTAATCTTGGGCCAAACACAATCATTCACATAATTGTATTGCTCAAATCATTGTCATTAAGCAGTGACAGGGACTTTTTTAAAAATCGTTGTCTAAAGACACGTGTTTGAATTTATGAACTTGTGATATTTGGTGTTGAAAATAAACTTGCAGCTGCTTGTCTTATGTAGCGCTGGATTTGGTTTGGTCAGATTCTTCTAAAATCACAAGAGCTGTTTGGCGCTATTGTCATTATGTGAGTCACGCATGTTGGTATAATAATTTTTTCCGTCCACAGGTTTATCTTTTTTAATAAAGCTTTCATAAAGTGAGTACATTCAGTTCTGTCGTCCACATTGTTCTCCAGTCACTGAACCTTTGCCAAAGTGTGATGTTCAGTACGTTTTTAATACAGGTTATGCATTTTAAAAGACACATACAAAATTTGGTTCCAGTGGAGTTAAAAAAAAGTTTAGATTGAAACAATAAATGTCCCCAATCCTATATATTAGTTGACATTAATACTAGAATTAAAATGTAGTTATTCAAAGTTTTATAATACAGGAACATGTTCATTATCTCCAGGGTTGCATTTTTTGTTTGTTTTTAAACATCAATCGGTTTGTTTACAAATTTAGTCTTACAGATCCAAGTTCTCCATACTTTTGTAAAATGCAACTTAAATCTAATCTGTATTATGCTTTTTATTTATTTATTTATTTTTTTTACCAACAGCAAGCCCAAAATTACCAATTATAGAAATTAGATACCAATTAATAAATAATCAGCTAATTTTAATTCTTGACGCGTTTTTAGTATTAAAAATAAAAACAAAAAATATATATAAACCTTAAGTGGTGAAACAGCGCCATCGCGCGACAAACTATGGTAATTAAACACACATTGGATTTTAATGAGAAAACCGGTCCCAGCAAAATGGTCTTAGCATTAAAATCTTTAAACCTTTTTAAACTCTTGTTTTGTTTTAGACATAAGCACACTAGTGTTGCAAAACTATTGATCCATTCAACATGTTAAGGCTAAATTCCAGTTGACTGTGGTTTTAATCATTTCAAAGACAGCAAGGTCTTGTTTTACCTCTTCACTGAACATTGAAGTCTTGTCAGATTCTTGGGTCTAGGAAAGAAATAAAACACACGCTGAGTCAAACAATCTGTTACGCCGTGTTAAGTGTTTCACTAAAGTTTTTCAATGTTTTTAACTGAAATAAATAAAATGCATTTATTGTCGTAAAAAGTTCATGATGAAAAGTGTAAACAGAACTTGCTTAACAGTTTCAGATACATTTTCAGATAAATACTTTCGACCCCCAACAATCTAGGAAGTTGTTGAGTGACAATCCTTCCATCTTACTGACAACAGAGATTTAGAACTAAGTAGGACTTTTATAACTGAAGCGTAATGCGAGTAAAACCTTACAGGCCCCACATGAAAATATGAATCTTGTGTACCGATCTCAAACGTCATCATAAGCATCAAATCATAAGCTTTAGGATTATGTCTATTTGTACATGTTTATAAAGCGTGTGTGTGTGTGTGTGTGTGTGTGCAAACAACTGTGATTACTGCTTTTGCAGCTTGTTTATGTAAATGTCTGCTGGATTTTGCTGTTACTACTATCAAACATCTCTCCTCTCAAACTTGTGTAAGAATGGATAGAGCAGATGTTGATGGAAACACCGTGCCATTTGCCAACGATTTTCTCATTCTTTCTGTGTGAATCAAACACAGAATTATCTTCCTCCAAAGTTTTTCCATCTTTTACGTATATTACATACGGTCTTTGGTCTTTGGACTTTTCTTGTCATAACCGCACCCACTTACTTAAAACCAACAATCCAGACGATAAATTGAATAAAAATCAACACTTCACTTACATATTTACACGTGCGCTTTGAGACAGTTAAAACTGGGAAAAGCGCCCTACAAATACTTATTATAATTATTATTATTATTATTAGCAGTGTTTAATAGCACCAACTATTGTTTTCAATTTTCTCAATTGTATTTATTTTATTTTACAAATGATAAAACTTGATTTTGAGAGCAAATGGTCAAGAATCAATAAACTAAAAAAATCAATAAGAAAAAGCTAAAGAAACAGCACAAATCCACACAAAATCATCAATTCTACTGTCATGGATCCTGGCTTAAAACCAGGCAGGACTCTTAAGTTGAAGTGTCCACAGACTTTTATATTGGAACCTTCCCTCCCTGCCATGTTTTTTGTAGTTCTAGTCCCCGTGTGTGTTGTCATAGTGATCCAGGTGTTTCCCATCCCTTGTCTCAGGTGTTGTGTGTCACTCGTTAGTCTGTGTATTTAAGTTCTTCCCAGTCTGTCTATCATTGCCAGTTTGTCAGTCATTGTACTTGTCACTCTCGCCTCCAGTCCAGTCCAGTCCAGTCCAGTCCAGTCCAGTCCAGTCCAGTCCAGTCCAGTCCAGTCCAGTCCAGTCCAGTCTTGTTCATGTTCATGTTCATGTTCATGTGTCTCTTTTGGATTGTCTTGTGTACCGACCCTCTGCCTGTGACCCGACGTCGATTTTGGAATAAACCCTCATTGGACATTTAACGCCTTGTGTGCCGTGATCTCGCCCCAGGAAGTGCGTGTGAGTCCACCCTGCCTTGTCCCAGTGACAGTCGTTCTGTGACATCTACAGACTAGGACTGGGACCATATGAAATAATTAGGGCTGTCAAACGATTACATTTTTTAACTAGTTAATCGCGCTTCCTCAACCAAATTAATCGTGATTAAATCACAAATAATATTAATAATGTATTAATAATTCTTTAGTATTAACAATTATTAATAACATGAACAAGTATAGAATCTTGTAATATTGAATATTGAAGTGTAAAATGTTAATTAATGTAAACTCAACACAAAATAAACACTTGTTTAAATACTGTAATATACCACTTTGACTATAGAAAACAATGGGTAAGCCGGTCATAATAATAAAAAAATAAGTAATTTATTTTGAGGAAAAGAAACAACGGATATGTATTTGTATATTTGAGTATGGCCCTGATAATTAGTCTAGCTGAAAAGACTGATCACGCATTTTTATCTAAAGGAACAAAAGTCCGACATATGGTCTGTGCGCAGTGTGAATGCGCACGCAGTCGTCTGAGAGACTGTGAATAATTGAATTGCACTCTACTCTTTCTATAAGTGCGCTGTGATTTCAGCTTTGCAAAAAACTGTACAAATTATACTGAACAGTTTTGAAGTGAAACTCAAAAACCGGAAAACCCGGCAAAACCGGAAATACCGGAAGACCGAAAGTGCGATTTACGGTGTTAAAAACATTTGACGCGATTGAACAAATTAATTGCACGAGTTAATGCGTTAACTTTGACACCCCTAGAAATAATTTTACTTTTTTTTTTGTGTTTAAAGTTATTACCGGTAATTATAAGGCTGCTCTCTGGGCCTTCCGGAAGTTTAGAGAATCCTAGTTGACCCTTTCTTTTCGTGACATTCTGACTGCAGGCCTAACAGCAAACCCATGATTAATTACTACCTACGAGAATAAAATACAGGATTCCAGCCTTTTTATATATGTATTTTGACTGTTAAAGTAGCCGCTATAGAGAATGTATTGTTTGCAGGTAAATGTTTGTTAGTATTTAGTACTTTGAATCAGGTGATATAAAGAACTCGCTTTCTTTATATAAAGATATAAAGAACATTTAGGTGTCATGGTTTAAAAGGCACACAAGTAAAGACCATTTATGCATGTTGTCTTAAGGACTCGAACCCCTAATAGAGTACTAATAATTACTGAACTTGTTATAATAAATATGACATATTTATTTTTTATTGTTTAGCGTATGTATATGTTTTCTTTATACATTTTTTGTGAGAACTCTACACTTGATTTCATAAGACAATCGAGTCTAAAAAGAAACTTGACGAGTGCCTTGTTGAACCAATCACAGAGGTGAACTCATATCACATGATTTAACACGGAAGTTGACATGGAGTGGCCGCACTGAAATCCTTACGCTAAGCGTGTGTTCTTTAACCAAAATAGAAACCCACGAGTCTCAGCTGACAGCGAGCTAGGGCTGTTCATTCAGCACATCCGGAATTTTTTGGTACATGCACGTTAAACTTCACATTTTACCATTTTCATCAATTGTTTTGGTAAGTTCGCGTTACTAAGTGCGTTGAACACACGAGGGCAACGTCCTTGAGGTATAAGTTTATATGTGCCGACTTTATTAGCTGACTAACAATACGTTCGATTACACGTTTAAGTTTCCACAAATATAGTACATCATCACAGTTGTCTCTATCACCCAGCAGATCGGCTTAATTCATACGTTAATACGTGCTCGACGAGGTAATCACTACTTTGTTTGTCGGTATGGCGCGCGTTCGGCGTAATCGGTCCAAATACTTACAGGCCTGGAAAGTATCGAACCGGTTTTTCTACATTAAAACGTACAAATTGACATGTTGGTTCGTTTAAGTTCACAAGACGTAGCACAAAAAACGTTTGTTTGCTTTCGATTTAAGAACAAGAAATTTAGTACTCAAAAAATGCAGATTTGTAGTATGTACATCATGTACAGTCCATGGCCAAAGTGTGTTTAAAAAAAAGCCTGATTATTTAATGTAACATTTTAATACAGTAGCTGTCTGAAATGGTGATATGATTGTGTTAGTTTTTTTATGAACCCAATCAATCTACATCCAATGATCTTCTTTCAGACATGGAGCAAGCCAAGCAAGAAGCCTTCGATCAAGCCCGACTGAAGCTGGTCAAGGATGGATATGAGAAGGCATTTGAATGCATCAATAAAGGCCTCACAGAGGATGAACTGAGACACAGCGCAGAAGCCTTAAGATTGTATGGAGAAGGTCGCAAGCACCTCCTCAGAGCTCTTAGTGTTCCTACGCAGGGTGAGGAGTGTGTGGGTCCGGCCTGGGAATCAGCTCGACAGATGCAGAGGAAGATGCAAGAGACCTTAAACAACATCACCACCCGTCTAGCCGCACTCGAGACCACCACAGACCCTTCAAATAATTCCCCATCACCTCAGAAACTCTACCCCAAAGTTCCAAATGTAAAACCAGAGAAGCCTGCACCGCCTCAGCTTCTTAGTGCTGCTGCAGGGGGGATATCTTCAGGTATCCAGGGGCCTGTCGCCATCCCCCCGACCATACAACCAAATATTTTAAGCGATCGCCCCCCTAAATACACACCTCAGGCTGCTGTTGGGCACATGACTATTTCTTATGGCACTGACTCTGGTGAGATGTCACTGGTCAGCGATGAATTTTACAGCCACACGTCTAGTGCTTCACCTTCTCCCCAGAGTTTAGGAGAAGATGGGGAGCAGCTCCTCTTCCTCCCCCAGGGTGTGCAGATCTTCTTCGTCACACCTGATGGCCTCGTGAGCGCTCCGTCTTACCCAGGATACCTCCGCATAGTGAAGTTCACCAACCAGCACTCAGACAGGATTCCAAACAGACCACCAGCATTCCTACAGGTATGGAACGTGCGTCCAATGTTCAAGTTTATTTATATAGCTCTTTTCTCAGTACCAGACCAACGCAAAGCCGTTATGCGGGATTTGGAAAAAGAGTCTTTTAAAAAGAGAAATGTCCATTGTTCATCGATGTTCAGACTATGGGCTATGACCAGAAGAGCAACCTAGATGTGTGACAGTGGCTAGGAAAACAAAACCAATGTATGATTTGTATTTTATAAATTGTACTTTTTCTACTCTGAATATATTTGAGCCAGCAATGATTGGTTTGCATGTTTGAGTCCCTAATGCTGGACAACAAATGCCACTAAATATGAAGCAAGAACTTGTTTAAATGTCTTTCTTGACATTAAACTCTCATTGAACTGGATCTCCTCATTAAATTCCAAAGGTTTGTGCCAAGCAGTCCAGTGCGGTTTTGTTTTCAGTCCTGGTGTCCTATAACCCACTTTCAGCAGCGCTGGTCTGGGTAGTGGATTTTCCAAAACTATTTTGTGCGCAAATAATGCTTGATAATTGTGAGCTCTATGAATCTTTCACAACGTTCATAAAAAGGTATTATGAAGGCCACAAACAAGCTAAAATAAACCCCCACATTCCCCACAGTAGATTAATCCTGACATAACGCTGAATGCAAAAGCTTCTGCTCCGCTTCAGGCCTGCACTAATCCAATTTAATGCTGCAGTCATGAGGCCTGGATGAATGAATGAAACCAGATCAGGAAGATCCACTTTTCCCCTGAGATCCATACGAGTCACTTTCCATGTGTTTCACAAGAAATTAAATGACAACCATTACACTTCAAATCCTGTTAGTATAAAGTGATTTATGAATTATTCATTTCTAAAGCGTACTATATAAGTGCATTGTCATGAGATGTTGTGTCCTCAACAATATGCACAAAGGGTTTCTGATTTTCTCTCGAGATCTTCATATGATTCCATCTATTTTCAGGTTTGTGACTGGCTTTACCCCTTGATGTCCACTGACTCTCCGGTCCTGCTGTGCAGCACGGGGGTCTACATGTTCCCTGACCTGATGGCATCGGCACCGGGCTCGTATGTCGGAGTGGTGCTGTCCTCTGAGCTTCCCCAGAGTGAGCGTGAGCACTTCCACGCTGTCCTCTCTCAGATGACGGACCTGCGCGTACAGGTGAGAACAGCCCCACCTTAAAACCACAGGGGTCAGCCGTGTTGTGGTCCGTCAAGCTCTGCTGATGCCACTGTTGAGTGTTGTTGTTTTATTGCAAAGAACAAGAAGATTGCAAAGAAGACATGCTGGTGATACCCAGAATGCATTTGGAATGGCGTTTAATTACATTAATGATTATAGCATGTCACTTTTAACATTTCAGCCTAATAACCCATCACTTTTCCAACAGATTTCAGGTGTATTTGAGAGTTTAAGAGATTTATTTAAGGTACTGAAGAACTGCATGATGCCTCTGAGTGACAAGTGATATTTACATATAAATATGTATTTTATAAAATAAAATAATAATTCAATACAAAGGTTAAATGACCGTTTTCTTGGTGCCCAATGACACCGAATATAATGTACATTTTTTAAGTTTATACCAGTCTTCATGGAACATCATAGAGGACAATGTCCAAACTTTTCTCACGTTCATTTTAAATCAGATGTTGGTTTTTTGGCTTTAGTTGGGATTCACCTTCAATTATTAATCTATGATTCTTTATTTATACACACTTGTCAACTCGTGGTGTTTTTAAGTGCAACTCAGTCCCTTCAGGATCTTTTTGTCTTTAGTATCACTTCTCAGTCAGTGTACTATTTTTGATTTAAATGTTCTTAAAAAATTCATGGGGCAATATTAATGCCCCCAATGACCCAGAATCACTGTGGTCTGTAACTGTTTAGATCAAACAATCATTATTATTTCAATTATTATTATTGTTTCAGTTGTGGTGAACTGAAATGAAAATCCTAGAGGGACTGTTTAAAGCTCTTGCCAGGATGGTTTCAGATATTTGCACTTAGGATTCAAGTTTTTCACTCATTAAAATTGGCCTCTGCTTGTGCTTTCAGTCTAGCGCACTTCCTAGTGCTTTTAAAAAAAGTTTCAATAGCTTCCATTGTTGGTGATTAAGAGCCAAGTGATGCACCTTTTCCAATTTTACTGCATTAAGTTGATGCTTTCCTGTAGCTCTGCATGATATAGAATGCATTACGGTAATGCAAGTCTTTTGGGATTAAGCGTTTTCCGATTGTTGAAATATGATGTAATGCCTTAAATGGGACTCGAACCCTCAACCAAAGAAACGCTGAAAATAGATGCGATAAGCTTTTGTTTGTAAAGTTCTTTCTAAAATTCTGATTCTGATTCTGAGATCAGCTACTGCAGAATGGGAACCAACAGCCTCTGTGACTTGTAAATGAAGGGGAACAACAACAAGCAGCTCTGTTGTTGTGGAGAAGAATGTTCTTACTCACTGGCTCCAAAAGCAACAAAGATTATTTAGCCTAAAAAGCCAAATCTCAAAGGGCCAAATGTTAGTTCACGCTTTGAGATTTATGCGCTTCCTTCAGCTATCTTGAGTCTGTTTTTGTGTCTAATAATGTATCTCAACTGTTGCCTGCCATTATTTCTTCCCAAGGCAACAGACAGCACCGCAGACACCATTAACCTGGGACAAAAAGTGCCAATGGTCCCCCTAGCTGCAGAGACGCTTCCCCCATCAGCAGAAACGGCGCCCTCTGCGGGCGAGGTTGAGAAGACACTTCCTGAATGGAGTGAGAAGGTAGCTCAAGGAATCCTGACAGGTAAGAAGCAGCATTTTCAAGCACTAGTAACGTTTTCGTGGACATTAATATGGTGGTGACAGGAATGCCAGCCAAACTGACATTTAAAGTCCTGAAGCTGAACTTTTAAGAATTAATTTCTAGTCTTGAGCTTGATGAGTCTGTATCAACAGGTGCTTCGTGGCTGAGCTGGGGGCTAGTGAAAGGAGCGGAGTATACAGGGAAAGCCATCCATAAAGGAGCATCCAAACTGCGAGAACACATCACCCCAGAAGACAAACCTACTCAAGTCAGTCCCACTGTCTCCAAAAGCCTCCATGTAGCCAAACAGGCCACAGGAGGCGCAGTGAAGGTCAGCCAGTTCCTCGGTAAGGACGCTCTCTCCCATTCCGTCGGTCAGACACGTGAAAAATACTGTACTATTTATCTACCAATCTGGCAACCATGGTGTAATACGGATCTTCTTAGTTGTAAAAAAAAAAAAAAAGTAGTCTGCTAAATGACTGTAAAAAGAATTAGTATGACAAAACAATCTGCTATCAATTGAACTAAAATTGTTGTTTCAGTGGATGGGTTGTGCACCATCGCTGGCCATGTTGGCCGAGAGTTGGCACCTCATGTGAAGAAACACGGTGGAAAACTCATTCCAGATTCCCTGAAGAAAGACAAGGACGGTCGCTCTAATATTGATGGTGCGATGGTGGTTGCGGCCAGTGGAGTTCAAGGTAAGCCGTGCCGCTATGAGCGTGCGTTGAAGCGTTCTTTTTTGTCTTAAAGGAGTGGGTTTGATGCTCAGTGTGATTTTCAGTGTTAGTGTCAATACTATTTCATTTCAGATTAATATGAAATCTTTGCATGGGTGGAAATATTCAACATATCTGTTTTTTTTTTTCAGTTTTCCATATTGCCTTAGAATTATGTGAAAAACTATTTATTACATCATCTCTTGAGGATGCATCTGATGTTGATTTGCAGGATTTGCAACCATGTGGACTGGTTTGGAATCTGCAGCGAAGAACATTGCGAAGAGCGTTGCTGCCGAGACTGTTACCACTGTAAAACACAAGTATGTTCTTCCACCAGGCTTCTGAACGCCTGTGTCATGCAAAAGCGTTCTTTGCATTGTTCTCACAAATAACTGATCACAGAAATAATCCCACTTATGCCAGTTTGTTCTATCCATCTTTTTGCAGATTTAGGGGGCTTGTCATTTCAGAAACCCCAAATGAAAAAGATAAAGTTTAAACCTTTCCCCTTGCACAGCTTTAATGAATGCTCTAACTAGCATGGCCAAAGTTTGTCTCATGAGCTTGTCTGTTGCATGCTAATGATTTATTGGCATGATTGATCTAGACTTGTTATGTTCGCTGACCCAAAGATCAGTGATTGAATCTGACGTTTCTAACACCCAGGAGCTGCTTTCAACAATGATCCTGCTTTAATTGGGTTGTTAAAAAGGTTTAACAAAAAAAACAATTACAATATTTTTAATCATATGTTATGTCATGCTAATATGTTAGTATATCTCATTTTTAACGTCTGGAGATTGTTGGTGATCCCAGTATCACAGCAATAACTGCAGTAGTGATCAATAATACACTGACATTATTAGTTAGTGCGAGTTGCCTGTGAATTGCAGTGTGTGTTTGTTTGTTTCCCAACAACACTTTAATACAATTCCTTGATACTTTATTGCATTATGTCTTTAACCTGGCCAGCCTTAATTTACAATGATAACGTAACTAATTCTTAAATAAATCTACATAAATATTAATAACAGAATTTTTCCATGCCAATGAAATACAAATGTTCTTCTTAATACTGATCCATTCAACATTCCAATCAAGTTCAGATTGTCTGAAAACTGTCCGAATCCCAGCATGTTTTTAACCGTGATGTCCCTTCTCAATCCGCTTCTCTCCCTGTGGATTCTGTGTAATGAAGGTACGGGGATGAAGCGGGACAGGCCACAGATCACGCCGTCAATTCTGCCATCAACGTCGGCATCACTGCCTTCAACATCGATAACCTCGGGGTGAAGGCGATGGTCAAGAAGACTGGTAAAGAGGCAGCTCATGCTCTCCTCACTGACTATAAGGTTCAGGACCCCAACACTCAGGTTACAAAAAATAAAGAGCAAAAATAGAGGTTTGACTGTTCATACTGTCCATTTTGAGATCCAACGAAGAGCTCATGTCACAGAGCTGTTTCTGAGATGACTTGACTTCAGGAAATGCAGTTATAACTGTTCTCAATTTAAACATTTCTGTCTTGCCTTAAACTTCACCAGCACTGTAACACTGTTATTGAAGAGACCAGAGATTCACATGCTCATCACCAATATAAGATGTCTAAAACCTTTTGCTTTGTGGCTTTAAAAATCTTTATACAAAGAACATTTCAGACATAGTGTATGTTTTGTTATAATGTTTTAACATTTCTTGTTCTTGCAATTCTTGTATGTACTGTGAATTCTAAATGGCTTGTTGATGCTGTTTACTTATGCATTGGAACATATACATTAGAAAATATTTGAAAATGCTATTAGCACTTTAACTTGCTGCTGCAAGAATATATATCAGTAGGAATGCAGTATCTTGTTTGTGTTATGCCCAATGTGTGCATTACAAATATGATTGAATTGGAAGGATTTATTACAAAATGAGAGAAGTGCAGTAATATGAAATATTAGTTTTCATACATTTTGGAAGTAAGAAAACATTTAAATACCAAATATAGTATTTTACAGTTTAATAGTGATACATTTTAATCTTTGTTAAATGAAAACTGTTGATATTTCAAATAATTTATTTTAAATAGTTACCAATAATAATAAAAAAATACTAACCTTTTATATTATTATTTTTTTTTACTTTACTATCCTATATACTGAACTAACATATGTTGTTTTATACATAATAGTAATTGACATTAATGGGTCAATATGTCCACAATTAGCAGAAATATTTTGGAATGAATTTCCATTGTTTGTAAGCATATTGTTTGATGTTAATCATATAGAGTCATTGCCGTTTAAAGTGTAATTGATTTATGCATTAGCTTACATGAAGTAAGAAACATGTTCCTAATACAGTTTGTGAACCAAAAAGAGAAAACTGAACACTTCATTTTGTAACTGATTCAGATTGTTGCTTTTCACTAGTGTGTAATGATCTTTCTGTCTCACTGATGAACATCACACCACACTGACCTTTTGTCCTTTATGTCTCAGGGTGTGAACAATAAAATCTGTAATGACAATGATTGTGAGTATTGTTCATTGTTGTCTTGCAAAATTGTATGGGCGACGTTTCATAACATGAATTGCTAAATGTAGCCAGCAAGATGTTTAACGCGTGTTTCTTCATAAAAGCTCAGAGGTGGGTGTGACACTGGATCGGAAGTCATTTCTCTGATCCAGTCTCCTACGCCCATGCCTCAAAACTTTAAATACGTAGATCATTATAAATGTGTACCAGATGCTTTAGGTCTCCGTGTGCCGGACTGAAAGTAGCGTTTGACGTCCCCGTGTGAACCCTGAAACGCCTGCGGTGGACACTGTCTAGCTGTCTAGGTAGGGCGTAACGTAGGTTTTGGGACAGGACCGTGCTCGTTCCCGTTCATTGAGTTTTTTTTTCCACCAGTCTTGCAGGATAACGACAAAGGCTGATGGTTTGCAGTGAAACGAGGGATAGTCCGGTGTGGAAAAAAAAGAAAGAAAAGGCGCTAGACAGACACCGGCTGCACCCCCTCATCCAGCCGGACACAAGCACTTGATTCTCTCCACCTGCCTTTAAACCGCATCACCAGCATCTTTAACGGGAGATGCCACGTTGCTAAATTTTGCTTTTATATCGACTGTGTCCGACGGAACCACGCACAAGTAAGACAATTAAGCTTTTTTTGCAGATTTTAAAAGGAGATAAAAGATTACAAGGGAAACTGGCTGAATTTCCATTACACTAGTCTTTGTCTAGGTACAATTCGTGTATGTATAGTTTGTATGATTGACTTTGTAAATGATTAATTTATTGTCGCTCTAAGTTGTGTACCGATACAATACAATATGCAACGGCAAATCTTTTGTACAGTGTGGTATAGCATCCTTTAAAAACCGGTGGTTCTAAAAATGCGCATATTCAATAAAAGAAATTGTTCAAATAACATGCTAATGACAAATACGTCACTTTTAAACGAATGCATATATGTATTTAAGCTGTGGAATGTTAATTAAGAACCCGATTAACAAGAAAAAAAGAAACAGCACAGCCATCACTCTTTTCACAGAGAGCCTTCGGGGTGTCGACATGGAGTTGGAACATTTTGACGAACGGGACAAAGCACAAAGGTACACGCGCGCCGGCTCACGTGCCAACGGCCTTCCGAGCCCCACGCACAGCGCCCACTGCAGCCTCTACAGAACCCGGACCCTGCAAGCTCTGAGCTCCGAGAAAAAAGCCAAGAAGGTCCGCTTCTACCGCAATGGGGATCGCTACTTTAAAGGCATCGTGTACGCGATTTCCAGCGACCGATTTAGGTCTCTCGAGGCTCTGCTGGCGGACCTGACCCGATCCCTGTCCGATAACGTCAATCTGCCACAGGGTGTCCGGAGCATCTACTCCGTCGATGGATCCAGGAGGATCGCCAGCATGGATCAGCTGGTGGAAGGTGAGAGTCTGTGGTCTTTTTTTTTTTTTTTTTGTGAGAGTTCAGATTTAAGTTTTTTTCGATGATGATGATGACAATTGGGTTTGCAGAACTCGGTTTTATGGCTTGATTGTTCCAAATGAACAGGGCCTAAAGTGCAGCCATTGAGAATCTTTCACAAAGAAAGCAGTTTCAGCAATCGGTAATGCTTATTTTCCAAACGTCTATTGCAGTAATGACACTCAACACGTTTAAGTCGGATTTGTCCACATTTGCTGTTTCTGAATGGTAGTGTGAATTATTTAGAGCATTGAATTGCATGTAAAGCCTTTAATGGGAGTCACATGTACCACCTTCCTGTTATCATCTAGCAGCAGATCCACATGGCCGGCTTTAAACTGCTCATTAATATTTAACAACGTCCACATTTCCATACCACTCCCTTCCCCTCTGTGCTGGTCAGTAAATCAAACCTCAGAGCTGGTCACCACACATGCATGTTTGTCCTCCAATCTTGTGTAAAACGCCCCAAGCTTGAATTTATATAGCACAGTGGCGTCTCAACGGAGGTCTTTTATATAGGACACCTTTTTGCTCAATGTTCTAGTGGTTTCACAGGGGGATGAATGTGAAAGAGCAGTGGTGTAAAGTACTTGAGCAAAATGACTTTGTTACTTGAGTATTTTTTGTCTACTTTGTACTTATACTCAATCAAAATGTAGTCATGTAGCATGTAAAATGTAATTATTTTTTTAACGGTACATGTACTCTTTACTCAACTACATTTGAATTGACACTTACTGCTACTCTCATGATTGTGCACAAGTCGGCATTATTGTGTGCTGCGGTTAATTTCTTGGGCGGATGAGGCGATATCGCCATCTGCAGGGTCATCTTCTACCGCTTCATCCTTTACAGGGTCGCGGGGAGCTGGCGCCTATCTCAGCGTCTTAGGGCCAGAGGCAGGATACACACTCTGGATTGGTGGCCAACCATTCGCAGAGCGGGACACACAGACAAACACATTCACACACTCACTCATACCTATGTGGTCAATTTTCCAATTCCAATTAGCCTGAAGCGCATGATTTTGGACTGTGGGAGGAAACCGGAGAACCCGGAGGAAACCCACGCAAGCACGGGGAGAACATGCAAACTCCACACAGAACGGCCCCGGCCGGCCTTGAACTCACACCCATCTGCAGGGTGCTGAAGATAATTTATGAGCCATACAAGGTGATTGTGAATCAGTCTCAGTCAAATGAGATTGACTGAGAGTGACTGATTGTTCTTTTTTAATCTGTTTTATTCTGCCATTTTGAAACGTTGAGGTGTTAATTAAACTTTCTATATTTTTGGTAATTAAACCTCTTAAATAAAGGATTTAAAATGGCATACTTTGTGACTTTTACTCAAGTCTTCTTGGTATTGGGTACAGTACTTGAAATGGTGTATTTTTTGCAGTAAGGTACTCTTTACACCTCTGTAAATGAGTGAGTGTGTGGGCCACTTAGTTGTCCGTTTGACCCCTGCACCCTCACAAGCTATAATCACAAGCTTATATGGCCGTCGACACACGCATGTGGTGGAAATGTATTGATTCACCATCCACTAACCGTATGAGACAAAAAACGTTCCCAATGTCTTGAACCTGCTCGGTTGTGTGTGTTGCAGGGGAGAGTTATGTCTGCGGATCAATCGAGCCTTATAAAAAACTTGAGTACACTAAGAATGTCAATCCCAACTGGTCTGTCAACGTCCGGACCCCCGTCTCAACGCGAGGGCCCACCTCTCTGGCCAGCGCCAAAGCCGGGTCACTAGAGATCAAGGATAACAAGGATTTCATCCGACCCAAGCTGGTGACTGTCATCCGCAGTGGAGTGAAGCCCCGAAAGGCTGTACGCATCCTTCTCAATAAGAAGACGGCACACTCGTTTGAGCAGGTTCTCACCGACATCACGGACGCCATCAAGCTGGACTCAGGCGTGGTCAAGAGGCTGTACACGGTGGATGGAAAAATGGTCAGTCCAGTTCCCTTTTTTTCTGTTGTTTTCACACTGCTGTGTGCTAGAAATGAATAGTTTCCAACTTTATTTGTGTGTTCTTCAAATGGTTTCTCTCAAGTCTGAATCATTTTCAGCGAGTAAAATCAGAGGTCAGCTTGTTCTGATACTGTATACAGAACCTCACACTTCCTCAGTCCCTCTCACTTGCTTGCTTGCATTTACATACTCCCGTTCTCTGTCTCACTCACTCTTTTGTTTCATTCTTTATTTGTAATTTACTCTGAATCAATCTTTCATTCACACTCTGAAACGTATTCTTTACTGTCTCATTCACTTTTATTCACTTATTAGTTTCTTTCTATCTTTCTCCTCTCTCTTTCTCTCTCACTCACTCGCTTGCATGCATGCACACGCACATGCACACACACACGCACACACACGCACACACACACACACTGAGACTTATGACGTATGCAACTTGGGGTTTTCTTTCTCTCCGGGACACTGGTCAAGGCCTTTGAATCACTTCTGTGGATTGACACTGGGACTGCTGCATACTGCACTCCACATAGCATTGAGCCTTACCAGCGACAAACTGGAGGAGAGGCAGATCAGATGGAGGGGTCGTGACCTTTCTTTGTCACTACAGGAACAGACGTTGACAAGCTGTCACCACTGTGTCTGTGTCTTACACACACACCGGCCTCACAGTCCATAAAATCCTGCACTTCACACTCCGAGACTGATGTAATGTTAGTTTCACTCTGTTTTCTCTCACAGACTGCAGGATGATAGCAGCATGATAAAATTATTTGGCTGTCTGTATGTTGCCTGCTTTCTGTCTCCGTGATGATGCATGTTCTGGTATCTATGTAGAGTATGTAGATAGATGCAGTACACTATAACTGCAGGTGTGTGTAACAGCATTTTAGTGTTTTTACACCATTTTGGAATGACGTAATATGGTGTGTGTGTGTGTGTGTGTGTGTGTGTGTGTAGAGAAACATCCCCCAATCTTTCACATCCCAAGAACCCACATGTCATTGTGGTTTCCATGGCGATCTGCTTGGTGCTGCTGGTTGCTTAGTAACAGTCTGCAGTGGGGGTGTCTTACAGGTGCACGAGGCCGGTCACTGTTGTTAAGAATAGAGAAACGCTTTGTGCTGAAGTCAAAATCGCATCACATCGCATTAATCCAGTTAGCAGACGACTATCTAAAGCAACTTACCTTGCCTTATAGTTCGAGTCTCAATGACCTTTACACTTTTCCAAATATTCCAACCTGCACATGCACAATAGTATGAACTATATACTGTACTGCGCAAGAGTATGACAATTCCATTACAGATGGTTGTCAAGAATGACCAAATAATAATTTTATTATTTCAACTATTCAACTATTATATCTTATTAATGTTTATTAATAAGATATAATAGTTAATATATAAATTAACTATAAACAAAGTGTCGAGGTCTTGTTCAATCCGTTTTTTTTAAGTGTGCTTGAATTACTTATATAGGACTTATATAGGATTGTATAATATTTTGTGCTTCTGCTTTTGGCTGTATATTTGATGTAGAGCACACGAGCATTGCTGTGTCATGGAGTTCATTATGAGAACCGAGCAGATCGATGCTTCTGTCCCTCCACTGTCAATGACACACATCAGTGAAATCATTTACATTGGGTTTGAAAAGATGCTCGGATAGATGATGAGAGAGCTGTGTATGAATAGATGGGCAGGAAAAGGGATGGCAGATTGATAAATGGAGAGTGTAATTATACATATTTAGAGGTTTTAAAGAATGTAAAATTATCAAATACTGAAATGCTGAACGTTTCCAGTAATTGCCATGATTTAATCTTTAAAGCTGTGCTAATATGTTTCATCCCGTGTTTCGCATCCACTGACCAGATCCATTTAGACACAAAGCGTAATGCAGTTTCCCGATAACTCAATCATTCTGACGTTTCATGCTATTTCATTAGCTCCTGATCGCTCTGTTCCTGTGTTGCTCAGCACTTCCTCTTCCCTGTCGTCCTCACTCCACCTCACAATTAAGTTCAGAACAAATGCTTAGCTTCTGTACTACACTTTCACCCTCTGGGGTGAAAGTGTAGTACAGGGTGGAGTAACAGCCTTCTTTGTTTAGGGTGGTAAATAAGTTATTTGAACAATTTAACTGTGTGGAGGTTAAGTCCTCTAGGACTTTGCGGAAAAAATACAGATTTTGTGGGGAAATGCACACATTTTTATACTGTATGTTGGATACTTCCTGCGCTGCCAATGGTCGTCCACCAATCCAGAGTCTGTGTGTCGCCTCAGGCCCAGAGTTACTAGGATAGTCTACCAGAGATAGGCACTAGCTCCCCGTGACCTAGAAATAAAGAAAACGAGTAGATGGTTGGCTGTTGTTTGTCACATGTGCCATATGTTAGATGCACAATATCTGTACTACACACAAATCACAAAAAAATGTTTGTTTTGTTTGTGTTTGTTAGAATTTTACACATTTGAGAATGATTTCAACTTCAACTTGTTCCCTGCTTAAATCAAAACATCATAATTACTAAATTGTGGAATTTATGTTAATAAAATAATGAACTTAAAAGTATTAAGAGATATTAGTGTTTCTGAATATTGATTCTGAACAAAGTCCAGCTCAGATGATTGGTATTTAGATGGACAGATAGTTGAAGGGATGAAGATAACATTTTTATGGACATACCTGTATTTTATATTATTGTGATTGTGAGACTGGAAGTTTATCAGAACTATTTTGGCAAAAGAAAAACACTACAATGTGAGTAGAAGGAAAGGAAGGTGATGGCAATATGGCCACTGGTACCATATTGAATTTGTGCTCTGCATTTAACCCATCCGTGAAAGGGCACATACACACAGTGAAGTGAACACACACAAACCCGGAGAAGTGGGCAGCCTAAGCCGTGGCGCCCGGGGGGCAAGTGGGGTTCAGTGTCTTGCCCAAGGACACTTAGTTGCAGAACCAGTCGTAGGGGGATTCGAACCTTCAACCTCTCGGACACGAGTCCTGGTCCCCTACCACTCCCCACTGGTGGAAGGTCTCAGTGCTCCGTGTCCTCATTTCTCCAATGCTTGATATCCTGCCAGCATTAGGCCTCACTTCAGATTATATATTAAAAACATAACTCATCAGATTTGTATTCCTCAGATTATTCCTTCTACACGCTGTTCCTGCCAAAACGTCATACTTTGGCCAAAAAAATTTAGATTTAGCTGGATTTTTCCAATCTGTTTTTATGTAGCATTGGAGTTAGACGTCATCTTTACTGACATTGTGATTACAACTGATTTTCTTTACTTCTATTCAGCATTTGACTGGCTGACCAATATTTTAGTAGTCGTTTAGTTTTATATAGTCAACATTATAAATATACGTACGATTTGCCTTCAGGGTTAACATGGTCTTCTAACACTGATTTACCTCACACACTGATTGTAAAATAGAATTTCGGGACTGTAGTTGGTGTAAAATGAAGTTCTACTGCCCTCGTGTGGTGATCCGAAAAAGTATAAAAGAATCCAAATCAGAATAAAAGACACGATTATTTAAAATAACTTCTGTGCAGTTTGTTTCTTGGAATTAAACTGCTTTTAGTGAAATAATTTTGAACTCTTTGTGGACAGGTGACGTGTCTTCAGGACTTCTTCTCTGAGGATGACATATTTATTGCATGTGGGCCGGAGAAGTTCCGCTATCAGGATGATTTCCTGCTGGATGAAAACGGTGAGATTATGTGACATTCTTTCGCAACACATGAAGAAGAAATGCCATTTATTTTCAGTGGCTGTATACATTTGAATGATTGAAAATTTCTTAAAAAAGGGAAAGAATTACAACCAACATTCAAACATTTTAATATTCAGTCATTTGACTAGATTCATTTATTTATTTTCATGAACAATTGAACCATTTACTAATCTCATAACATTGACTTTTTTATGTTTTTTTCCAAGTTCAACAAATTAAATAGTTTTCAAATTGTGTTGCTTGAATGTATAATGACTGTGCACTAGTATTTATGTGATATTTTATATACTAAAATACTAAAGATTTATAACTATATCATGAAAATCAGACTTGGATTTCTAATATCTGAATTAATACTTTGTTTCAACAATACATTCTGTTTAAATCATCTGAACAACATAATGTAGGCTTACTGTTGTATTATTCCCCCTTTCTCTTCCTTCCTCTCCTCTCTCTCTCTCTCTCTCTCTCTCTCTCTCTCAGAATGCAGAGTAGTAAAGTCTCAGTCGTACGGCCGTATCTCGTCCACACAGGGGCGCTGTTCTCCACGCAGTCCTGGACCCTCACGGCGGAGCAAGTCGCCTGGTTCTAGTGGCTCAGGTGAGAGATGATTCATCCATCTCTGTTTTTGAAACTCACTCTATCCATCACTATCTATTTGCAACATTAATTTTCCATCCATCTATACATACATACATACATACATCTGTTTCTGCGTTTCTACCTCTTTATTCATTTTATATTTTTTGATTTCATCCATCCATCCGTGTACATGTGTTTCTGTGTGTCAGATCATTGTGTGATGCTGTGTGTCTCAGCCAATGGAACAGGAGGAAGTCAGCTGTCGACTCCACGCTCAGGCAAATCTCCCAGTCCGTCTGCCACCAGTCCCGCCAGTCTGCGGAAAAGAAGAGTGAGTCAATCCATCCTTCAGCTCCTTTATGAAAAATTCCTACTCATAATATTTTCAGTTTGTTGAGCTGCTCCAAGACTGACAGATTCTATCACTCGTCTTTGTAGAAACTAGCCAATGTTGTGCCATTTTTATCTTTCCTGTAATGTTTTGATAAAAACGGAAACAAGACGAAGTGACAAGGTGTTCCAGTGTTTTACGGTGATTCTGATACTCGGACAGGGATCTCAGCACAGCGGTTCATCTCTCTCTCTGGCTTCAACCAAAGTCTGCAGCTCCATGGACGAGGGAGACGGGCCGAGCAGTGAAGGTGAGGATCCATCCATCTTTCTTTCATTCATTTTGATTGAATCTCATAATGGATAATTATGTAGTTGTGCCTGCGCTTCCTTCTATTGATGTTCTCTGGCCCTCTTATTGACGTGCCCTTTTTTGAACGTTAAACTGGTCAGCAACGTTTTATTGTAGAATCATAGTTGAATGTCATAGATGTGTATCATGGTACTTATCATGGTTTTTCTTATGATAACATTTTTCACATTTTATAACACACTTAACATTTTTCTTCTCTACTTTGATGCTCTTTCTCGAATTTCAACTATTGCCATGTACACTTAATTCCTCACTGTTCATCTTATTGATTACTTCCTAATCTTGCGTCTCATCTTTTCATATTTTATGCTTTTTCTCATTTTCAATTTTGTGAACTACTATTAGTACAATTTTTTTGCCCAATATACTTTGATTAAGATTCATGGTTCAGCTTTCATCATTCACTGTCTTTTTAAAAACTCCTCGCCTCCTCATCGTTTATTGCAGAGACATTATTTTTAATGGGGCAGAAAATAATTTATATCTTTATTCGTCTTCATATTTATTATGCGTTTTGCGTTATCAGTTTAAGTCAGTACTATAATTTCAATAGAGCCTCACTTTATTTAAAATAACTTATTTAGAAGGCATTTCCTTGTTTTTATTAGTGTCGTCTTTTATCTTCTTGTCTTACCTTCCTTTTTCAGGAAACAAACTTGACGTCCAGTTTTAGACTTGTCTTACCAGCTCAAATTGTATATGTTATAGTTGAGTAATCTCTGTTGATTCTACGTATATTTCAATGTGTTTTTGATCTCCAGCGGAGCTGATGGAGGACTGTCCTCAGGTTCCGCCCTCTATAGGCGAGCGCTACCGGGTGGGCCGAGTGGTGGGTGAGGGCAACTTTGCTGTGGTGCGAGAATGTGTGGAGAGAAGCACAGGCCGAGAGTTTGCGCTCAAGGTCATCAGCAAGAGCAAGTTCAGGGGCAAGGTCAGGCCGAAACCCTCCGCTCGGACCCTCTCTGAGCTTCTGACCCTGGAACATCTGTTTCAGGAGCATGTGATCCAGAACGAAGTGTCTATCCTGAGGAGAGTGAAGCATCCAAACGTCGTTCTTCTGCTGGAAGAGATGGACACTTACACTGATCTTTACCTGGTCATGGAGTTGGTCAAGGTCAAGCTTTTTTCACAACTAATGTTGAACACTATGATGAGTACTTTGTGGGGAAAAAAACTTTTGATGTTTAGACTCTTTAATGTTTTTATAAATATTTTATAAACTCTTGTGTATATTGAGAGACAGGAAACCGTTGAAACAATGAAATGATGTGATGAAGCATCAGTATATATATCATGTAGTTTGACAATATATGAGGATTCTCACACACACGTGCACGCACACGCATGTGTTTATTGTCAGATCCACATGATCATATATTTATACTGAGTAGATTGATTGATAGACAGACCGATTTATTTATACTTTATTAAAAAATGATGTGTGTGTAAACAGGGCGGTGACCTCTTTGATGCCATCACTTCCTCTAACAAATTTACGGAGCGTGACGCCAGTGTGATGCTGTACAATCTGAGCAGTGCCATCAAATACCTGCACAGCCTGAACGTGGTCCACCGCGACATCAAGCCGGAGAATCTTCTGGTAGCTTTTCTTCATTTTGCTCATCTACACATGTATCCTACAAACTTCCATTGTTTTTCCAGGCAGTTTAGTGAATGATGGTGTTGCTTCTCGCTCTACAGGTGTACGAGCACCCAGATGGCAGCAGGTCCCTCAAGCTCGGGGACTTTGGTTTGGCGACAGTTGTAGACGGACCCCTCCACACCATATGTGGGACCCCGACATATGTGGCTCCAGAGATGATTGCAGAGACGGGGTGATTCAGCATTTACATGCATCTTGTGCAGATCTGGAGCATGTGTGTGTGATACTGTTCTGGTTGCACAGTTACGGCCTGAAGGTTGATATCTGGGCTGCAGGAGTCATCACCTACATTCTGCTGTGTGGATTCCCCCCGTTCCACAGGTAAGACAACGTTAGACTTCAGTCTGATGATTTTTAGCAGAAAATAAACTGACATACGCAAATCAAATGCATACTTTAGTGCAGAGAAACACACAAGTGTGTAGTATATGTGTACTAGGACTGGCATTGACCCTGATCACTTTTTTATATTAGGTTGTGAACACCTTTGTTTGACCTCGGTTTAGTCACATACTATGGAGGGGATTCAGAACTGCTATTATTATTATTATTATTATTATTATTGGCGGCATGTGCTTTGTGGAGGAAATTCATGTATCTGAACCTGCATAAAATGTTTCATAACTTCCTTTGCTTTCGATTGTGAGCAATACAACATGTCTGTTTCTTTCATGAGTGTATATTTGATTCCAAGTTGCAGAGAGTTCAGAATCATGCAACATTTATTTAGCTTATTTACTGACTCCGGAAAACGAATCTGAAATCTGAAAACGAATCTTTGTCTGTCTGTGTATGTGTGTGGGATCTGTTCCATCTAGAGCTGAAAACTGTTCAAAATGTGTGTGCATACACAATTATTTATAAAGGAAAATGTAGAAGTGACAGTGATTTGTCTCCCTCTACTGGCTATATTATATTAGTACACACTGCAATGGCTCCAAATCTGGTGGGGGTGTAAGTGTGTATGTGTGATTTGTCTCCCTCTGCTGGCTATTTATATAATAATGTACAGTACAAATGTGAATTCCTTCCGTGTCTCTGATGTTGTAGCAGCACAGATGATCCAGAGACTCTGTTTGACCAGATCCTGAACGGCCAGCTGGATTTTCCTCTTCCGTACTGGGACAATATATCAGAATCGGCAACGGTGGGTTCAGAACTTTGGGCACAGACTGTATTTAGACTGATAGTAATGGGTGCATCTCTTTTCAGGAACTGATCTCATTCATGCTGCGGGTGGAAGTGGAGCAGAGGTTTTCAGCTATGCAGGTTCTGGCTCATCCCTGGGTCACGGTACGAGTGTCTGTCTGTCCTGACCTACACCACTGTCAGATGGACTCTGACGTGTGATTCGTTTTGCTCTTTTCTTCAGGAAGACAAAATGTGTGAGAATCAGCATCAGTTGTCTGTGGCTGCAACGATTAAGAAACATTTTAATATTGACCCAAAACCCGACAGCGCCACGGCAGGAATCACTCTCATAATGGTACAACAATCTTATTTTCCCCAGAAACGCTGTCCATTTATACCAAATTGTCTAATGTATTTTACATTTTATGGGAGTTTTGTGTGGAGATGTGCTGTTACCGCCACTAAAACTTTCAGTATTGCAAGTTAACACAGAATCTCAATTTATAAAGGCAAACTTTAAATCTCAGAATTGGTTATTATAATACCAGAATCCCAACTTTAACCCTCAGAATTGCAAGTTATAAAATAAGAATTGCAAGTTACAAGCTGGAATTCAAACTTTAAATCTCAGAATTGCGAGTAATAAGTCCAAATTCTGTCATTTATAACAAGTCAAGATAACAAATCAGATAAGAGGCTTCGATTTTCTTAATAATTATGTAAGTATGCTCGTGTGTGTGTATAATACATACCTCATACTCACTCCACACTTGTATCCCATGATCCTCTGCTGTATGTTGTTGTTGTTGTTGACGACAGAGCACTGCTCTTGATAAGGAGAGGCAAATCTTCCAACAAAGGCGTCACCAGGATGTGAACCCTGCCGTGCTGCGGAGCAACTCCAGCTCTTCATCCCTGTCCGGTGCCGTCCTCTCTCCAGTCGAGTCCGAGGACATCTCCCCCTGCTCAGCAGACACTGTACGCTCACCCACATCCCCCTTTTAAACCTAGTCTGCTGCTTCAATAGTGTGACGTGATTAAATGAATGCAAGTGGAGTTAAGTCATACTTTGAAGGGGCTCTTTGGTTTAGTTAAAATCAGTAGGAAAATCCAGATTGGTGTAAAGCTCACCAGTTTGATTGTATAGCAAATGCTCTTTTGAAACACAAACTACACAGTTGGTGCTACAAAAAGGCCACGGTACTGCAAGTTTTATATGCTTGTTTTCTGCCATCTGGTGTTAAATTGGTGTATTGCAGCCACACACAAGCCAATGCATTTATAAACGCTTTTTTTTTTTTTTTTTTTTACCAAATTTGGTGCTTTTCTAATACGTGAAATTCATTTAAAAAATATTTTATGTTTGTATTTTTTCACCTAATTTGTATTTATATTCCATTGACATTTTCAGATCCTTTCATTTCGGGTTTTTCTGCCCGTTAGTGTTGAAAGAGTAACGCAGCTGTTCATAACTCACACCCTTCTCCCAAAAAAAATAACCCTGGGATGTCGCATCATTATTACAACATATTATTACTACTTCTGGAAATCTAGTGTGTTGGTTTTTACCTTTTGTATGAACTTTTATATTTCAAGTAGCCTAGATTTATACATTCATTTCTGCTATCCTGTACATGTAAGTGTGTCCTTTTTTAGGAACCTCATGGTTTCCATCTCGCTTTTAGGCCTTTGAATGTTCTTTATAAAGTATGTGAAGCTGCCTGGATCTGGTCTCCTTGTTCTGATGTTTGTAGTTTTAGACGCTTGTTTGGACATTAAACCCATGCAATCGACCTGATGAAGGTTGCTGACCATCACAGATGAAGTCCAGTGTCATTGCTTCTGGACAATGGAACAAACGGAAGAGAACCAATGTGATTTAGCAGTTTTTAACCCTTCTACAGTGACAGGAAATGTTTGCACTAATGATTGTGTGCCGTTTTAAGGGCAGTGGAAGTTTTTTCCACACTTGAGCAGAAACGTTTGCATTGAATGGGTTTGGGTCTTTGCTATGTTTAACTAGTTAACATACGACAGCAGTTTTTCAGTGTGTCCTATACTCATGCATGTGATGAAACACACACGCTTTCCCACTCTGACCATGACTCCAGCATGTCAATATAAAGCACAAGTGAAGCCTGAATGTGTGTTCCAGACACTGCTGCGCTCATTGTGCTTTTAAAATTCCATTGTCCTTTCCATTAAATGTCAGAAGGGTTTGAGGTAGGAATCAGCCGTGGTGTGTTCAGCAACAATACAAACCTGAATAAACTTCTAACGGAGTACTTTTTTTTTTTTTCTCACACAATCTATCTCTCTTACTCAGACACACACACAAACAGATTTTTCAAAATAGTGCAAAAGACACTAAATCGTCTAATAATTGTTTTATATATAAAATCCAAAGACATTTGTGATCAGTGATGGAATTAATAATAAAAAAAAAAGACATTCATTAAGAAATATTAATAATAATCTGCTACATCAGCAGGTACAGTCTTGAGAATAAACTGAAAAATATGGCTCACTAATGTTGACTAGTAACATTATAACATTGAAAGCATAATGCCACAAATATGTGAACAAAAAAAAAAGCAGCATTTTGATTTGGAACAAAGAAATAAAAGATTTTTCGCATATACAGGAAAACTGCACAGGAAAGAATATTCCAGCAGAAACAGATTCATTCAAGCGTTTTCAGTCGCCTCTTTCTTCTTTATGTCAAAATAACAGTTTGGCTTTGTTAGGTGACTGTTTCAGGCCTCGTTCGTAAATGACAATAAATCAGATTCAGATCTCTGACTATTGAATTATTTAACCTTACATAATTGAAATTGAGACGTTATAATATTATAATTTATTATACATTAATTTTTTAGAGCAGAGTGACGTGCAAACAGTGACGCTGCTCAGACACAAACTTGTCAAAAAAAATAAATAAAATTGCAACTAACTGTGTTGTTTTGATTTTGTCTATTCTTTTTCATGTTCTTCCTCTTTATCATTACGAGTCTAGTTGACATGTCTAACGCCTGAAGGAACATTCTTAAATTTTTTATGCCTGAATATTTTCTTGTTGGTAAAAATAAATGATAATTGCAGAATGGTTCCTCTGTTGTGTTTAAGACTGTGTATAATCCACATTTAATCTTATGGAAATAAATGTCCACAACAGACAATAGAAGAAAACCAGGTAATAGTGAAAAGCGACTTAACGAACACTCTATTACGAGACGACACACAAAACAGAAGAGCTTTTCACCGTCATATCAAAAGCACGAGACACCGTTAACCGACGAATAATCTCAAATGCAGACAAGGATTTGTTTCGGAACAAACATTTAACAGCGAATCAGCTCAACATCTAAAAAGGTTTGAACGTGGACCCCTGAAGCACCATAAGAACTATAATGAAACAGAGATGTGACGCTCACTGCATGCCAGTAGAAAATAAACCTCGTAAAAATATTAGTATCAGTTTTGTATGCAAAATGTAACTGTCATGGACAGTAAATGTCAGTGTCGGGGCTTCCGGAGGCGACTTCTGCATCAGAAGACATGGTAATGAAAAAAAATGGTAATGAAAAGTCCGATTTTCTCACTTTTCATTTTGAAAAAGTCAACTACATTCTGACAGCGGAGTCACGGCCAAGTCTCAATCTGTCCGTCTGTTTCTGCCCCGCCCCATCACAGATGACCGTGATTGGCTAGTTCTCAGTACCTGTTCTGATGCTCAAAGTGCCAGCGGTTGAAGTCAATGTTGAAGGCCACGATGCTTCCGGACGCCATGCCAGTGACCAGAGTTCTGAAAACAGAGAAAGTGTCGTCAGGGCGTACACCATTCAAAATAAAGTACATTATTACATAATAAGAGTCCTGATGTAGCAATGTGATGAGTTTGTGTGTAAGTGTAAACGCTGTGCGGGAATAATCGCACACCTCTGGTCATGTGACAGGTCCATGGCGCGGATGGCAGCATCGCAGCCGGGGTAAACGTATAGTCGCTTGAAGTCGCAGGCCTGCCAGACCTCCACCAATCCACCGTCTCCTCCAGTGACCAGCGTCTGTCCGTCACTGCTCAACACTACAGCCTGAGCCAGACATCACCACCGTTACACTGACCCGAGTTTTAGCCGTGATTTGATTTTATAAAGAAAAAATGTTATAGCACACATTATATCATATTACTGATAAAGGTTATATTTAATTACCATAACAATAAATACTTTCAATATAGCACACACTATTATATACTATTTACACTGTACACAAAATATTTCTATTTTTCAATATATGACTTATATTTTAAAAATATTTCAAGCAGCACAAAGCACTTTTCAGTGGGATTTCTGGCACTTTTTTTACTGAGCTAAAATTAAGCATTAAGACTGGATCTACTAAATATAATCTATAGTAAATTTCTGACATTCTTGTTGTATTGTTTACATGTAACAATGTAATTGTTGTTTTCCACGTTGTCATGTGACCCCATAGACAGCCAACAAAAAAAAAGAAAAGCTGGTATTATTTAAAAAAACAAAAAGCTGTAAGTGAAATAACAAAGCTGTAACCTAATAAATGAAAAATAAGCATTTAGACTGTTTTTTCAGTTTAATATTTGCACATTTTGTGTTAAATGAGGACAAAGTACAATGAATGAGGAATTATGAAAACAATTTAAATGATAAATTATGAAAACAATTACGGAGACTTACACGTGTGGCGTCGTTCAGCTCCATCTGTGCCAGCAGTTTGCCATTGATGCTGAAGTTACAGAACTGGCCTCGATCATAGTAGATGATGCAGTGGCCTTCACTGGACACAGAGATGAGACGTGGGAACACGCCAGTGTCCGGACCCTCTAAGGCCCTCAGAAGATCCCCAGTGATGGTGTGGACCAGACACGGACCCTCTGCACACACAACCGTCATTTAAGAGCTCGTTCTTGAACACGTCTCTCTCGCTCACCTTTTGATCCGCTGATGACTATTCCCAGCTCTGCGCAGACCGACACACACACCACTTCAAAGTCATGACCCGTCAGAACCGCACGGGGTGCTGGGTAATCGCCTGAAAATCAACACACACACCAATCACCACACTGCTCGCCAGACCAATGTAAACGTGCTTGGATGTGTTGTGAGCGTGTGAGCGCCTACAAACACATCAGCACTCAGGTCCTGTACCGGGCATGAATAATTGAATGCAATACCAGCATTTATTTTGTATTCATGCATTCATTGTCAAATTAAAACAAGTCATTAGATGCAAAAAAGATCAATGTATGAGAGAGACATTAAATTCTGCAAACGGCAATAAAATCAGCATGAATTAAGTGGGTCAGTTGTGAAGCCCCCAGAACAGCTGCTGGAGGAAGATGCCCATCTGAATGACCATATATGGAGACATGATGAATGAGGGGGCGGGGTGAGGTGAGATGAGGTCATAAAACACACCTGTGGTACCTCAGCACCATCTGAACACCACACAAACACTCAAACACAACACTAGAATCGAAATAAATGTTATTACGTTTGCATTTTAGGTTCATGCTTGCTCATCCAGATAATACAACAGAACCCAGTGATTAACTGAATTAACAGTTTGAATCAGGTATGTTCTGTTGGCAGGCTTGATCAATATGTGTGAGATCTCCACAGGGTCCTGTCTGACAGCACCAAGCCCAGCTGAGAGTGATCCGGGTGGGACGCGTGTCAGCCTGGGACCCCTCGGGGACGCCACATCACCTGCCTCACAATAGATCTCATCAGTCTTCAGCCAGGCCCTTCTAGACCCCGGAAACCTCCCACGTTCCCGCCGGCAACGACGCACAATTAAGAGGTGTAAATTGAAGAAGAGTTGCGTGGCTTGATCGAGCCTGACGGGATTTTAATCATCACACTTTTAAGTCACACTCCGGCTTTCTCAGGCAACTGTGAAATCAATTTCTACACCATGTCTGAGCACCACAGGGGCCTGTATTGAGACCTCTGCTGAATATTCATGAAGAGACCGACACTGACGCTCGAAGGAAAACAATGAGAAGTGTGTAATTCCTGCTAAAGGCACAGCTGACCATAATGGAAAAATACAGACTGGGTTCGTCACATTTTGGGTCCCAGTAAAGGTATGAGCCTCGATATACAACTCCAGTAACACACACATGCAACTTCACTGAATGGGTTAAAAAGCATAGTACCAATTTGGATATGGCTTGCCATATTAACAATCTCACTCAAAAGTACAATTTATTAAAATGTTAAAAAATAAAAGAAAAGAAAACAGTCTTAACCTCAGATGTAATTCTCAACGTCGCCACTAGGGGTCAATGCTCAGTTCCTCAAAGATTGTGACGTTGGGTGCCATTTTATGCATTTAAGATCAGAAAAATGTGAATATATCTGTCACACAATTATATCATTACCTTGACAAAAATACATACTAAAAATAATAACGAATACAAAAAAAAACTGTCCAAAATCGTTTCAATGTAAATTCTAAATTCTATGTAAAAAACATCTGAACAAAAAATAAACAAATTAGATTTACACACAGTGAGTTTACAACGGTAAAGGTTCTTTCATTATAATTCTCTCTAATCTCAGATCATTAGTTTTGTCTGTGCAGTTGTGTGTGAATATCATGGGAGTCGTTTCTGTGCTTTCAATGCTCTTCACTAATTGGAGGCAGTGGAGCTGAAATTCTTAATGAAGTGTCAGTGCATCTCTGAAGTTAATTAGAAAACACACACACACACACACACACACACAAACTTTTTTTCAGCCTCCTAGCTCTGGAGGGGCTGATCAAGGGTCACTACATCAGCCCTGATGCTGAACTGTTGAGGGTGTGTGTATCTGTGAGACACTCACTGTTGTTGGGATTGTCTCCTATGATGTGGTGTCGTCCGCTCCAGTACCACAGCAGCAGAGTGGCATCTCTGGATCCCGACACGATGTAGCAGTCTCCACCGATGTAAGACTCGGAGCGGGCCAGACACGTCACCACGTCCCAGTGCCCGAACACGATCTGCGTCAGCTTCCCTAAAACACCATTCCCTTACACTTATCCCACCACAGGCAAACACGGAGCACGTTACCTGTGTCTGTGGAGTAAACGCGGAAGCTTCTGTCCCAGAATCCACAAACCAGGATGAAGCGGTTGTCAGCAGTCACCACAAAACACTGCGTATGTATCTGAATGCTCTGGTCCACCAGGTCTGTGATCTGACGTTTGCTCGTGCCAGAGTTATTAGCTGAAAATATTTCACAAAATATACACGTGTGTAAATACATCAGCAACGGGCCGTGCTTTTCATAGCTGGGCCTGATTCAATCCACCCCGTGTTCCAAAACATATTTTATGGAAAACATCTTATAATGCAGACAAACAGAATAAAGAACATATCTATGTACTATATACTACTGTAAGTGACGTTTTGGAATATATTGTTCGTATTCATCAGATCTGCAAACACTCTGAAACCCACCAATCAGAGGATCCATCTCTATGGGGAGGTGGTGGGACTGGTCCAGTGAATATCCAGGAGCTCCACGCAGACCTGCCACACACACAACACAAACACACGTGAGAATAAATCTGAATAATCTCACTGCTTCTTTGTCACACGCATTGCAACTAAATAATAAATGATTAGTAAATAATTTGTGCTCTTTCTATCTGCAACAAGAGGGAACAAAAACGGACTCAGACCACATATAATCCACTGTTTTCTTGTGCACACTTTAAATACAAACCATTAAAGCTGATACTGATTCTAAAACAATATTTAGGTCTACTACAAATGACAAAATTGCAAAAAAAAACTTTCAATTTTCAAGGCAACAAAGCCAATGTTTTACTTTAACCTAACTAAATGAAACATTCCACTTTACTTACTGTTTCTGTGAACAGTGGCTTTAATAGAGTCTAACTCTAGAAAAGTGATGGAAAGAAATAATCCCTATCGTACATCAAGCTTCTTATATTGAGTGAACCCCAACAGTAACTAATAAAACAGAATCAGGAAATCGCAGACAATGCAGCTGAAATCCAGACCATCGCTTTCAAGTCTCCGTCATGACCTCGTCCACAGGAGCAGCGGTCACCAGATCCTGCAGGTTATTGTTTGGCCCTTCAGTGTCAGGAGAGCCCGATCGATCGGACCCCCGAGACAAGCGAGTGGGATGCAGTCAGTTTGTGCTCTGGAAGCCATATTGAGAAAATATGGTGGGCTTATTAAGTTGATTATTTGTGTGGGGGTCTTGTCCTGCAGCTGTGTCGGGTCCTGACATCACTATGTGTTGCCGTGGCAGCTGGGGAGGTGTGAGGCGAAAGGAAAGGCCGTGATAGGCTAATTTACTCTGTTGCTACGGCAGCGACCTCTGACCCGCAGGTGAAAGGGGCTTCAGGGGAACGGGTAGTTGGGTAATGTTGCTCACACATGGTCAAGTGGTACCATGTGGTCTCAAACCGTGTGTGATGCGGACTAGAGAACGCTCATGAAGTCTTATAGGACATTTCGAATGTGACGGACCACACACTTCAGTTTTGCTCCTAAACGTGACAAAGACAGCAGTCACACAGCAAAGACGAGAATCTCTTACATTTCTTTGCTCTTTGACAAACTATTTTTTTAGGGAAGCACAATGTTAATAGACATTTAATAAACATTGACTTACTATTTCTCTTGTTTTCACTTTATGGTTTCAAAGCTTTTTGTCTATAATTTCTGTGTGACCATTTAACAAAAATTTAAAAAGCAAATTTCACTTATACAATGAAAGACATTAAAAATTAGCACTAGTTACTAGTAAATTAATTGGCCCACTCAGGTATTAATACAGTTTCTATTAGTAGTATTATTAAAGTAACATTTACCTTTTAAATGTCAATTTTCCACTGGGATTAATAAAGTGTCTGTCTGTCTCAAGATGAAGACAACTGATTTTACTTCTAGTTTGAAGGATAATTTGAACTGGTGTGCGTGACTGCGTCAGTGGTACAAGATCAGCCAGAGGATTATCTGCCCTCACCGACGGTGTTGTGCCAGCGGTTGACGGCGAAGAGCCGGCTGCAGGTGACGGTGACGACGGCGGGCAGCGTCAGGTGGGGCAGCGTGTTGGCCGCCACGTGAGTGACGGGAGAATTAGAGGGAAACTTCAGCACCATGATGACGTCCTGCTGCATCTGATCCTTAAACATCAGTGGACTCTGCGGAAGGAAACACTGTTGAACAGAGAAAGCAAGACGAGACAAAGATGGAAAAGGGGGAGAGAAGAATTGATGCGTTAGAGAAGCAGACGGCACACTATATAGCATAGGTTGCACATTTTAATCAATGTTAAAAAGTATATTTAGACAGAAGAACCTAATATGCAAACATATTATGAAAAAATATCCTAACAAGACAAACACACTCTGGTGGAGCATTATTAGCATTCAAATGTTCTCATATGGCCCAAAAACTTTAGTTTTGTTCCGACAATAATATACCGGTAAATGTGTTTGCACGAGAGCAAACACACTGGAATGTTCCGGCAGATAATCGATGGAGACGTGAAGACAGCTATGGCCAGTAAGGGGCGCTGTTCCACAGAAACAACCACCTCAGCCTTATCAATTGTGTGTGTGTGTGTGTGTGTGTGTGTGTGTGCGTGATGTCGATGTACCCTCACATATTTAAAAGAAAAATGCTAAAACATCTAGTATACATAAAATAAAACCAATAGTTTTCTTAAAACAATTGTATTAAAGAAAAATACAACCATGCATTAGTGTATATATGTGTGTGCGTGTTCACACTCTGTCCTCACCAGGTGCATGGCCGAGCTACGGGGAGGATGAGGCTCGATGAGCAACTGGGATGGCGTCTGTCCAACACTCTGGATCTGAGCCTCCGTGGCCTGTAGCAAAAAGACAATGAGGATAGAGGGAGGAAGGAAGGAGGAAGAGAGAAAGAGAGAGAGCCTGTCACCATTGATAGGAATCAAAGTGAGGGGTCAATGCGTTAGTTGACAATGCAAGAAAACCCCCTCCCCATGCTGAGCTAGTGACTGTGAAGGGCCGGTGAAGCCCACCCCCTCAAAGCCTGCAGAGTCATCCAAGTGTTAGTATGGAGGAGACAAGCCTTTCCTTATTAACATGCTTCACTTAACCGTTCCCATTTCCAAGAGCAGGGCCCAAGTGCACAGAGCCCCTCCGGCTCGGCAGCAGACGCTAACCTGCACTGACACTCCGCCAGGCCCGAGCCACAACCCTCCCTCCCTCGCTCGCTCACGCTATTGTGCCAGAAACAAAGGACAGAAACACACACAGCACCAGCGGCTAGTGCTACTGCAAGATCAAAATCACAAAAGATTAAACCCAATTAGAACCATTACTTCCTGATTCCAATTCAACGCGCCAGTGTTCGTCTGAACTCACGTTTGGTATTTTATCAGACGCGACACAGAGTGACGATTGCAGTGAAACAAGCAAAGCAAATATTTAAGAGAACATCGATGTGTGTGTGCTCTTATAGGACTGACAAAAGATTTATAATAGTTTCATCTAACTAATTACTTGTGAGAAATAACATGTTTATCATTTTTTAATCAAATGAGTATGTTGTTATGCATTTAAATCAGGCTTTAACTGGAAATGTACTGATGCTGATTATAATGCAATTTAGGACAGTATGATCCACGCGTTTTCTTTTCCCGATTTGTATTGTCTAGACTATTTTGATAAGATGACACCTAACATCCTGATATCTATGCGTCTTGTGTTCCTCACATGCACATGTTGCTTAGAAACCCCTTCTACATGTGTGAGATTTTTGTGTGTACATCCAGTGACGCTTGGATTGTAAATAAACCATAGTGTTCTTTCTAATGTGTGGTTTCTTTATTTTCTGGGGTCATTCCAACAAGAAAACAAATGAACCAAAGATACACAAACTACTGTGCAGAGATTGTATGCAAAATCAATAATGGTGTGTGTGTGTGTGTGCGTGAGCGCATGTAGGCATTTATGTCAAAGAGGGGTCTCAATTGCCAGGTTTTTTTTACTAAAGTGTGGTCACTTGAGGAAACGTTTGGCCTGTTTGAGGGTCAAAAGGGGGTTTTAAAGCAGATGTTACAATTACAATTACAATTTTTCAAATATGATAAGAGTAAATGTAAAGAAGGGAATATTTTAATGGGTGAAGGATGAGGGAATATTTTGTTTTGTATGTAAATCAAAAGAGGGACCACAATATGATTTAAAGATGCAACCATATGTGTGCGTGTGTGTGTTCTACCATCAGTCCCAATACAATGAAGAATTTGACAGAATTACAAACTGTTCTTGACTATAGCAGGTGTGTGATTTTAGATACGGAGCTTGGACGAGTGTGTGTGTGTGTATTCAGCGTCATCAGTGAGGAGCAGGAGAGATGAAGGATCTGACACAACAGTCCAGACCTCCGAGCTGCTGCCAAAAGATTGATGGGATCAGAGTGTGTGAGGAACCGAGGGGAGCGTGTAGGTGTCTGTCAGTGGCACCGCGCACAGTGGCACAAACACACGCACGAGGTACGGCTATCAATAACAACACACAGCGACACGCAATGTCTGTCACGTTACGTAACACCACCAACCACACGAAAAGCTCTTCACTTGTAGCTTTCGCAGGCCTTATTAAACCATAGTGATGAAAAAAAAAAGTTTCTTGCGATATAATTTCAGAAGAACGCACAAACATGAATGTAATAAAAAAAAGTGCAAATTATCAAAAAAATTTAAATGGGAAAAACCTCCAAAATAGCTTTAAAAAAAAAAGTTATTTCACATTATTTGCGAATCTCTCTTTCTCCGTCTCTCACTTCACTCTCTCTCTCAACTTGTCGTGTTTGGTAACAATTAAATGTCAGTGTGTGTCAGTCAAATCCTAATACGCTCTGATTTGAAAGTTTCTAGTCGGACTCAGGAACAAGGGTCATAATGTCGGCTCAAATCTTGTAATCTGAGCTGAAGATCTGAGGTAAACAGGCGGCCATGTGGAAAATATCACCATATTCCTGACGCCCGACACAGTCACGAGTGAAGAGAAGAAAAACAACCTGGTAAAAAGTATAGCCACGTGGAAGTAATGTGCCACATGTCTTCATTGAACGCCACACACTTATTATATATGTTCAATATTTAAATATTTCATATACTTTCTCATTTGAATTTGGTGAGATTTACAAGATCTCAACAACTCAAAGGTCCAAATTTAAAGTTCTCGTTATGATCATCTATGTGTTATAATGCAAAATGTGCCACTCTTAACTGGTAAGTCATTACTATAATTCATTTTAAGCCCCGGTACTTTCTGGCCGATAAACATTATATGTAAGAGTTAGTCTCCAAGTCACCTGTGACTTTCAGCTATATCGGAAGACAGGAGAAACAGTTAAACAGGTTAAACAGTTAGCGCTGTGCAATACTTCAGATCCAAAAATGTATCTAAAACATTATAAAAATGTATTCAAATCCACTTCCACTGAAACATTTGATCTGTTCATGCTGGGAACTGAGTCACAACACTGGTGTTGCTAACAACATTTGTCTACTAATTATTTATAACCATATAAAAACAAATACTTTTGTTTGTATACCGTAAATCTTGTTTCATATAAACTACTAATTGTTTTTATAAACATGGCTTGTTTAAATAAACAAATACTGTTTTGTTTTGTTCATGGAATTATTACAGTTTTAGCAAAAATCAGTAATTGATTTAATCAATAATTATTAAATGCAAGCATGATTAATAAATTATATATTTCAAAATGTATACCGCAAAACCTCTAATAGAACACCATGGCAATTTATTTTTCAACTCTTCCACCATGGTGCCGCTCTATTAGAAGTGTCGTTCTACTAGAGGGTGGCGGTGTCGTTTTTAACTAAAGAAAACAATGGGTAAGCCGTTCCTGAGTTAAAGAAAATAAATTGTATTGTGGAAAAGATGACAAAGATAGCACATTTTGTATATAATGTGTACATAATAATAACAATATTCCAACAAATAATACAAGGCTTTATACAGAAACACATCAGTAAGTGAACACTGTGTTAAAAGAGTCTTCAGTGCTTTTTTTAATTGTTGTGAAGCATATAGAGTTTCTAACAGGGAATTGTATAAAAATATTGTTGAACCGTTTACCAGATGCTGAAATCTATGTGCCCGCCATCGCGCCGTGCCGCTAGCTTGAAGACACACACATGCTAGCGGTGGCATTCTATTAGAGGTTTTACGGTAATTGTTATTTATTGAGTATAAGCTAAGTTTAGTCGAGTTAGCGAGTTGGTAATCATCTGATCTTCATCCGCTGCAGTTTTCACTGGACGAAGGCCGAGGTGTGACCCTTAACTCCACAGCTTGACATTTTAAGACCGTAATTGCGGTGCTTAATGTCAGAGCAGCGGATTCACATGTCAGTGAAAGCAAATCAATAGCCTGAAGGTGACGGTCACATTTCCGAGCGAGAATCGAGCAAACCAAGCCTTTCCACACATCTGACAACCTTCAATCCAAATTCAAATTCAAATTTTATTTGTTACATCCACAATAATTTTTCAACAACGTGAAGTGAAATTTATTTTGCAATCGTCCAGCATGTTAAAATGGGGGGGGGCAAAAAAATGTAAGATAGGGGATAAAAAATAAACCACAAAACCAATAAAATACAATACAGAAGCAATAAAATACAATAAAAAGAGAGAGATAAAATAGGACTTGAATACAAGTGATAAAAAATACAAAAAAAATATGGGAAGAGAAAAAGGGAGAGAAATACGGCATAAATATACAGATAAAATATGAATAAAAAATACAAAAGATAAAAAATACAAAATCAGAAAAAGTGACTCAAGTGATGATTTAAAGTGATTTAAAGTGTCCCGTTTAAAGTGACCCAGTGTGCAGTGGTGACTAAAGTGCAGTCATTGTGTCAGAGAGACAATACAGTAGCAAATGGTGAAACGGCTGGAATATAAAACTTCTAATCATTGATGTCTTATGTCGTTTAAACGCTAAAGGCCCAGACTCACGTCGTAAAATGCAATTCCTTTCATCTAATGACAATCTGGTAATAAGTTGTTATTATCGCACCTATAAATACACAAGACTTAATAGACGTGTATTCAAAACTGAATAGACGTCTAGTGAAGAAAACCCTGATTATATAAACACACCTATATTAAACCCACCTATATACAGTACATATGTCATATCTTTCATAATTTGTGCATCAATCCATGACATGCATCATTCATGATGACATTTTTCACGTCTGTCACCTCGTGCTCACGTCCAAACTTTATGATATTGTTTATAGTCTTTTTCATTCACATATTCATCATCAGAATCTTTGCACTCAGCTATCAATATGATTTAATCTTCATTTTCCACGTGAATTACCAACATTGTATTGAATTGCAGAGCATCAGATAAGTGGCAGTGTTTACCCTCCTCTGAGTCCTTCAAACCTCAGAGTCACCAGCCTCTTTCCTCCAAGCACTCGAGAAAGACGGAATTGCCATTGTCTGGGAAACTGAGCTAAATGATGAAAAGCGAAGCGTTCTCCATATTGTCTGATAATTAGCCCCCCTGTTCCGGGAGGGATTTGCATAGTGGTCACTTGACAAATAAAGGCGGATCTGGAAGTGACAGTATATAAATGACTTGTTTTGCAGACAGCAGATGGCGAGTATCACAGGGAGCGAGAGAGACGGAATGAGAGCGAGGGACATGGAGAAAGCAGGAGAGAGGGAGGAAACACTCTGCCCACCAGCTGCTGCTGAATCCCCATCAAACCCACCAACACCCGGAAGTGTTCCCGAAACCTCCCATAGTCACGAAGCACTGGGACAATCAATGAAACCTCAATAGCTCAGTTTGATTAAATCCTATTGTGAATAAACAGAAACACCAGTGATTTGGGAGAGAGGAGCGACCGCTAAAGGCGCAGTGTAGCTCACATTTATCACACAGCAAGAAAAACAGCACGTTTTTGTCAGCAAAATGTAACAAAAATAAAGCGTTTGTGTATCTGCGGATGAAGTACTTGTTTTCAAAAAAGGTCGTTTTTGATAAAATATTTATCAGTTTGAACAATCCGCCGTTCAAAATGATTGAACACTTTTCTGCCTGGCAAATGGTGCATGTTATCTTTCGGGACTTGAGGGAAAACCCGAGGGTCTTGAAAGGCACTACAAATAAATGAAATAAATTATTGTTATTATTGTATAGTGTTATGCTTTGAGTTCAAATGTATTAAAAAAATCATTCTGAGAATTTCTATCGTGAATAAAAGGCTAGATCTTTAGGATATATCCTCATCAGAACGTGACCGTGTGAGGGAAGGATTAGGATACAAACCCTCCGCTCTCTATCAAGTGACCTTCTGATCTAGTAATCTATTGATCTAGTGACCTTCTAAACTAGTAATCTAGTGACCACATGGTATACTAATCTAGTGATCTGTTGGTCCAGTATTTTAGTGATCTGTTTATAGGATCACTAGATTATAAGATCACTATATGTTTACTCTTCTAGCAATATGGTAATGTAGTGACCTACTGATCTATTTATAATCTGATCTGGTGCTTCTGGTGCTACTAATATTCTGATCTAGCAATCTAGTGATCCTCTGGTCTACTAATATAGTGATTTGTTGATTTAGCATTATTGTGATCTTTTTATATAGTGATCTTTTAATCTACTGTAGTAATCATCTGATTTACCTCTCCAGCATCATAGTAATGGAGTGATTAATTTAATCAATTCATTGATCTGGTGTTTTACTAATATTCTGAGCTAGTAATCTGATCTAACAATCCAGTGATGATCTTATCCACTAAATGAGTGATCCACTGATCTAGAGATCAACTCATCAAGTAGATTGATATAGGCGCAGTGAACATGATTCAAGAGAAAATATGGAATGCTGATGTTTGTTGCCTTACCTCTCGAAGCAGGGGGTCCGTGGCCAAACTGTCCAGGTTGACGGAGCCCTCATAGGTCAGGTGGTGAAAGACGTTGAGGGCACGTGCTGCCTCGGGCCCCCGTTGCTTGTAGCCGAAAATAAGGTCAATCCACTGGTGCAGCTGACACGACACAAACTCGCTTTCCAGAGCCTGTCGAAGAGCGTGAGGCAATTAGAGGTGAACAAGTGCGTGTGTGTGTGTGTGTGTGTGTGTGTGCGCGCAAACACACAAATGCAACATACAGTACACACCACAAACACACATAGCATACCCGCGCAAAACACACAGCACAGACATACGACATACAACTGCACACAACAAACACACAAAGCATACAGATACACCAGGGTCGGGAACCTATGACTCGCGAGTCACATATGGCTCTTTTGGTGGCTGCATATGGCTCTCAGACAAAGCTTTAAAAATACATAAATGTAAAACGTTCTGCGGTATTTCAATCCCATTCATTTCCTGGTTGCGAGCGCTGGAGCCAATCACAGCTGTCCTCCCGACAACACCATGTTTTTATTGGATAATGCTTAACGTTGTCATGACGCCAAGACGTTAACTTCCCAGCACTTCTTTTTAATATTCAGTAGTTTGCTAGAAAAGCGGAAACCCTCAAGACGATGGCTATTTAACCAAATGGAGTAATTTTCCATTGTGGAGAGAGAGCAGCTTCTGTATGGAATCAAATTTTTGAAATATCAAATGTAAATTAATTAAGCGTTTTTGTTTCATTTTTATTTTATGCTTGCATTCTCAACTATCAAAACTTTTTTCCCGTTGCGTTTCAGATTTTTGCATTAGTGTAGCAGCGTGCACTCGCGGTGCCTGCGTACAAACACCAGGCTTTGCGTGTTAGCGTGATACTGTACGTGATAGTGTTGGTGAGAGTGACGTTTGCTAGACGTATTTCTTTTGCAGTTGTTTTCCAAGCCGCGTGTTGTCCAGTGATCGTTTAATGTGGGGTAGAATAAGTAAAAAGGGGATGTCCTCCTGATATTTAATTTCTTTTATTTGTGTTTGATTTATTTTATATATTTGTATATGTCTGAGTTAATTTTAAGCCATTTTAATTTTTGTTAAGGCTTTAATGTGCGTCAGAAGAATAATACTTATGCCAGTGCATGGCCGCGACGCGGGGGTCCTGAAGCAACCGCTCGATGTGCGCACCGTGTTTCTGGTCTTCACGTTTGTTTTTGTCAGAATTAAAAGTTAAAAACAAGCCACACAAGTATTTCAGACATTAACAGAATATCAAACGAAGTTATCAAAACCAGTTACAAGACTTGTTGTCCTGCATTTCATATTGGTTTTACAAATATGCATAGATTTACTTGTATTTCGTTTTAAACAGGAATGGCTCTTTTTAACTTAATTTTTACCACTATGCCGTGTTTATGGCTCTCTCAGCCAAAAAGGTTCCCGAGCCCTGAGATACACCGACACGCACAGCATACACTCACACACAAACTAACACAGAACATACACACTGCAAACACGCACAGCATACGCACACAAAACATGGCATACATACACCTAAACGCACACACACAATACATTAACTCAGCACAAACTCCTCAGCGTGTGTTGTTACTGCACAACTTAACTTTATACACAACAATATATCTATATATGATCCATCTATGTTTTTGTCTGTTGCTGTACGTGTGCACGGTGAGAAATATAATGCTTTCATCCAAAGTGACTTACACTGCAATCCAGCTGAAATAAGTACCGGTATATACATTATAAATGAACAAAACCCCAGCCGAAAAATGTAAATATAAAAAATAACGCAAGACGATAAATAAAATATGAATAAACAACACACAATGTCTCAGAATGATACTCTGGTCCAAGTCAGTGAATTTACACACTCAGAGATAAGAGCTATCAGAAGAGCAAGTTCTGGAGAGAAGGGGCCGAGACCCCCAGGCATGTCATCACAATTCAATGTGACACATGCAAAGATGGGAGAGAACGAGAGGAAGAAATTCAGAGGGGATTAAATAAGACGGAGGAAAAGAAAAAGCAGGCGAGAGACAGAGAAACACAGAGAGGGAAAGAAAAAGGGATTACAAAAGTGAAAAGTTGAGAGAGATAAGAACATACACCTAAAACACATTTTCAAGTCTAGCTCTTCTCTTTAAAAAAAAAAAAAA